>OX123184.2:95193924-95639309 GCA_944739405.2 Euclidia mi
TTCGTCAATATCCTATTTTTATTTGAATAAGTATTTCTTATTTCTAAAAGTTGGCAATAAAAGAAATTAATAAACAATGGAGAAATGTAATCCAAACCATTACAAGTCGCTTTTTATGAAGTTATCTTCAAACACTTCGGTTATAAAAGTGTCAAAATTATGGTAATCCTAAATATAGCTGCGCGTAAAATGTGTTGATTGGAACATTAATAGGATAATGACATAATGGAAAAATAAAATAAAATAAAAACATTTTCATGTTAAACGGTTTTATTACAATAAAAAATATGTAGTTAGGTTATGTACTAAAAGCTAAAAAAAATTCGGCAAGTCCTAGCTACCAGATCGCACCAAACTTCTCATCAATCTTGGGTATTGATCAGATAAATATAAAATCGTTGGGCGTAGCGTATCCAGAGAATAAATTAACAGACACAATAACAGACACTAAATAAAACCGTTTAAAAAATACGAACATTTTGTTAATTGGTTCTAGAAACATATTTTTTCTAGAGGAGCAATAAAAGGAAACATAAAACTAATACGTACACACTAACACAATATTGTGAAAAGGAAAATCATTATCTAGTGTAAAATCTTAAGAATATATATTTATGCTCTTGTCTTAACAAAGCAAGGAACATTAGGAGATACTGTTTTAACAAGGTATGAAAAGAACCCTGAAAGCTTGTATTATCAGTAGAAGCAACCGTTCAAACACAGCGTATAAAGTTAAATATACTATGTGCAACTAAAACTAGAACCATGGTGTTTATGTGTGCATTGAGATAATAATTTTCGTAGCATAATTAATGTTCACATACAATATCACAAGTCGGAAACGTATACTATTCATTGAACGCTTTACAATAGTACTGACACTGCATTGTGTACTTCCTATTTACATCTAAAATCATCATGCATCATGCTTCGACGCCAATGCTACAGATTGACATTTTCATAATAAATAATACAGCGTATCATAACAATATCACCGCATTGTTTACGTCCGAATACAAAGTCATGTGTCAAGCATCATGTTCGGGAACGCGCGCTTGTTATTATGAACGTCCCCAGTTCATAATGAGTAATTATAATACTGTGATGTTTCATCTCGAATACAATATTGCCGTAATGTTTTAATATCATTGCTTTGTACTTGACTACAATGCGTGAAATTTATCACAGAATTCAAAAGATGAGGTATTATAATGTGGACTTATTATTTGTTACGATATTACAAGGTGTAAATAAAAAGTAACTACAAATTTATTTTGCGTATTACAAAATGTTACCCTTAGTTTTTCGACTTAGCGTTCAGTCTCTATTAAAAGATAATTGACAACGTTCATATTCGTATGCATATTTTGGTATTCAAAAGGAATACTTTAATCAAATCTATAAAAATAAATAAAATTAAAAAGTTATACCTGCAATTTTAAAATAATTATGTTTTCTCATGAGCTTATGTTATTAACATGACACAAAATAAATGTGAATAAATTGGCATAATATTATAACGAGTTATTATTATGATGTTGTTTCAGGACAACATGTTCATGTTTAAAAAGCAGGCAATTCTGTAAGATATTACTTTGTCAATGTTGTTCACAAGGATTAACATATACTTATGCTACAGAGTTGATGTTGCAAGTCACAAATTAGAGGCAACAAACTAGAGTAGGTACTAGCGCGAATAAGATTGGTTTATTACGATGCAGATACTGCTTTAACAGATACATTTGAAGAATTAGAAATTTAGCGTCCAAAGCAGGATGTAAAAATTTTTGTTTTAATGTTAATCAGTGTAGTTATGCGGCTTAAATTAAATGGCTTTGAATTTGAATTATTTAGTGGTCATTATTTTAATACCAAATTTTTAAACAGAACTTGCTGAAACAATATACAGGCAATGTATCAAAGTCGCAAAGGGTCTAGGCGGGTTGGAATCTACGGCGTGCTCCAGTGACTTTTCGAAGTTATGTGCATTTAAAATTGTTAATTATCGCTTGCTTAACGGTGCTGGAAAACATCGTAAAGAAACCTGCATGTCTGAGAGTTCTCCATACTATTATCGAAAGACATGTGAAGTCTGCCAACCCACACTGGCCAGCGAGGTGGACTATGGCCTTACCCTTCTTGTGGTGAAAAGAGGCCCGTGCCCAGCAGTAGGATAGTTTATATATAGGGCCCATAGTGTATCAAAGCCTAGTTTGCCCTATAATTCATCATCGTCATCATCATATCAGCCGAAAGATGTCCACTGCTGGACATAGGCCTCCCCCAAGGCTCTTCACATAGACCGATCCTGAGCCACCCGCATCCATCCGCTGCCCGTGACCCCAAGAAGATCGTCGGTCCACCTTGTGGGAGGCCAACCTCTGTAGGCCCCATAATTAGGTTATCATTATCATCATTGCATAAAATTGCTTTTCCTGAATAACATGTCATCGCAGAACGCAAACTGCTTAAGCTAACTGAAAATTACATACTCTACCTGCGCCGCGTAATGACAAGTACATTTATAATTTGCTCTCAGAAAAAAAAGTATTAGTCGTTGTAAAGTGTAAATGAAGTTATAACGTTTCTTATTATCTATTTATATATATACGTATTGTTATACTAATTATCTATCTTTTAGTGTAACTACCTACTACGTACTACGTACCTTTGTTTTGAGTAACCGATATTTCGGCACTGTTGCAAGCGCCATGTTCACGGATATACTGAAGTATTGCGGGTGGATGAATGTTATAAACAAGTGAACCGGTCTACCCGCTTTCTTACTCGTTTATTGCGCGCACAACCACTACCACCGTTTTCACTTTCACAATGTACTCGATCGCGACACACTGTACTCACTACGTCGGCTCGTGATTTAAGTTTTTGTGGTTCAAGGGTTTTGCATAGACGTACCACTGGATGCCAGGTATTCAACAGTTGAAACCCATCTTCTCTATTGAAGTTTTTATACTTTTTAATTTCAATAGCTTCTTTAACCATTCTAGGTATATAGTGGCGTTCTGTCGACAGCACCTGAGGGTTATGTAACTCAATCCAATGGTTCGTACCCGAGTCTAGGAGATGTTGAGCTATTGCCGACTTGTGTGGTTCATTGTTTTTGACTGCCCTGATGTGTTCCTTGATGCGGCAGGAAATGGTGCGTTTCGTTTGTCCTATATAAGAACTCCCACAGCTGCAGTCAATTTTGTATACACCCGGCTTTTCCAAGGGGAAACTGTCCTTTGGCGTTCTTAGGTATTGTGATGAATTGAAGTACTTGGGCTACGTAGTAAACTCTAAAGGATTACAAGTAGACCCATGTAAGGTGGAAGTCATTCTTCAATATGCTACGCCTAAGAATAAAAAAGAAGTCAAAAGGTTGTTAGGCATTGCACCATGGTATCCACGATTTATACCTAATTTTAGTACTATTGTCGGTCCTTTGAACAAACTTACCTCTACCGGTAAGAAAGCTGCACCATTTCAGTGGTCGGTGGAAGTTGATGACTCGTTTTGTAAACTAAAACAATTATTAAGCTCCGCACCAATATTATCGTGTCCCGATTACGAGAAACCTTTTCAAGTTCACACAGATGCGAGTGCGAGTGGCATCGGTGGGTTGCTTACACAAGAAATAGATGGCGTGGAACTACCTATCGCTTACATGAGTAGGTCACTAAATGCACAGGAACAAAACTACAGTATAACAGAACGGGAGACATTAGCAGTTCTAGCAGCCCTCGAATATTGGCGCTGTTATTTAGATAACGGGTTAAAGTTTGTTGTGTATACTGACCATTCCGCACTGAAATGGTTCCTAAACTTGAGCAACCCGACTGGTAGATTAGCTCGGTGGTCGGTTCGTCTGTCAGCCTTTAACTTCGAAATAAAGCATAGGCGCGGCGCAGATAATATTAAAGCAGATGCGTTATCACGATCCCTACCTGTAAATATAATTAACGCGAATAGTAATAATAATAATAACGTGAACAACCCTAATGTTGACACTAATCAATGGTATTCAGCCACCTACAATGGTTGTTTATCTTCGCCTAATGACTATCCAGACTATTCTATTAAAAATAATAAATAGTTTGATAAAATCTAGGTGTATGCTAGGTAAGGAGTTCGAATGGAAAGAAGTACTACCTTCTTCTGATCGAAATAATGCCATATTAGAGAACCATGCCGAACCCTTTTCGGGGCATTTCGGTATATTTAAAACTTACAAGCGCTTCTACGTCCTACCTATACCTACCGCGTCTACGTCACAGTACCGTCCATACGCTCGGCCAATCAGAGAAGGCCATCGTCCGCGCTCGCGAAGCCTGACCAAATATGGTCATGAACGGACTCCAACTCTGATGGAGGGCCCGGTATATGAAGGCGCCGACAGAGAGGCCGGCACCGCTACTCTAACGTCGCTTCTACTACAAAACTACGCGTACCTACTGACCCTACTTCTTACGTGTATCCTGATCCCAGCAGCTGGGTGAGTTACTATATTTACTGCACTAGCGTACTGCCTGACTCTATTGGTTGTGGCTCTCCTAATGCTGCTTTCCTTCAGGTTCCAGGTCTACCTTGGAAGCTCCGGGCTACGCTACCTAGACCGCTACACTTCCCTGCATCGTCCTCGGTGTCACCTCTGCCGAAGAGTCTGGCCCTGCCCTGCTCATCGCACTCAGACCGCCGGCGCTGCCAGCTGAACCAACGGCCTGCGAGGATGTGCCCGCTACGCGCAGCCCTTCAAGCAACCTGCCCTGCACACCACCGGAGGGAACAGCGTGGGAGACTGCAGCCCTTAGTGTTCAGGCTAGTGTCGTGTTGTTGGTCGGTCATACTCGTGGCAAGGGAAGTGAGACAATACTCGGCAATAAACGCATCTAGAACCTCTATTGCGTTTCTATTCTAGAACCCGTTACAGTATGTTACATGAAAAACATAACTACCGAATGAAATTTAAAAAGTATAAGAATCCTCTTGACGAACTTACTTTGAACATGCTAAAAAAATATGCATAAAGGAGAGCCGAATCTGCTATAATAAATATATATCGTGACTGGAGACGGTTATCAAGTTCAAACCCAAGTTATTTTGGTCACATAAAATCCAAAAGGAAAAAAAATAATGGAAAGTATTCTTCGCCTATGCATCTGGATAGTGAATCTGCTGTATCTGGTCCTGATATCTGTAATCTTTTCACTCAACATTTTTTCTCCGTATATAAAACTAAACTGGCTATGACCTCGTCTGTATTCTCTATACCTAAAAATAAAAACAGCACATACAATCTCTGCAGCTTTACAATACCAATCAACAACGTATATAAAGCATTAAAAAGACTCGACTTATATAAAGGTGGTGGCTCTGATGGTATACCATCAATATTCGTAAAAAAGTGTGCTGTGAATTTAGCTTAACCTCTTACTCTTATTTTCAATAAATCTATACGCTCTGGGTGCTATCCGCTAATCTGGAAAACAGCGCTGGTCATTCCAATACCAAAAACAGGAGATTTAAGTAATGTACAAAACTACCGGCCAATATCGATCCTACCTACATTCGCCAAAGTGTTTGAATCACTTTTATGCCCTATCTTGTCAAGTCATGTAAACCAATTAATAATTTCACTACAACATGGTTTCATTAAAGGCAGATCTACCATAACAAATTTAATGCTTTATCAGACATATTTAACAGATGCTCTAGACTCGCATGTACCTGTAGACGCCATATATACTGACTTTTCGAAAGCATTTGATATGGTGGATCATAAGCGCCTGTTGGCGAAACTGTCTGACATCGGAATCGGCGGCAGTTTGTTGGAGTGGTGTGCCTTGTATCTGAACAACCGTAGTTCATCAGTAGTTGTGAATGGTGACTCATCGCATCCATTCCTGACCAGTTCCGGTGTTCCTCAAGGTTCACATTTAGCTCCCATCCTGTTTAATAAATTTGTAAATGCAGTGCTTTAAACATACTCGTTTTTTCCTATACGCCGATGACCTTAAAATAATTAAATCTATACGTTCAGCTTCGGATTCCCTTCTTCTCCAAGACGATCTAGATAGACTTGTTTAATGGTGCGACTCCAACGCTATGATACTCAATATAAAAAAAATGCTACCACATACAGTTTAGTAGAAAAAAAAAAAGATCTACCGACTAGTTATACTATAAAAGGCATGGAGCTTAGACAGGTTAATGAATTTAAAGACCTAGGAGTAATATTTGATAAGAAATTAAAATTTAATACACATTTCGAACGCATAACTACAAAATGTTTTAAAATGCTTGGTTTTACACTTAGAAACTGAATTTCGAGACCCTGTCACAAAAATCTTGCTATTTAATACGCTAGTACGAGGTGGAACGGAATATAACTGCAACTGTATATGGAATCCGCACTATGATATTTATAGAAAAAACATCGAGAAAATACAAAAACGTTTCCTTTGGCATCTGAGCTTCAGTGAAGACGTTGCGAAGAAAGTGCCCAGGTATACGGACCGGCTAAAACATTTTAACATAACCTCCCTGTGTAAGAGAAGAGATATCTTAGACTTTACATTCCTTTACAAACTATTTAGAGAAGATGTGGACTGCCCTGAACTATTGGCTGCATTGAACATAAATGCACCTCCTAGAAATCCTCGTATTAGTCGATACAATATGTTCCACATAAGTTCTTGCAAAACCAAAATGGCTAAATTTGCCCCCCTTAACAGGATACCTGCTCGCTACAACTCGATTGCTAAGTTATGCCCGATTGATTTAATGTCTGACAAACGGGATCAATTTAAGAAACACATGATAAACTGTCCTACTGAGTCATAGATAACATAAGAAACGAAGATTATCATTTAAATCGGTATTAATTTTATATTCATATTTGCATTATTTTTGTAAAATTACTTTTACATTTTTAACAAATATATATGTTTAATATTGTCATACTTATCTACTTATATAATTTGATATAATACTTACCTACTTATTTGTAAAAAGAGTGTGCGATATGCGCGGGGCAATGCGGGGTGGAGGTAGCGGGACGCGAGTGAGTGGCGCGTGCCGCGAGCTCATTGCATTTTAGAAAAAATATTAGTAATTTTATGGGTCCCACGCATGACGCACGCTGCTTTGCTCAATCGGTACCTGTATACCTATATATACTTAGCTAAAGTCAATACACGACATTGTTCAGCAATTCATATTTTATTTCACGGTAAGCCCGCATCACCTACAAAGTGATCCTTCGACCGGATTTATACATACCGTGGAATAAATACGTACCCACGCGTCGCTCAAGTTACGACGTCTCTCGGCCACGATGTTCAACACTCCACCGCCATTACGCACGCACCGCCTTGAAAATACGGTTCGCACACGTAGTGCCTGGAAGAAAGAACATGCAATCAAAATGCAGGGAGAACCGTCACACGACGTGCAGTCTGAAGTGTTACCAAGAAAGATTGAAATATGCGAAGTTGCGAAAAGTCCACAGACTGACATTGGAAGCACGAAGAAAAGTGTTCATACCCGAGTTTCCTCAAACTCCAACAAAAGTTCTCTAGAAGCCCGTAAAAAGCAATTATTATACGAAGCGGCGAAGGAGAAAGCGGAAATAGCGAAGAAGGAAGCTGAAATAATCAAAATAGAAGCTGAAACTCAGAAACAATTAGTAGACATGAAGCTAGCCGCCGAAATGGCTGCTCTTGAAGATCAACGTAGCAGTCGCAAGACAGACACTCTAGACGTCAGCCAAGTGAAGGTCACTCCGTGAGGACTGTGGACAAAGTGCAAGAGTGGCTTGAACGTAGTCATATTTCTGAGAAAAGCTATACTAACCGTAATCAGCCAGCTGAAAAAGAAGTCTGCCATAGCGGTGACGTCGAAATGAAGAATCTACATAGTTAGTGCCATTCACCTAGCTACCACACAAAATCAGCAGTTGATGTCCCGGTTCGCTACGTCGAAGGATTTACCGCAGTTCTATGGCGATGCACTCGAATGACTCGGTTTTAAACAGGCTTACGACGAATCAACTAAGTTCTGTAAATATAGTGACGCAGAAAACATGTGGAGGTTACGCAAAGCTCTTCGTGGAGAAGCAAAAGAAACGGTGTTGTCACTTCTCAACGGAAACACGACGCCGCAATCGGTTATCGAAGCACTCGGATTCCGCTTCGGCAGGCCTGAAATAATAATTAATAAAATTACATATCAACTAAGAAGAATGTCACCCTTACCGCATAATTACAATCAAGATATTGTATCTTTCGCAATCAAAATCAAAAACGTTGTGGCTGCAGCGCAAGCAGTAAATCAAACAGATTATTTACGAAGTCCCGAACTAATATCATCAGTGTTGACGAAGTGTCCCAGTGCGATTATTAACAAGTGGGCTGACTATTACAGCGCTAATTACGAGCATGAAAAACCCAAACTAGTAATGCTCGCTGAGTTTTTGTACGAAGAATCCAGCAAAATATCTACTGCCGGATTGACCTATATTCATGGTCAACCCGAATATAAAAGGAAACATGAAGATAGAAAGCATCATGCGTTATTACTGAGTGATAAACAAGAATCTACTTCCAAGTGCAAATTCTGTCGTGACGGTAACCACAAGCTAACGGAATGTGCAAGGTTCAAACACGCTATGACCAAAGACCGATGGCGCTTCGTGCGCGCTAACAAATTATGCCACAAATGTCTACTAGCATCACACAATCGCGACACCTGCTCAGCGTCTGCATGCGGCATAGGAGAATGTTTGCTACCGCATCATCGCTATCTACATTGGAAAACAAAAAACAGTGATGTAAAAATCAGTGAAAATAAACTGTTATCGGAAGGTGATAAAGCCGCGGACCAGAACAATACTGATGGATATTGACAGCTGTCATCGCAAAGTAAACATTGTTCTCGTAATTCTAATTTCAATTTATTAATAACTGCTAATCAAATCAATTCTAAGTTAATCAGTTGGTGTAAGGTGTTTAAAACTATCAAATATATTATATTTGCAACAGTGTAAAACTGGAATAACCACCTCCCATAGAACGAACGGAGTAAGTTCAACACTGCAATCTTGTGAGGCTTTTGAGTGATTATCGGAGAAAACTGTGAGTACTTACGATATTACACACTAATATACACATTCCCATTATTAATTACGAAGAACTGATGCTTAAACAACGAAATCATAATTAAAACCGTTAGAGGAAAAAATGTTGTTTTGAATTCTATGATGACTAATACAGAATAACAGAACTGTCATCTGACATTTCCAACAGAGCCATTAGTGTTGTGACACATGAATGAATGATAACTAGGAGGCAGAGAATATAAAGCCGACGATTCATATCGATACTGATTAATTGTATTGCCAGCGAGAAGAAAATTCCCCGAATCAGCCGCAGGATGGCAACACTTGTAACATGCCATAAATGTAAAAAAATAGTTAATATAAAAAACACTGCGCTATGCTCAATTTGTGATAACAGATTCGAATTGAGCTGCGATGGCTACCCAGAACAAACGTACTGAATTATGAGCCAAGAATCTAAAAAGAATTGGAGATGCAAGACCTGTATTAAAAGTAAGAAAGACATTGGCACCGGCGCCAGTGGTACAGCATCAAATGTCACCCTGAGAAGAAAACAGAAACCTCTAAAAACACCTTCTCCAAAGGATCATGATCACAACGCAAGGAAAACACCAACGCCACGTCAAAAATCCAAAAAATACGATATCTCGAGGATCCAGGACTCACATGTACTTACAGACTGCGCAACATCCGACGAGTCATATATCACCCCTAACAAACTCTCAAGGAGCATAGACGGAACAGTATCTGAGTTAGTAATAAACTCCGAACTTAAGGAGACAATATCACAGCTTACCAGGAAACTAGAAAGTACTGAAAATGAATTAGAAAATACACTACTAGAAAACACTGATTTACATAAACAGATAAAAAAGTTAAACGCTGAAATTAAAGTGTTAAAATTGCTATGTAATTCCTCCTCCATATCAGAAAGTCCTAGTATAATAGTAAAAAATAAAAGTAAATCTTCCCTGCATAAAAACAGTGTATCTTCTACACCATCCACGCCTCTATCATCCAAGCTGAATGAAAAGGCCAATGACAACGAAAAATTAATATTACACCTGCAACATAAAATGACAAGCCTGCAACTGCAACTGAAAGCCGCTGAACACGACGTCATTGATCTAACCAATCGTCTTCAAGCAATGACTCAACCAGGTATCAGTAAACATAACATCCAAAGTCAGGCACCTAGCCTATTGCATGAACAAGATACTCTGCGTAACACACGTATAATACATAAAGAACCAACAGTAACAAACCGAAGGAAAATTGACATCCGGAAAAATATTTTTATTTTTGGTACACAGCAGTGCGTCGGGCTTGCGGCAGCTATATCGCACTCCAGGACAAATACACAGTACGAGCAATACAAAGTTATCGCTGAAACGAAGCCAAATACACCATGTACCGAAGTCATTAGGAATAGTTGTAATATAAGATTAAAGTCTAACGATAAGCCCATAATATGTGTTGGTGAAAATGACAATAACTTGGGACTGATTCTATCTCAAGTGCGAATGTTATTACAGACTTTTAGGAATAATAGTATAATTGTTTTAAAAGTAATGGAAAACACGTATCTAGATACTGTAGGCTTAAACAATTCTTTAAAAAATCTGTGTAAAAAATACAAACATTGTCAATTCCTGGATTATAAAGTAAACGCCTTTTCTAAAGTTAATGAACATTATAATATTTGCAAAGCATTAAATTACGTCATAGATTGTATAGATTATAATGAGAAGTATTTAGATCCACGCGAAATCAGAAAACACATAACGTGTAATAAATTAAGCGATAAAAAGATTGGTAGCATGAAGGAACCCAAAAAAGGAACCATACCATTTTATTTCCGACGTCTTAGCGATTTAAAGTCACCACCTCACCGTGCTACACATGACGACCATAAAAAATGCGGTAAAACAGTACGCAAAGGCACTATGCCTTATTACTTCCCTGTCGTAAATAAGAATGATACGTTTTTTCGTTCAGAATTGCCCCACCGACACGATAAGGCATAGTTTTAGAGTATTTCATCAAAATATTGCTAGTATATTAGCCAAACAAGAATTACTTGAACTAACCATACAGGAGTTAAACGAAGGAAATAATGAGGCAGATATAATATGTCTTTCTGAAACCTTTATAAAAAAAGGCAATGAAAATTATGTCAAAATATACAACTACCAAATGGCAGTCAACTTCTGTAGGGAAAAACAAAGAGGTGGTACCTGTATTTTAATTAAAAATGGTATAAATTTTAAAGAATTGTCACTTGTGAGAAAATACGCTACACAAAATACGTTCGAATCCTGCGGTGTAGAGATAACATCAAACAAATTAATTGTGATATGTGTATATAGAACACCCCAATCAGACCCTAACCAATTTATCTCGAAACTAAATTATCTACTGCATGATGTATTTAATAAATACAAATCCAAAATAAACATAGTTGTGACTGGTGATTTTAATATAAATGCGCTGAAAAAAGGGACTTTTACCAATGAACTACAGGATGTATGTAAAAACTATAATATGAAAATTCATATTACAGTGCCCACACGCAAATTGTCAAGCATAGACCACATCATAAGTAATATTAAGAACGCTACTGCTAATGTGTTGCCTTTGCATCTTTCTGACCATGACACCGCACAGATGCTTAGTTTTGCTATAAAACCTAAACTGCAAATACCAACAATATACTACCTGTACAAAAGAGACTATAATTTAGAACATATTGAAAAATTCAAGGAATGTCTACGGAGTCTATCGTGGTCCAGTGTATATCTTAAAAATGATGCAAGTGCGGCATTTAGTGTCTTTCATGAGTTACTTTTCCTATTCTACAATCTCTGTTTCCCAAAAGTACGAGTTAAAATGGATATACTCAACAAAAACAAACAAAAGTGGATAAGTAGGGGTCTCATGCAAAGCTGCAAAACCAAGCGTATGCTACGATATCGCTACTATAAAAATAAAAATCTTAGCAATAAAATAAAATATAATAATTATTCTAAGCTACTTAAAAAATGCATCTACAATTCAAAGAAGAACGCAAACATAAAATTCATTAACAATAATGAAAATAAATGCAAAGCCACATGGACTGTAATTAAAAATGAAATAAATAACAACACCCACAAACACAGCATAGACATTATAAAAGTCAATGATGTTGTGATTTCTGACCCTATAGAAATAGCTTCTCACTTCAATAACTACTACGTTGATTTGGCGGATAAACAAACACACACAACTAGAACTTACCGTGACCTTAATTTAACTCAAACAGTAAAATCAATGTATTTAACACCTATTTCCGAGAAAGAGGTAAAATTAGAAATGATGTCTCTGAATAACACTGGATCTGAGGGCTATGACGAAATCAACACTAAAATCATAAAAGCTTGCTGCAATGAGTTATCGAATATCCTAACATATCTAATAAATATGTCATTCTCACAAGGCATTTTTCCAGAAGCATTAAACTATCTGTCGTTAAGCCTCTATTCAAGAAGGGAGAAAAATCCGATATTAATAATTACCGCCCAATAACTTTAATACCCATTGTGTCTAAAATATATGAAAAATGCATGTACAAAAGAATAATGAGCTATTGCACCAAATTTAAAATCATATGTAACGAACAATATGGATTCCAAAAATTTAAATCGACTACATTAGCAATTTTCTCCCTCATAAAAGTAGTACTTACGAACGTTAATAATAAATATTTTACCACGGGTCTGTTTTTTGATTTATCAAAAGCGTTCGATCTGGTTTCTCATGACATGTTGTTGCTGAAGCTGGAAGCTATAGGGATTAGGGGACCTGTACTTCAGTGGATATCATCTTATCTACGTGAGAGAATACAGAGTGTCATTGTTGATAAGATTGATGAAAATGGAGACCTAATATCATACTCATCAACATGCAGGGATATCAAATGTGGCGTCCCACAGGGCAGCGTATTGGGCCCAATATTATTTCTCCTATATATTAATGATATAATTAAAGTAACGAATCACAAATGTATACTATTTGCCGACGATATATCTATTATAGTGACATCTAATAAAAAGAATAATACAATTAAAGATCATGAGTCTGACATTAATATTACAATTAATTCATTACTGCATTGGCTTGACATAAATAATTTGAAAATTAATTTAGATAAATCTGTTTATATTTAATTTAATCAATCTAATAATAATAATTACACTATTAACCTTAATGTAAATCATATCAAACAAGTGACAAATACAAAATTCCTGGGAGTAATATTAGACGAAGATATTAATTGGAAATCACATCTAGACAATGTCACCAACAGAATTAATAAATTTGTTTATGCCTTAAAGCAAGTAAAAAACGTGACAAACATAAAAACTGCCATTACATCCTACCACGCTTATGTGGAATCGCTTCTTCGATATGGGCTTATAATATGGGGTAATAGTACTGACTTCAGTAGGGCATTTGTAGCACAAAAAAGATGTATAAGGGCTATAAATGGCCTTCAGCCAGACGACTCATGCAAACCAATATTTAAAAAGCTTAACTTGTTACCGTTACCATCTCTCTACATTTACGAAATATGCATGTTTGTATACAAGAATAAAGAATTGTTTAAAACAGCAGATGAGGTACATTGTCGGAATAGGCGAGATCCTTTTAGATTAGTGTTAAATGACATTCCTAGACTAACCAAATACAACAAAAGCTGTCTTGCAATGTGTGTACGTATCTTTAATAAATTGCCAAACCACTTTAAGCAATTAGAATTTAGATTATTTAATAAAGAATTGTATACTTGGCTAAATGAATTTAATTTCTATAATTTAAATGAATTTATGGAAGCAAACTTTTATAACTATGTACATATGTAAATATTTTGTTTAAATTTTTGCATGCTATACTCTAGCGAAACATGTTTGCTCCTATTTTATTGTAACACCTATTAATACCATGTTTTATGAGAATAAATTATTATTATTATTATTATTATTATACAGTGCCTAGTGACTGTTCAGAAACTGTGACATACACGAACAATACGGAAAATACCTAGGTGTGTCTAAAAGTAGTTCCTATAAAAGTGCACGGACCGCGCGGCGTTATAAGTACATACGCGTTATTAGACGACGGCACGACAATATCGTTAATATCTAGTGAAATTGCTGCCCTCGTAGGCTTACGCGGCGAGAAACAGACATTGTCCATTCGTGGAGCCTGGAACTCTAAACTAACATGTACCAGTGAAGTAATAAAGTGCAAAATTACGAATCAAAACAATGAGTCGTTTGAACTACGTGCAAGAAAAATAACTGAACTAAATCTACCGTTACAAAAATTATCGAACATTAATATGAAAAACTATAAACATTGAAACCAATTAAGTGATAACTTTACGTGTCTTAAAGATGTGAAACCAACTTTGTTATTCGGACAAGATAATTGCCATTTAATTTCGCCGATAAAAGTAATAACAGGACATAACATGAAAAGTGAGCCATGTGTGACCTTGACCCCATTAGGATGGTGCATACATGGCGTGTATCGCAATCCACGACAGCTGATGTCATCCGAATGTGTTATGATAACGGCGACGGAACAACAAGCAAACACCGTCGCGCTCGCCGGTAGTCCTCCCGCTTAAGCTTGCATCGGCGTCACTGTCGCCACTACATCGACAGCTACGCACACAAGCACTGGAAGCGACGCGCCGCTACATAGTATACCTATATCTACAATTGCAAACTTAGCGCGCGACCTTGCTCATCAAATGCCCACTAAACATTCCTGCGATGCGATACACACGGACCTCAAGATTGACGAACAACTTCATGAACTTGTTCGAAAGTCATTTATGTTTGAAAGTATCGGTGTTCACACTAAAGCGAGACAAAATAAAAGCGATTCAACTGCCATAAATATCGTGAATAAATCTGCTAAACTGATAGAAGGAAGATGGGAGGTTGGCTTGCCCTGGAAAGATGATAATTCTAGAATGGTGGATTCTTACCCAAACGCCTATAAAAGATTAAAACGTACTGAAAGAAAAATGATGGCTGACGTAGATTATAGTTCCAGATATAAAGAAAGAATAGATCATTTGCTCACAAACAACTATGCTCGTCCCCTAGAGCCCAATGAAATCTTACAAAATGTGAAGAAAATATGGTACTTACCTCATTTTGGGGTCGATAATCCCAATAAGAAGAAACTAAGACTTGTGTACGACGCTGCTGCAGAATTTTATGGCCAATCACTGAACGATTATTTATTGCCAGGACCGAATTTGTTGGAGTCTCTTCTCGGCATAATGTTCAGATTTCGAGAGAAGCCGATCGGCCTCAAAGGCGACATTAAAGCCATGTTTCTTCACATAAAAATACGTCGGGAAGACCAACATGCCCTACGATTCTTATGGCGTGACAACCCAGATGAAGAAATTAGAAAATTTGTTATGACGTCACTCATTTTTGGAGCCAACTGTTCACCATTTATTGCTCAACACGTAAAAAACTTGAATGCTCAGCGATACTCGAACACAATGCCGGACGCAGTTCAAGCGATAATAAAAAATCATTTTATGGATGATTACATCGATTGTTTTGATGATGCCGATACAGCGATAAAAACCATGAAAGAAGTGTCGTACATTCATCATCAAGGAGGTTTTGAAATTAGAAATTGGACGTCGAACAAAATATCCGTGTGTCACGGCATACCTACTGTCTGAGTCCAACTGTTGTTAACTTTAAAAGCAAAGTAAATGACATGTATGAGCGTACACTCGGTCTGTTGTGGTACCCGAATAGTGACACCTTTGGCTTCAACTTGTCATTAGACAAGATACCTACAGAGATATTATCGGGTGAAAAGATACCTACGAAACGAGAACTGTTACGTATAGTGATGTCTATATTTGATATATATGGCTTGCCTGCGCCATTCACTGTGAATGCGAAGATAATATTGCAAACTTTATGGAAGATAAACCTACCATGGGATGAAGAGATAAAACATACACAATTTGAGATATTTCGCAAATGGATTGTTCAATTACAAAAATTGAAAGATATTAGAATACCAAGATGGTACTTTCGGATGCCTTCTGAGAGAAATACTTCGAACGAAGGCGAAGCTTGTTACAAGAACAATACGGCGTGTACAAGCGAGACGTTACAATTACATGTGTTTTGTGACGCATCCCCGACAGCAATGTCAGCCGTCGCCTACTGGCGCGTGCATAGTAACAACAATGTGTGCGTGTCCTTCATAGCCAGCAAGAGCAGAGTCGCGCCACTGAAGCCGGTAACGATTCCGAGGCTGGAATTACAAGCTGCTGTACTTGCATGTCGTCTCGCTGATACCATACAAAAGGAACATAGACTTCAACCAATAAAAAGATATTTTTGGTGCGACTCAACGACCGTATTACATTGGATTAAGAACGAAAATCGAAATTACAAAGTGTTTGTCGCTAACAGACTTGGTGAAGTGGACGAGTTAAGTAATACGCTCGAGTGGCACTATATATCTACGGAGAAAAATATAGCAGACGTAGCGACAAAAATAAATATGTATGAGTTGCACCCCGAGTGCGAGTGGTTCCGCGGCCCGAAGTTCTTATATGAAAGTGATTGGCTTACATCAGCACCTGTAACAGACAAAACGCAGATTAATGAAGAAATGTTATGTGACGTGATGCATTATGTATGTGAAACGGAAAATACTATACCTGTTGCTAATCCCGACAATGCGTCATCATGGCTCCGTCTAAAAAGATCGACTGCAACTATGTTATTGTTTATTGAAAAATGTAAACAACGTGACATCAAGACGATTGACACGACAATTATGAAACATGCAGAGGTATTGTTACTACGATTCTGTCAAATGGAAACGTTTGCGTTAGAAATTCAATAACTGAAAAATAAAAAGCCTATTCAAGCTAACAGCAGACTTCGGACGTTGACCCCGTACCTAGATGGAGAAGGCCTATTGCGAGTAGGAGGGCGAGTTGAAGCTGCATCTCACGTATCACCTGGAATGAAGAACCCCATTATATTAGACGGGAGACATACCATCGCCAGGCTTATAACAAAGGAGTTACATATAAAAAGTGCACACGGAAACAATGAAACAGTGGTCAATGAACTCAGACAGAAATATTGGTTGCTGAACCTACGACCTACGGTACGAACTGTAGCTTCTCGCTGTCTACTGTGCCGCATGAGAAAGACTACACCGTGCGTTCCGCGCATGGCCGACTTACCCGAAGGGAGAATAGCGCATCATAATAGGCCGTTCACTCACTGCGGCGTCGATCTATTTGGCCCAATGGAAGTTACGGTGGGGCGTCGTAGAGAGCAACGGTATGGAGTATTGTTTACCTGTATGACCGTACGTGCTATACATATTGAAATAGTACAATCACTGACAGCTGACTCGTTTATAATGGCTTTAAGAAGGATGGCGTCCCGTCGCGGCTGGCCGCAAAATATGTACTCGGACAATGGTACCAACTTGCGTGGTGCTAACATCGAATTAAGAAAATCGTTCCTGGAATTAAGTCAGAGTACAGTGAAAGATGATCTGATTAATTTTGGTATAAACTGGAATTTTAACTCACCTGTTAGTCCTCATAAAGGTGGAGCTTGGAGCGTTTGATTAGAAGTGTGAAGACCGCCTTGAAAATAACGTTAAAAGAACGAGCACCAAGAGACGAAGTACTATCCACTTTACTTACCGAAATAGAACATATAGTAAATAGTAGACCGCTCACACACGTGTCAGTGGATCCAAGGTGTGAGGAGGCCCTTACACCCAACCACTTTTTGATTGGTACATCATCAAACTTACCAGTACCTGGAGTCTTCGACGACAGCGACATTTACCTACGAAAGATGTGGCGAACGGCCCAGCGACTCGCCGACATGTTTTGGCGGCGATGGATTAAAGAAATATTACCTACATTGATACCGCGTCAGAAGTGGTACGTAGAAAATGACTCCCTAAAACTCGGAGATGTAGTTGTAGTTGTCGACCCAAATTTGAATAGAAATGCTTGGCCAAAGGGAGTCATCGTCAATGTGTACCCTGGAAAAGACGGACGGATTCGAACCGTAGACGTCAAAACTCGAACCGGAGTATTAACCCGCCCGGTCACTCGTTTAGCACTGCTTCCAGTTGCTGAATAGTCTCATGAGGACATGACACTGGGCGGAGATTGTAAAGGACGTAAATAAAAATATATGTTTAATATTGTCATACTTATCTACTTATATAATTTGATATAATACCTACCTACTTATTTGTAAAAAGAGTGTGCGATATGCGCGGGGCAATGCGGGGTGGAGGTAGCGGGACACGAGTGAGTGGCGCGTGCCGCGAGCTCATTGCATTTTAGAAAAAATAATAATAATTTTATGGGTCCCACGCATGACGCACGCTGCTTTGCTCAATCGGCACCTGTATACCTATATATACTTAGCTAAAGTCAATACACGACATTGTTCAGCAATTCATATTTTATTTCATGGTAAGCCCGCATCACCTACAACAAATAAGAAACAATTTATGAATTATTTTTTTGTTTAATAACAGAACTGACATAGACTGTCCGTAACTTAATTTAATTTATTATAATTTAATCTAATTTTTAGTTTAATTTTAATTATTTTTTATAACATTGTATTTATATAACTGATTGCAAGAAATTTTGTTAATTAATATTGTCATTATTTGTTAATCACTGCATGTTGTAGTTGTCTGTAAGTGTTATAGCACTAGAAATGTCTGTTTGCTTTTTTTATATTTGACTGTATTAGTGTATGTAATGTAGACAATCCTAAAACTAATAAATAAATAAATAAAATTGGACAGCGAGTTCCCTTTTTATCGCATGTTCCCGCTAAGGAATGATCTTTTAATATGCCATCCCTAAGAGGGTAAAATAAAAAAGATTTAAAGCTTAGGGCAGGCGGACTTGCAGGCAAATCCGCAGGCGACTGTTAGTTTTCTCATATAATAATAATAATAACGCAGCTTTGTGGCGAGCTGAATGTGTGTGGCGACACTGCGGTCCCGAATGCTTCAGAGAGTCGGTCAGGGCCTCGTCACCGGCTTGCCTTTATTGGCTGGTTGGAGAGAATTTCCAAGAGCGCCCGCAGGACCCTCGACTCTGGCTTGCCTTAGTTGATCGGCCCGAGGGAAGTCGCAAGAGCTATTTGCTCGGCGGTGGAAGTGTCATTGTCAAGGGCGTAACTACGGGGAAACCCGCTCCCGGTCACGAGACCCGCGATGGTGAAACCGGTGCCGCACCGCTCGACACCCCTAGCCGCTCACACCGGTGTTGCCCTCTTGTTGCCTTTATGGTAGTTTGTTTGCCTTGGCGGCTATTTAGAGAGGGCCCATCCAGTGAGTTGGCGAGTCGCCATCTGCCTCTTTTCGACGTACTATAAGAGTACTTAGGGCAGACGCCGTTGTTTATCCATAGTGTTCAAGTAGTATTCATCGAACACCCATCCCAATAGCCCAGAAATATTTGTATCCATAAAAATAGCAATAGTCCTACACCTCCTGCGGCTAATCCGTGGCTGTACTTCATAGTGCTGTTATGGAGGCTCCTCAGTGGGTGTCCTATCACATTCTAAATTAAAACTCTCAAAGGGCCTCTGCGCGTCGGACTTATATCTCCGTGTACGCCTGCCAAATGGCCGTCTACTTTTCTAACACTATATGTTAGAAAAGTACGCGTGATAGAGAAACATAATAATAATAATAAAGCCTTTTATTCGGACATTTAAATACAATACTTTTCCTTATATTACTACACTGTAACATTAATTTTTTGATATTTTTATTGTTTCTATTGTATCTGGTGCTTCTTTACTTTCTGTAAGTCCGTTTGCCAGTTGGCAAAGGCCTCCTCTAACCTACTCCATTCTCGTCTCTCTATAGCCACTCTACTCCATGTTACGCCTGCAACCTGCTTTATATCATCGTCCCATCTTTTTTGTTGTCAACCTCTTTTCCGTTTACCTTCCCTTGGATACCATTGTGTGACTATTTTGCTCCCTTTGTCTTTGCCTCTGATCATGCGCCCCGACCACTTCCATTTTAGCTTTTTTATTTTTAGCGTTACATCTCGTTTCTTGGTCTTTTTCCTAATCTCGATATTTCTTTGTCTATCCCTCCTCTTTACTCCCAACATGCTTCTCTCCATTGCTCGTTGGCAAACGGCAAGTTTGTTGGTTGTGTTATTTGTTGTGGCCCATGTTTGGCTCCCATATATCAAAATTGGTAAGATGCAGATGTTGAATAGTTTGCTCTTTGTTGTCATATGTAGGTTTTTATCTTTCATCACTTCCCTTAGGTTCCAATATCTTTTCCAGCTGTTTGCTATCCTTCTTTTGATTTCTTTGTCTACGTTGTGTTTAGTTGATATCAGCTGCCCAAGGTATATGTATTCTTCAACATAACCAATTTGTGATTCACCTACATTTATACTGCTTTTGTAGCCATTGGTCATTATTTTTGTTTTTTTCGGGATTTAATTTTAGTCACACTTTTTCGCTCTCAAATGCTAGTTCGTTTAACATTCCGTTAAGATTTTCTGGCGTTTTTGCGAATAATAGAATATCATCGTCGAATCTTAAATGTGTTAGCGTGCGGCCGTTGACATTTAATCCTAGATTTTCCCATTGAAATTTCTGAAGATCATTTCCAGAACAGCCGAGAATAATTTTGGAGAAAGGGGATCTCCTTGTCTTACTCCTTTTTGTATGTTAAATGAATCTCCTTTCTTTTCTTACTGAATAGACGTTGAGCTGATTTTGTATACATTTCTGATCAATCTTTTATATTTTTTTGTACCCCTTGTTCCTTTAACGCCTCCCAGATATGTAAGTGTATTAGAGAGTCAAACGCCTTGCTATAATCAACAAATGCTAGATAGTATATAAGTTGGTATTCTGCATATTTCTCGATTACTTGCCTAACAACATGGATATGATCTAGCACTGAGTAATCTCTTCTAAGACCTGCCTGTTCTATTGGTTGTTGTTAGTTGAGTTTTCATTCGATTCGTTTGAGTACAATCTTTGCAAATATTTTGTACAGGTTTGACATCAGACTTATAGGTTGGTAGTTGCCGATATCGTACTGATCTCATTTTTTGTACAAAATTGTAAAAGGGTTATATTAGACTGAGTCCATTGCTGTGGGATCGTTTCTGTGTTAATTATGTCATTAAATATTTCTTTTAGAATAGTCCGGAGTCTGGTGATGTGCCTGGTAACGGCAATAGGCTCGCCCCCTATTACGTGGGACCTAAAAATTCATGGCGAAATGTGGGTGTAATATTAACACCTCTGCCTACCCCTTCGGGGATACAGGCGTGTCTATAAATAAAAAAAAAATAGAATAGTTGTTAATGTCTGTTTCGCTTGTTTTAGTATTTCATTGCTTATTCCGTCGGGTCCTGGAGCTTTATCGTCCCTTTGGGTGTCTATAGCATATTCTATTTCTGCCTGCATGATGTTTGGTACGGATGAGATTTCCGACAGTTCTACCTCTTTTTCCGCTGTTGTGCTTTCATATAGTTTCCTGTAGAAGGATGTAGCAATTCCTAATATGCCTTGTCTACGACTCTCCTTCAATCTATTTTTATTTTTCATTTGTACAATCCAATCCGTATTGCTAGTTATTGCTAGTCCGTAACTTAATTTAGTTTATTGTAATTTATTTTGTGAATTAATATTGTCATTATTTGTTAATCACTGCATGTTGTAGTTGTCTGTAAGTGTTATAGCACTAGAAATGTCTGTTTGCCTTTTTTATATTTGACTGTATTAGTGTATGTAATGTAGACAATCCTAAAACTAATAAATAAATAAATAAAATTGGACAGCGAGTTCCTTTTATAACGCATGTTCCCGCAAAGGAATGATCTTTTTTGACTGGTTTCATAGTTACCTGCTGGTCGCCGGCAACGTATACGCATTGAAGACTCTTATTCCACTTGGTCTAACACGAATGCCGGGGTACCACAGGGTGGCGTGCTATCTCCGTTACTCTTCATGATATTCATTAATTCTATCTCTAACCAATTTCTTTCATCCTACCACCTTCACGCAGATGATTTACAAATTTACACGCAAGCCCCCTTAGATGAGTTACCAGATGCCTGTAGAACCATTAGCACAGACTTGGCCCGGATCTGCGAGTGGACCAAGAAATATGGACTGATGGTGAATCCTGAAAAAACTCAGTTAATTATTATTGGTAGCCCAAGAATGACTGCAAAAATTAACTGGTCCGATCTACCACTAATTAGTTTTGACGGAAAAGATCTCCTTTTTACTAAAAAGGTTAAAAATCTGGGGATTTACCTTGATGAGAATCTATCCTGGGTACCACAAATACAGGAGGTGAGTCGCAGACTATTTGCATCAGCCGGATCTCTGCGTAGACTACGCAACTTTCTTCCGACTGCTACTAAAATTGCGCTTGCACAATCGCTGCTGTTTCCTATTCTCGACTACGCTGATGTCAGCTATCTTGACCCCACGGAGGAGCAGCTAGACAAACTTGAGCGCCTTCAAAACTTCTGTATACGATTTATATTTGGATTACGCAAATATGATCATGTCTCAGAATTTCGCAACAGACTCAAGTGGCTCCCAATTCGTCTTCGCAGGAATACTCACATTCTAACATTATAATGTTTTATTTAATCCCAGTACTCCCTTTTAGCTCAAAGAACGTTTTAAGTTCCTTCATGACACACATATAAGGTCCTTGAGGTCGTCTGAGAATTTGACCCTGGCGATGCCAATCCATTCTTGCAATTACTACGGAAAATCCTTTACAGTTCAAGCTGTACGCCTGTGGAATGGATTGCCACTAGAAATCCGTAAAGCCAAATCGCTTAACATATTTAAGTGTATGTTAAAAAAACACTACCTGTCAATCTAACGCGAATCATAATAAATATAGTTAATTTATCATATATTGTATAGCTGTCGTTCTATAAGTGTTCTGTTCACTGCTTCTTTATATATAATCACATTTTATCTAATGTATTGTATCATAGTACCTATACTTATGTATATTATGGTAGTATAATATAGTATGTAAGGTATAATATATATATGTATATATACATATGTATTGTAGTATGTATAGTATAATATAGTATGTATTTATGTAAGTGTACATTGCAATGTGTATATATTTAAGTACTTATTTATGAATATTATAGATTACCGACGCTACACCATCAATGAACATGACTATTAACCTACATCATTTCTGTCCATCCGCGGTTGCCTGGAAGAGATCGCTCTATTAGCGATAAGGCCGCCAATTGCACACTAGTTTTATGTTATATTCTTATGTAAATACTTTGTTTGTTTTGGTGTTCAATAAAGTGTAATCTATCTATCTATCTATCTATCTATCTTTTAATAAGCCATCCCTAAGAAGGTAAAATAAAAAAGATTTAAAGCTTAAGGCAGGCGGAGTTGCAGGCAAATCCGCAGGGGACTGTTAGTTTTCTCATATACCTAAGCTTAAACCAGACACCTAGAATTAAATATCCCATATTATATACTCAAATAACATCCAGTTTACATTAAAACTTTCACATTATTTATACAGAGAGACGAGCAATATAAAACTCTTTGAAGTACTTTACGAGCAAACAAGCAGATAGTAGAACGGACAAGCCTGAACGCAGTTAAGCCTGCTTTATGAATTCCGAATCTACGATATTGCAGTGACCGTTCGATTTGGACTGCTCAAAGCAAACAACTTGCGAATAGAAATAACATTTCAAACAATATTGATAGTCTTTTCTATTACAGATAGAATTTGTAACCAAAAGGTATTCTAAGATCGGCTTTTGCCTTGAGCTTTGGATGGAATTCGGTTATTGCAACGTCAAGTTTCTCAGATTAAGTATCTATATCTAGTGTATGCATAGTACGATATAATCATGCTTATAACGTTGAATATTCCAGGAAACTGGAAGTGTGTATGCTAACAGAATCAGAGTCAGGTGAAATCAGACGCACTTGCCGATATTAAGTGCTTGCATCACCAATAGTACGATCGCATACAATAGGAGTGGATTGAGAGCCAGTGTACCGCAGACTTACGGTATAGCAGCAAACTCCATATTAATGCTAGTTATACCAATTCATCTGCCGTAGATCAAATGGGGGTTCACTATTCCTATAGAGGGTTCCTGTAGGCGTGCCTAGAAGTCGAAAAGCATGAAAATCGACTTTCAAAACGGTTTATGTTGTTCAACACTAGTTTTTAATATTGTTCGTTGATACAAGGCTGCTGATATCAACGGTTGAATATATCACCTAAACTTGACCACCGTTTTTACATTAACGTGACAGAGAAAACATATTATCTACCCGCATGTTGGAATCGACCTATCTGTCTGATTATTCAAATATATATGTACAATAATATCATAAATAACAAACATAAGTTTCAGCTGTGCTGAAAGATGGCAAATTATTTTTTTCCTAGGGAGGGTAAACTAATGGCGTGAAGGTCAGGTAACATTCCTATTAAATTGCGGAGAAAACATTTATTTTATTTAAATAGGTTCCGAAATGAAAAGCGTATATTCAACAAACCTTGTCTATCGTTTTTACAACGGTGCTTGAATACTGAATCCCTGCGAGATGAAGAGAGAGAAAGTCAGTATCGTGTATCTCCAATAGCATGACTGCCAAACTATTATGTAGTCTGCCTACATTTTAGAACCGACCTATCTGTCTGATTTGTTAGATATACATGTGTAATGATGATATAAAAAACATACATAAATTGCAGCTTTGCTGAAACACTAGTTTCCAGCGAAATTAAGAGTGAGAAAATCCAGATCATGCAACTTCAATAGCACGACTGAGAAAGTATCGTGTGGTCTGCCCGCATGTCAGAACCGACCTATTGGTCTGTTTTTGTAAATATATGTTTATAATAGTGTTTGAAATAGAATTAGTTTTATTTTAAGTTAAATCGATTAGATCGATTGAGTAATATTTTGTTTAGTCTATTGAAAATTTCTGACAATGGTCACACTGAACTGTCAATCTTTTCGTTCATTGTCGTTTCCCGCGGTCAGCGAAAAAACCTAGCTTTTTGTTCGCTCTGGAAGATTCCGTTTTGTGAGCGCGTTTTTGATCTTGTATTTGGTTGTAAACCTAAAAATCCGGGTGAATGCCGCTTCTTTGATCTATAACCAGCACCGGTAAATTGTGATAAAGAACATTTGTGAAATATTGAACTTTGTAAAACACGTGTGTGTGAATTCCTGGTTGGTGCCTGGAGTATGACTACGCTGAACTGGATACTGGTATCTATTCGATTCTCTTGTTATTTTGGCCAAAATTATGAGTTAATCCTATAGGTCCACTTCAAGAATATCACCAGTGAAGATATCAGGTGACTCGCTGTGCAACGCAGTGAAAGTGTTTAGTTATATATTGTCTATCGTGGTCAGGTAGATGTATTACACCTTCCACTGCAACTCTGTTCTGAAAATCCCTACCTGGCTATGGTAATTCTAGACAAAATTTTGGTAGCAGAGCGTGGTTGAAATTTAGCCGCTGTTGCATTACTGAGTAAAAACTCAGATTGGTAGAAGCTTGTATCTTATCACCTTGTACACAGGATTGTAGTGTTCTCAGGTCAGTATTGTCTAAAATACAAAATATTTAATTGTATAAGTTGACCTAGATAATTTGAAACACATGTCATACATAACCTCAATCAGTAATTGTTTGATTTAAATTGTTAAAATCTAGCATAAATTTGTTGCTGTTACTATTAATGAGTCACTTTGATTGGATACATATCAATCAGTCTGTTGCAAATAATTCATTAATTAATTTGAAGTTTCATAATATGTGTATGAGTGTTTTGATTATTAAAATAGCAATACTTATTACTTGATAAGGGAACCTAGAAAATGTTTAGGTACCTTGCTGAAATGGTGATCTGAAATGATGAATAAACATACTTTATTTCTCCACTTGATACTGCTATCAGGTTGGCCGAGCTATCGTACAGCAGTTAAGACTGGCTCTTACATTTATTAGTATAATATGTTATTGGTAGAAACTAACAACTCAAGTCTGATACCCGATTAGATGAGATAATACATGATTGTTCTGATTACTGCTGATCAACTATCAGAATATCAACGTATTAAAATTATTTCTGCTATTGACCGAACATGTTGTTAGAACATTAATTCATCTATTCGAACATTTGAAAAATGTCCTATAGGGACTCGGATCAAGTAGTTATCGTAGACTGGCAAAAGCTGCCTAGGGCATCAGATAGCCTTTATACATTTTGTGTATTTTATTAAAGATTATTAATGAAATAACATAGATAATATTTTGTACCTATGTGTAAATCAAAACCATATTATGCTACATGGGCTACAGAATAATCTGTATTTATAACACCAAAGTACAACCCATTTTTGTAAATACATAAATTAAATGAAAGAATACCGCAACCTCATAAGTAAAAATAAAAACTGTGTTTTCAAATATTATATGCCAATATCGTCCATATCTATTTTTGAACGGTCTCACATACCTATAAGGATAACAACCATAATATATAAATAAGATCTGGTAGCGCCATCTACCTTCCTATCTATAACTAATCGCATCAACATCAATCGTTCCACGTACAAGTGCGAGCGATACTGTATTTCCGTCCCTCTCTATCCCACTCCCTGGAAGAGGCACTGCCTTTCGCTGATTGGTCGCCACGAAACGTCGACGCGAGAGACAGTCCAGAACTTTCAAGAACATTCGATTCGCGATACGCGTCCGCTATACAGTATCACCGCGCCGCTCCTGCTATAGTTATTACCGCTTATAAAACCGCTCGCAAGTGGAAGTGACTGTGTAGTGAAGTGAAAACAAGCAGCTGCATCACGAAACCACCAGGAGACTGGCCCTTCGGAAACGAAGAAGATTGCCGAATAAGGTAAGTGCCCTCCATCCTTGGAATATCCTATACCCACTCACAGTCACCTCTTCCCGTATCCAATCCTAGGCGGCTAAAACCCGCTATCCTTTGAATACAGTCCATTCCATTAATCCTTCCCAAGTCGCCTAGAACCTACGGTTTCGGTGTATCGCCATACCATTTTTTTGATCCATACGAGTCGGATTCATTTACGTTTTTATACGTTATATCGCTATACCTAGGCAGTTATAGCACCTAGCTATACTCCTAATATATTCACATAACCGTCACATCGTTGTTTCCGCCCGCATCAGTAGGTAAACTTTTATGTAGCTACCTACTTACTAAATTATTAATTCTGGAACTATCATAGTTGTCTTATAAATCTCATATTTCAAGCAACTTTTAATTCCACAGCTCTAACGTGTTGCCTACTTAGCCTACGTAGGTAAAATAACAGGTACATTAGATATTCTTATTTTGTTTCGTTCTCATTAGCTTATACTTACGTAAGCATGTCAAAACAAAAGAAGTCACGCGTGTCGGAAGACAAAGAGATGACAATCTTAGAAGCAAAACGCAATATTTTATTTGAGCGCATTCAAAACATAAACGAGCGTTCAAAAACCGCTGCTATGTCTGACAGTAATAGCGAAGCATTTCTCAGTTATTGTATGACAGTAGATAGTATTCGAACAGATTTTCATAAGTTGTTAGACGATTATAACGCAAGATTACTTTCTATCAATCCTGATGAAAAACCGAACTATCAGGCATATACCTCATTCGAAGATCTTTATTGTATTATTAAGCGTATACAATCGCAATTGGAGGGTAAATGTTCAGCAGAGCCCGTTGCCCGCAAACCGAGATTACCGCCAATCGAGATTATGTCGTTTGACGGAGATATACGAAATTGGCCGTTATTCTATGCGAGTTTTAAGTCTACAGTGCACGATAATAGTTCTCTGACAGATGCTGACAGGTTGTACTATTTAATAGGTAAACTGTCACTGAAAGCCCAGTCCGTATTTGTAGGTGTCACACCCAGTGCTGAGAATTATCAGGTCATATTCCAGTCACTACTTGATAGATATCAGGACACGCGCGTCCTAGCGTCTACCTACTTTGACCAAGCTTTAAATCTCAAACTGTCCGGCAACGCGTCTGTCTCGAATTTCCAGCTGTTTATTGATAACTTCGTAACCGCGGTTAATTATCTTAGGAATTTAAAATTAGAAGATCTTTCCGACTTTATGTTGCTTCAACTCGCTTTAAAAAAGTTTGACAATGATACAATTCGCGCATTCGAGATGACGGAACGCAACAATAAAATACCTACACTAGATAGTTTTATTTTGTTCATCAAAGATCAGTGTCGAATATTTCATAATACGCAGTCTGGTTCACCTGGCCCATCTAACACTAACAGCAACAAACAAAGGTTGAATAAATCGCGAAATAGTAATGATAACTCGGTCCCTAATCCACAATCTTACGTTACATGTTCGGAATTTAATAGTAATAATTCACAGAAGTGTCTGTGCAGTAATATAGTGCACAACCATTTATATAAGTGTCCCGCCTTCGATAATCAGAATGCAACCGCTCGTTTTAAATGCGTAAAAGATAACAAAGCTTGCATTAATTGCTTAAGCATAAAACATAAAACAAGTAATTGTTCTAGTAAGACAAAGTGCCGCTTCTGCAATAAAAAACATCATTCATTGCTTCATTTCGATAAAGATAACCCGTTGTCAAGCCAAGCCGCTAACCTTGACACACTTACATCGCAGTTGCAGGCCACGGTGCCCTCCCCCTGCACGCCTCAGGGCGAGGTATCGTTGTGTACGACGTCTATTGCGCGGGCGACGCGCACGCGAGGACGGCACTCGCGCATCTATAATGATCCGCGCAGGGCCAAAACGCAGTGTATGACGTCTAAGACTGTTCTGTTAGCGACAGCGCAAGTTATCGTATATGATATTAATGGGTCGCCGCACATGGTACGTTGTCTGCTAGATAGCGCATCTCAGACCCATCTAATAACATCGGAATGCTTCAAACGCCTCGGATTATGGAATAACTTTAAAAATACTAACTCAACCGTCAAAGGGATAGGCGGATCAGAAAAGCATTACAGGGGTTCCATAGATATTAAAATACATTCGCGTTTTGATAGGAACATTAATTTTAACATTTCTTCGTTTATCGTGGAGCGTATCACGGACGCATTGCCGAACGCTAATGTAGACGTAGCATCACTCACTCACCTCGAGTCATTGCCGCTGGCAGACGCGGAGTTTGCGAATCCGGCAGGCATTGATCTTTTGATCGGAGCTTCAATATTTCCGCACTTGCTACTAACTAACACAGTACGTAGTGAGCGATATGATTTACCGCCCGCTATTGAGACGGTATTTGGGCATGTGATTATGGGTACCGTACCTACGTTACATACTGCTCATTGTATTACGTCTTGTTGTTGTTCTGCTCTTCAAGAGATCAAGGTGGGTGCTAAAACTGTGTGTAAGATAAAGCACTAATTAGCTATGCTATGCTATGCTATGCTATGCTATGCTATGCTATGCTATGCTATGCTATGCTATGCTATGCTATGCTATGCTATGCTATGCTATGCTATGCTATGCTATGCTATGCTATGCTATGCTATGCTACGCTATGCTACGCTATGCTATGCTGTGCTATGCTATGCTACGCTATGCTATGCTACGCTACGCTACACTATACTATACCACACTTCCGCTTTGTATATGGATGACCTTGCCTGTAGTGTCATACCCGCTCCGCTAGAAATTTCGCTTTGTGAAGAGCTTATTCAGCTTTTCAAACGAGGCCAAACTGATCTTGTCAAATGGACAAGCAACTCTAAGGAGGTTCTCGCACGCATACCAGATTCTCATAAAGCTTCTCCAGACATTGAGTTTGAGAAGTCTGTACCGCATAAGGTTCTCGGTTTACGCTGGGTCAAATCCTGCGATAGTTTTCACCGCCAGATGATAAGTGCGCCAAGCGCACTATGCTGTCCACAGTAGCTCGACTATGGGACATAATGGTTTTGTGGCTCCCACAATTTTGTACGTCAAGCTCTTGATCAAGAAGCTTTGGCTATCAAAGTGTGAGTGGGATGAAACACCCCCTGAACATATTGTCGCCGCTTGGGGCCAGTTTTGTATTGAGCTTACCGCGCTCAATCATATTACTATTCCGCGTCATCTTGGGTTGGTAGATGGATGTACCGTCAACTTAATAGGTTTCGCTGACGCCAGCGAGCGTGCTTACGGCGGAGTCGTATATCTGCAAGTCAGCATTGGTTCTAACTACTCAGTGCAGTTAGTTTGTGCCAAGTCTAAGGTCTCGCCTGTTAAAACCATTTCGGTTGCGAGACTGGAATTGTGCGCGGCTCTTCTGCTGTCTCAGTTGCTCCGCAAGGTTCAAGACACAGTTTTGCCCCACTACCCCATTAATAAAATACACGCATTTTCCGACTCCAAAGTAGTGCTCGCTTGGATTCGTTCTTCTCTTCACCGCTAGCAGACTTTTGTCGCCAACCGCGTTAGTAAATTGATTGAACTTGTTCCCGCTACTTGTTTTAATCACGTCGCGGGTTATCGTACTCGTCTTCAGGAAGAACTTTCCATAGATCATATTGACTGAAAGTTTATTCCACCAGCATCACCACATTTCGGTGGATGTTGGGCTAGCATGGTCAAAGTAATTAAAACGCATCTTTTCAAAGTTATAGGTCAACAGATCCTTTAACTGTCCTTGCACAAGTCGAGGCACTGATCAACTCGCGTCCGCTTCCAACTCAGTGAGATCTAGCCTGAAGTTGGACCTACCTCTTAGTTTAAGTATTTAGTTAGTAGTTTTCGCTATTATTGCGTTTGTAGTTTTCGCTAAAGTTAATTTAGATTAATTTCATTGTCATATCGCTGTCTTATCATATTGATGGGTTAAGCGGTAGTACACCCAACATAGCTAAGTTCAATTCTATTTTCTTTAAAGGCAACCCTTTAGGGCCGGGGGGATATGGTAGCGCCATCTACCTTCCTATCTATAACTAATCGCATCAACATCAATCGTTCCACGTACAAGTGCGAGCGATACTGTATTTCCGTCCCTCTCTATCCCACTCCCTGGAAGAGGCACTGCCTTTCGCTGATTGGTCGCCGCGAAACGTCAACGCGAGAGACAGTCCAGAACTTTCAAAAACATTCGATTCGCGATACGCGTCCACTATACAGTATCACCGCGCCGCTCCTGCTATAGTCATTACCGCTTATAAAACCGCTCGCAAGTGGAAGTGACTGTGTAGTGAAGTGAAAATAAGCAGCTGCATCACGAAACCACCAGGAGACTGCCCTTCGGAAACGAAGAAGATTGCCGTATAAGGTAAGTGCCCTCCATCCTTGGAATATCCTATACCCACTCACAGTCACCTCTTCCCGTATCCAATCCTAGGCGGCTAAAACCCGCTATCCTTTGAATACAGTCCATTCCATTAATACGGTACTACGGTTTCGGTGTATCGCCGAACCAAGATCTATCAGTAAAATATTTTCATGATTCAAATTGTTATGTGGAACACCGTGTATTTACATTAAAACTAATGATCTTATTAAATAAACAAAACTAAAAACTAGATAAATGTTACAGATAAATGATAAATGAAAAGCTTATCGGACCTTGCGAGGTTCTGGAACTGAATATAGTTTATAAAAAAATCGCCTAAGACCTTCAGAGTGGACAAAGCCAAAAAAAAGAACCGTCGTGAAAAAAAAAATAGTTTTAAAATCGTATTAAGGATGAATTAAAAAGCTGTTGTATGACGTTCACTGCAGGTTGCTGCAGGTGCTAAATAAAAACTGCAGGTTGCTGTAGGTCCTAAATAAAACTGCAGGTTGCTGCAGGTCCTAAATAAAAACTGCAGGTTGCTGCAGGTCCTAAATTAAAACTGCAGGTTGCTGCAGGTCCTAAATAAAAACTGCAGGTTGCTGCAGGTCCTAAATTAAAACTGCAGGCTGCTGCAGGTCCTGAATAAAAACTGCAGGTTGCTGTAGGTCCTGGGTAAAAACTGCAGGTTGCTGCAGGTGCTTAATAAAAACTGCAGGTTGCTGCAGGTGCAAAATAAAAACTGCAGGTTGCTGCAGATGCTAAATAAAAACTGCAGGTTGCTGCAGGTGCTAAATAAAAACTGCAGGTTGCTGCAGGTGCTAAATAAAAACTGCAGGTTGCTGCAGGTGCTAAATAAAAATTGCAGGTGCTAAATAAAAACTGCAGGTTGCTGCAGGTGCTTAATAAAAACTGCAGGTTGCTGCAGGTCCAAAATAAAAACTGCAGGTTGCTGCAGGGGGTTCAAATAAAGAGGGTACTTCGAGAGCGAAGTACAGGTCAGTATGGCCGTTATAGATTTGTTGAAATATATTGTAAAGATAATCAAAAATACATCATAGTAAGTACGTCTAAAGTATGTGTGTCCCGTTTGTAAGTACCTATTTATCATCCCAGCAAAAGCTTGGATATCAAACTGTTATAAATCTGGATAGAATTTATATCATTGTTATTTCTACGTCGAGTCTTAGGTTAAGTTACAATAAGACAGATTTTAGAATTATTCACATATATCTCTAACAAGATATAACCATATATATTGTATCATTAACTATGTATAGCCTAAACATTAACTGTCTTACTTATAAAAAAATATTACTCACACGTTTAACGTATGAATACTTACACAGTGTATAACGTCTGTATAGTAGTTATACAGGGTGTACACAACATCGCTACTAATAAACGCAAAGACAAGCTTGTGTAACTACTCACGCTGTGTAGTCTGTGTACACACAGCTACACATTAACCTAAACAAGCCCAATATTAGGCAAACTCCCTTAGTGTGACCAACCTGTTGTTGAGTAGTTCAGCTAATATTGGTTTTGTATAGGTTGATGTGTAGCTGTGTGTACGTCAAATATGCTGACAACCTTTTATGAAGTACGTTCAAAAACTTCTAATCGTAACTTGGTTTTAATAATTTAATTTTATTTTATAGTTTATCTATGACTAGAGGACGCCAGCAGCTACACCTGGAATTTTTTTAAATTTACCCTTTTTGACCGATCCCGTGGGAATTTCGGGAAATCCCTTCTTAGTGCACCTCTACGGTCCCCAAGGAACATACATGCCAAATTTCAGCTTCCTGCACCCAATAGTTTCGGCTGTAGCGTGTCTGTCAGTCAGTCAGTAACGCAAGGATTTTATATATTAAGATTTTACTAGCTTAATTATATATTAAATGGAGTTTCTTCTTAAAAATATCCCTTATCTATTAATCTAATGTACAAAAACTAAAGACTAATGGTTGTTATTTTCTGAAGGATAAATATGTTTTGATTTGTACTCATAGCTTCCGAACGCCTCCACCGACAATAACATTCATTTCATAGATCAAAGAAATATAACCTTCCTAGTCCCAACTCTCTGTCATAGTTTGCGCGCGTAACCTAAGTAAAGTGAAAACCTCAGCGTCCTCAGCTGGCCAAATAGCCGCCATTTTGCTCTTACGCACTCCTTATACAAAGGTGCAAGCGTGTGTAGAGCTTGAGTAAGTCTAAATAGATATTTTGATCTCTTATAACGCATGTATACGCGCAATCTGTCAAAATATTTTTTATTAGTTGCGTTTTTGTTACGCAATGCTTATAGTACTTGTATACACTGTGTCGTAATTTTATTAGTAAGACAGATAGTAAATGAACATAAATGGATTGTATGTTTTAAATTTATAGTGTTGCCAATTCTAAATAGACAAATTGGTTGGACGTTTGACAGTTAAGACTGTCAAATGGGTAAATAGAGTATAAAATATGAACAGACTCTGCTCAATGTTCAGTTTTCGCTCCGGCAACGGCTAACTAAGGTACGTTAAAATTCTGACTATTATATTATTGTGTTTTACGATTCTATATTGCTTCTGTGGTGTTATTTAGAGTATTGTCAATAGAAATAATGCAGAAGCAATGTAATATAGCGTAGCTATTGTATAATATTGATATTGTGGGTGGTTTTGTCAGTTGTGAGATGTTATAAGTTTAGAACTTGGAATATCATATAGAATCGATTCATATGCTGTGAAACAAGCCATATCAATTATATATGTACCTATGGTGAATATTAAAGTGGTAAATATTGAATATATATACATAGTAAATATACCTAGAGTAATATTAAAGATATACCTGTGGCCAATATTACTAAATGAATTAACTAAGGAGCTGATATTCCTTCACATCTCAGGGACCCCGACACTATAAATACTTTCTTTTTGACTGTACCTGGCGACACGAACACTAGCATTTCTAATCTTACGTTTTATGAGTTCCATAGATTCTGTGACGCCACTTTTAGTTTGGTAACTGTGGATCAGGATGTCGTTTTTCGTATTTTACAAGGTCTAAAATCAAACGCCGAAGGATTCGACAAAATTAACTTGGCTATGATTAAAATTACCTTGACACACACCCTTAAAACTATTACAGACATAGTGAATCGTTCCATTGTAACGTCAACGGTGCCTGATATATGGAAGGTAGCCAGTGTAAGACCGCTACCGAAAACACCGAACCCTACCAGCGTACAGGACCTACGGCCGATTAGCATTTTGCCCTGTCTATCTAAGGTCTTAGAAAAAGTTGTAAGCCGTCAGCTCACCGAGTTTTTAGAAAAGAATGAGATTCTACCTAGAGTTCAGTCCGGATTTAGACGGTTTCGTGGCACCACCACGGCACTTTTAGATGTGACAGATGAGATCCTATTGGCTCAAGATAAGGGCATGTGCACGATTTTGGTCCTATTAGACTATTCCCGCGCTTTTGACGCTATAAATTTAAATTTGTTATTATCCAAGCTGCACTTCTATGGATTTGACAACAATGCATTAAGGTGGTTCCATAGCTACTTGAGTAACCGAATACAATATGTGGAGCTAAATACAATGGATGGGACCACTTTGACCTCGACACCTGCCTCTTTAACGAGAGGTGTGCCGCAGGGCTCTATTCTGGGACCAATACTTTTCAGTTTGTACTGTGCAGACATCATAGATTCCAATAAAAGCTGTAAATACCATATCTATGCGGATGATGTTCAGGTCTACTTGTCATTTAAGGTGTGTGACTTCGAAAAATCTATAAAAGACTTAAATGAAGATCTCGAGCGGCTATTCGCATGGTCCGAGAATAATTGTTTGTTGATTAATCCGTCGAAGACAAAATATATTATATTTGGCACCAAAAAGAACTTAAGTTTGTTGCATTCGCCATGTCAGGTTCATATAAGGGGCAATCCAGTAGAGCAAGTATATGAAGCGCGGAATCTTGGACTGACTATAGATTCTGAACTTCGGTTTGAGAAGCACATAAATGATGCAGCGCGGAACTGTTTTTATCGGTTGAGAGTTTTATATAAACTGCGTCCATATTTGTCGGAGGAATTACGTGTACAGTTGGTTGAGTCATTAATATTAAGCAAACTAAACTACGCCGATGCTGTTTATAGCCCTCGGCTCTTAGCACGCACGGATAGGCAGATACAGAGGGTGCAGAATGCTTGCGCTCGTTTTTGTTTTGCGGTTCCATTCAGAGGTCATGTAACGCCATTTTTAAATAAAAATTACATGTTAAAAATGAAATCTCGTAGGAAACTGCACTTGGCTTGCCTAATGTTTGGTGTCATTAAGTTGAAACAGCCGCAATACTTGTATGACAAACTGACATGGGTCGCAAATGGCAGTGAACGTCCAAACAGAAATTGTTCTAAGCCGTTATCAATTAATTTACATCGTACAGAGGCATTTAGAGGAAGTTTTCGCTATGCGGCCTCAAAATGTTGGAACAACATCCCCCCTCCATTGCGTAATCTGACGTCAGTCCACGCCTTCAGACGGCAATTGAAAAATTTTCTAATAGAGGAACAGAAAAAAATTGGTGATGCTAATATAAACGCCTACCTTATTTAAGAATTAAATATTTAAAGCAATTGAAATAATTAATGATTAATTAATACAATCAAATAATTATTACATTGCATCTATTGTACTTTATACTTATATTAATTATATTAATTTTACTGACATTTAATTTAATTATTAATATCCAATTAATGCTAAGTATTTCAATTAATATAATTACGACATTTAATTTATAATTATATATTCAAATTCAAATAATTATTATCACAATGGATACTCAAAACAAATATTATTGAGTTACTATCTTAATAATATATCAATCTCTTTACTTTCTATGTATTAATTAATTAATTTATTTTTTATTAACTACAATGCAATCTATTATTAATATTTCTGACATGTCTTCCAATAATAATCCATCCTAATGTCACTTATAGTAATTATGTACCTAATTATAATTTTATTATAACTAAATTGTTACTAACTTTTTATTACAATGCTTATAAACTAATTTTTTGACCAGGTGTTTCAGTATTCGGCTACTAGTAGTATTTAGGTGGGTTCGTCCGCTGTGTGAGAAACCCATGTGAGAAACCTTTAACAAATAAAATAAGAAATTGTTTATAAATAATCTCGTGCCACTCTTAAGTCTCACTGTGTACACAAACCAGAATGGAAGCATATAGATACATAGTTATAATACATGTCATTACGTTACCTGTGAGGCCTGGCACTCGAGCTTGCAATAATTCTACAACATACAAATATTATTGGGTACTCTTTTTTATTTTTATTTTTTTCTCTTTCTTGTGACCCACAACACACATGAGTAACATGTACTTACACTGAAACATACCTAGTTGATAATGTTTATTAGTTAATTGTATAAAAGTTTATGTACCTACTCCCTTGACGCCTATATGTATTTATTATTATCTGTATGTATGTAAGTAAGTACCTATTACCATTGTCAATAAATAATTATCTACGTAGGTCTATTTGTATACTAAGTATATATCTATATTCTTTTGTATTTCTTGATATCACATGCGTGAGTCACTAGAGGGCCTAATTGAAAATCGGCGCCAGGCGTTCGCCTGGCACATGCCGAATTAGGTCCTATTTTGACTACACACTTTACCTCCGTTAATACTGCTCTTTCTTTAATTTTATTTTATTTTTCCTTGTTTTGTTTGTTATTTTTTGTTTATATAATTATGTTATGTTCTTTTTTCTTTTTCTTTCTTTTGGTTTTTCTTTTACTATTATATAAATTTCTTTCACTTTATATTGTTTAGGTAATACTGCCTGTCATGTAATGTGTCTTATAAGGTGTGTAATGTGTGTATGCTAAATAAATAATATTTCATTTCATTTCAATTAAATTGTTGCTAATCCATTGTATTAATGTTATATTTGATATATTGAACTACCCACAACTTTGCTACCCAATATTATAAATATGATATAGTTTGTGCTGCTTTTATAAACAATTACTATTAAAATAATGGCCAAGAGCGGCGGTAAATGTAAATGTATCTTTATCTAAGATACGTCTTGTGACAAACTGAATAAATTAAAGTAAGAATTAATAGTTGTCTATTTTATTTTTCAAACCATTGACAAATATGACTAAAATACTATATATAGGCCATATACCTTGTATCTATACATATATACATAATAACCCTTCTATTACATACTTATGCCGCGAGACCAATGAGGCTAAGTTATGTCTGTATAAAAAATTTATTTGTCACTCTCGCTGTACCTCTTATAGCACAATAAGTACGTTTTTGTCTCAGGACTAGAATCCTTAGACCATGTCAGAAGCCTTCAAGTGGCCTATATACTCCGACTAAAGAGTTAGCCACCCATTTACACGGAAAGAAAAGATAGACAGGTACAAGCCTATAAACGCTTCTCGTGTCGAACATAATCACAGTAGAGCACTCAATACCTATAGCGAGGGTGATCAAGCGATCAAATCGCGTGTTGCATGCGTTGCGTGCCGTGTTCTTACTTCAGCATCGCCTTACCTGAGTGCTCAATAAGTTTTGCGATAAATTCAAAATCACTGGAAGTGGTATCAATTTTCAGAATTAAATCCAATTTTGGCTTTGGAGTCTCAATGCTAGATTTCAGAGTTTCGAGACAAGTTATTGTTTTGTACAACTAATGTAGAAACAGGTAAATGACCACTAGGGACACGATTCACCTGCCTTTTAAAGTCCCTATTCATACTTAAAAACACATAACAACAGACCTTATAATAATTATATTCCTTTCCATGAATGCTTGTGTCTTTTTTAATATAAATCTAATCAGCAATACGAAATGCACTTCGTAATAAGTGTATTGTGATGGCAGTTCTGCGAATTGTAATATAAAAATGTTTTAAAGTGTACATATTTTTTAGTTCGCTTCAAATAATATGTTTCCTTGTAAGCGCTTCCAGTATTTCTAAATCTTGTACAAAAGCGCATTAAACGCTTCCTTTGTTAACACATAAAAGCAATTAAACGGTAAAAGAGTTCTTTCTTCGCAATAACTTTGATATGGTACTAAAAAGAAAGATTTAGTGACGGCTATACGTAGTATAAGTGTAATTATAAACATAGAGTTTTACGTATAGAAGTTTATAGTTTGCCTTCAAGTTAGATCTTCCTCCTGCAGAGTTTAAGACATCTATGATGACCACGATTCACATGGCTACTACGACGTTGACGGACACCGCGGCGGCGGTTTAAGTGAGCAAAGCCGAACGCTTTTACGGGCGAGAACACTCACACCTGTGCCAGCCCTCAAGAGGTGGATGAGACACATTTGTAATACACCCATTTCGCCACAGCTTGCTACCTTATCGTCATTTGATGCTATTCGCATTCTCAGATTATTCGGTCCGCAAAGTTTCTGATAAAAACTGTTGTAAGCACTTCATGTAGTCTTGTTCCCTAGTCAATCAGATCTACTTTGTTACGTCAACGATTCGTGATATAGTCATAATATGTATTAGGCTTATATTTTACTAATAAGTCTGCAGGATACATTTTAGGATCGGGAATAAACAGTAAGGGCGGTTTCACACTATCCGATCCGCACCCGGGAAAATACGGCCCGGTGTAGTCGTAGAACTATTTATATGGTACATAACGCACTAAATCTGACATCCATCGTCAGATTAAGTGCGTAATTAATTAAAATTGAAAGCGGTGCGTGATTTCTAGAACTGTATTTTTACGGTTTCAGATCATTATAATATTTTACCACTTACACACTTCACCATCTAGTCCCGAACTAAGCAGAGCTTGTAATATGGGTACTAGATAATGGATAAATATACATATATACTATTTTTTTTGTAAATACATACATATTATACATAGAAACACCCAGACCAAGACAAACATCCATGTTTATGCACATAAATTTTTGATTTGAGCGGGAATCGAAACCGCGACCTTCGCCGTAGCAGTCACACTCCCGCTGCGCCAACCGGTCGTTTAAAAGATGCGTATCGTAGTGCGGCATCGCTTGAGCAGTTTTAATTTTTAATCAAGTCGAACATGCTACAACGATGCTGCTCCTGTCTCCTTTGCAACTAGTTGTTTAGAAACTTGAAGATATTGTTACACTAGTATAGTTTTGTTTTGTATACTCACTATGCTCATACTGTACTAATGAAGGCAAACAAACAACTGTTTGTTTAGAAACTGCATGTTTTTGTTCTAGTTTGCGATATTTAGTTCAGTTTCTAATAGTTACAACATGTTGTGTATTCTAAATTAGTAATCAGAGGAGTTGTTTCAGGTATTTGCTTTTTTTTTAATTTAAATATTTTTATTTTATATATTTATTTATTTATTTATTTATAGACTCACGCTTGTATCCCCGAAGGGGTAGGCAGAGGTGTGATATAACACCCACATTTCGCCATGAATTTTTAGATCCCACGTAATAGTGGGCGAGCCTATTGCCGTACCGGGCACATTACCAGACTCTGAGCTGCTACTGAGAATTTCCTAACGGAAAAACCCAATAACACTTTGCCCGACCCGGGAATCGAACTCGAGACCTCCCAATCCCACGCGCACATTTATGCCACGAGACCAACAAGGCAGTCAATATTAATGGTTTAACTTATAAAATGTCTTTCATAGTCAAACCAATTGGCAGCTTGCTTGCGTGTGTATAGATATCAAAATCGTTAAAAAAAGCGTATATGTAACCAAAAATCAGATTTTTTTTTTATCTATAATAACTGCATTTGAAACTTATAAGTAGTCACATACGGGTATTTAGTAACACAGATATTTTAAGATTTTAATAAAATATGTAATAAAACGATTGATAACTTAAAACCATAATTTAAACTAAAAATAGAGTTGTTTGCAGTTGAAACGGCCCATTTTTTATATCAAGACATCTAAAACACTTGATCGACGTTCTCGCTTTTAAGACATTCAGCCCCGCGGGCTGGAGTGCATTATTATCCAAAAGAATCATCATTGCTTTTTATATGTGTCATTTCTGGGCATATGACCAGAGGGTAGTGATGTGGAGGAAAAACTGGCAAATACTTTTAAATCTCATTGTATGTTTATACGTACAATTTTTCATGTCAACCTGTAAACAGATCAACAAGCATATATTTAGACCGCTTTAAATGAGCGGATAAACATTAAGATGAAATTGTTATACTACTTCTTATCTAAGTTTTTGTCAATAAACCAATAACCCAACATACGAATAATACAATAATTCTCGAACTATTAACATAATGTGTGTTCGTTCTCGCAATATCTCAAAATATTCCATGTGGCCGCACGTGCATCGAACATAAACAGAGCTAGCAGACAACGGAACTGAACAATATATTAGAACACGCCATTTGATTAGAACTGTCTGGATCGGATTTTGGGTTAACTTTCAATTTATATGAGCAAAGTTTAGGACTTTGCAATCTTTGTATGATGTCTGGTTTAAAGTATATGGTTTGTATTTTATCACTCTGCTAGCGGATGCCCGTAGCTATTTGTTTCTTCCCGGCCGGTGGGAGTTTTGGGAAACCCTTCTTAGTGCACCCGTACCGTTTCCGAGGAACATACATGCCAAATTTCTGTACATGAGTAGAAGGCTTCAATGTCACCTGCTTGGATTCAAGCTACCTACCTACTTTTAAAAGTCAGTGTTGTTTGTCAACGATTCGAACCTTTCTGAAAAGCAGTCTGTTGGTTTCCTCACAGAGCACGATTTGACATTTATTTAATGTCCTTTTAAGACGCTATTTAATATTTTTGTAATAAGCTTGGACTATAGTCGGTCATGCGTATTGAATTCAGTTTATACAGAAAAAAGAAGCGCCATTCATTTTATCAATGAAATAGAGATTACTTCCATAAACCACTTTTAGTCAGGTCTTATCCTGCAAATACTATCGTCGCACGCCGAGGACGTCTTCAATACGGAACTATTCAAATCACGAGCACGCACTGCTATTAATATCAGAGGCTGAGCTAGAACTCTGTTTAAACAAGTATAAACTAGACGTGAATGTACACATGGATTGGCAGACGGCACTATACTAATTCTGGTTAGATAGTAATATAAATTAAAGGCGATCTGCAGAAGATGAATGAGTGTTATGATCGATGAATGGATGTTATGAATGGTTTCTGTTTGGTGGATGGTTTGTATTTAATTTTGTTATATTATTTACTATTTACTTGCAAATAGTGTCCGTATGGATTGAGGAGCCACTTCAGATTTTACAACGAAACTTGGACCGTTATTTAGTACGAAGAGAAATAATTTTGTAGGCCAAATGTTGGAATTTGTACTAAAGTATTTAAAAAGTTATATCAATGTAAAGGTGGCTCCTCAGTACATACGTCTGAACTGAGGGGCCACCCTAGAACTTCGAAAAGTATTTAATGAATATTTATGAACATTTTGTATCATTTTGTACTAGCTGAGAACAGCATCTACAAAAAATCTGAGGATTGTATCTTTGATATGCAGGAAGATATTATACTTTAAGTGTGGCTCCTCAATCCATACGCCATGCGAGTGTGAATTCCATGAAAGTAGTCAGTCGAATTATGTTTTCAGTTTATGGTCATTTTGTAGTAGTTGTAATCAGATTTGTATTAACATTATAGACTTGTACGATCAAGGGAATTTGCAAAAAATACAAATGTATGTGGCTCCTCAATCCTGACGCTGTGCAAATAAATAATTGATTGTATCTATCTGAGATCACAACGGAATCAAACACCCGATACGGCTACATTTTGTACACATTTGTACAAAATAAATATGTACAGCTCAGCACTGTAATACATTCAATAGCTGTAAAACAAATCACTTTTCGATATAACCTAAAAATGTACGATTAGGGTGACCATGACTTATAATTACAATGGAATGGCCTATCTTTTTAATTTTATTTCTGATATATTATTTTGAAAAAATGTCAAGCCACGGCCTTTATGAAAAAGTTATTTTATGAACACCTAATATTTTCAGTAAATTCAGCCAAAAGATGACCACAGCTGGACCTGGCTGGCCATAATTATTATTAAATTATGTAGATTATCATAAAAATATCGTTGTATGTTCAAAAGAATCTCAACCTCTTTAGTGTTCAACTCAGATTATAGAAATCCGTGTTCAAGTTTTTCAATTAGTAATATTTCCAATTGCACTGATCATCATTCATGACTGCCCACCAATTCCTCGGCGTTTCTTGTTTAGAAGTATCTATCATAAAATAATCCTATCTTTTTATTAATGTTTGTTGTTATTTAATTAATCACGATACGGGAATTAAAATGTGACCACGGGACGTGAACAGTTCCGAAACGTCAAGCTTTCCAAGTTCCAAGGTAACTATTTAATTATACCAATATTCTTTTTTAATTAATCATGCAACCGGCAACGCAAAAGTAAAAAAGGTTTTTGTAATAAATTTATTGTTGTTATTTATTTTGTACTTACTTAAGTTTCATAATTATAATAAAAGCCATGATTATGTTATCGATTACTAGAATTAAATCGTATTTTGCTAATTTCTTTACCTGGTAACACCTGTTCACTAATTTCATTCTAATTTATAATTTCATTGTAAACAAAGATAACAAACGTTGGATATGACATTGTTTGAGAATAAATTAAATTCGTGTATTGTTTCTCGATCGTTGGATTCTGTATTAATAAGAACTGCTCCTCGTGACGGACCCACTTTACTCTTGGACACCGAATCGATGTGAAATACAATCTGCAACTGAATAGAAGCTTGCTCCCATTGCAAGCAGAGGTAGGTACTTTCTGTATACATATTTTATGAGAATGCTAGTGTATTTTAAAGGATAAGAGTTTGTTGAGCGCGCTAACTTTTACTCTATGGCGCTAACCTCAGGAACGACTAAATGAATTTATAATTATTTTTCATAGACAGCTCAATTTTGGTTTTAGTTAAGGTTATGTGACACGACACGAATGACGAAAGTTGGAATCAAGGAATGAGAGAAGAGAAAGATTGCCAACCAAGTAGGATTGGCGAGTGAGATCTATATTACTCTGCATATAATCAATGTCTACTCATCAAGTCATCAGATTACTCTTTATGGGAGCAATCTGTGACTCAACATCGTGTGATGACTGATGAGAGAAAAATTATTCAAATTAGGCAATAAATACATCAATAATGTGAGACAAAATCAGAGGTTTTACATCTTTGAAATAATGTTTATTATTTGTTTTAGGTGCGTGTTCCAGAAAATATTTATCAACAATGTGGCAGATAAATGAAACCGCACTAGCTCCAGCAGTTGTAAATGTACCAGTGTTGAGTGAATCAATCAACTTGACAAAATATTCAAGAGCACTAGTCAGTCAACATCAATCTTACCCACACCGTGACTGACTGATGGAGAATGAATTTATTTTTCAGTATTTGCGGTGAATTAAATACAAATCATACATTAATATTACCTACATAAATTTAGGTCAGCTTCAGTTGTTAAATATTACACTACAGGCCCAATATAATATAAAACAGTTAGAATATGTGATTCAGATTATATACAAGTAAAAAACCTATAATTGTTTTACTTTATTCTCCTAATCAACATAGTATCATCTTAAATATTTTTCCATGTTTAGGTAAGTTAATGGCCCTAATTCTCCTGCTGGATACACTAAACTAAAATAAGTCTATTGCTATCTTTTGCTAACATACAAAGCAAGAAAATGGAGTTATAGAGAGTTTTATAGATGTCAATCTAACATAATTTATACTGATTCAGCTGTGTTTTGGGTGAAAATTTTAGGTAAAATAAAATAAATGGCTAAAATTATAAAACAAATTTCATGAAACTAAAATGGACAGATCTAATTTTTTTTTTCTCTTTATGTGTTATCTGAGAGAACAAGTTAGTAATAAACTAATTTTAGCTTAGTTATTTACAACAGAATCACCAGCAATTAATATAAAAGAAACACATTTATTTTGAAACTACTGTAGGCATTAAGGTCTTTGTGTCAGTGATGCAGTATTACTTCAATGTAATCATCATCCTCCTCCTAGCGTTATCCCGGTTGCATCCAGGACTTGCCTCTTGGAGCCCGGGGTCTGTTTTCTAGTCTAACCAGATTTGACTGAATTTTAGCTTTTCCACAGAGCGACTGCAGTCTGATCTCCGCAACCTGAAGGGATAGTCATATTCTATGGCTTAGACTTGATATATGAGGGTACTGATAACTCTTACGACTGTCAAAGATCTTCTGATGACAGCCGGGACCGACGGCTTAACGTGCTCTCCGAAGCACGGAGGGGTTTGACTTTTTGTAGCCGGTAACCCATCTATAAACCAGACGGTTACAAGCGCGCTTAACCTTGCAGATCGTTACGTTCAAGCGGTTGCCACTTTGCCACGGGCCCCTCGATCAGAAAAATAGATAACAAGTAAAAAGGCCAAAGGTTGGTCGTCGTAAAACTGTGTACTTAGTAGAAAACATAAAGCACCGGAAATTGCTCAGGAAACAAATTCAAAAATGTAGATACCTATAGACTATACAACAGCAAGAATATAATTATATATCAATGCTATAGTATAATGTAAATTAGTTTAACACAGACACAGATAAGACAATACCAGTAACACAGAGGTAGGGCTAGTGGCCAGTAAACAGAAACAGTAAGTCAATAAAATCGTGTCTGTAGTTAATTTTAAATGTTGACTTTGGTAAAAACAGCGAGATTTTATTTTTATAATTTGTTTTGAAAGGTAATAACTGCTACGGGGATCTTCTATTGTACCTAATAGGTGACTTAGGTACATACTTTCCGGTAAAATCTAAACAACTAGCTTTTCCTTGTGTAAAGAATTATTAAAATCGGTTCCATAGTTCCAGGAATAATCAATTAGGTAGAAACAAACAAATTTTTCCTCTTTATAATATAATATTATATAAATAAAAAACATGATTCAAATGATAACATACAACACTTACTTAAAAGTAATGACACTATATATATAATTATGCACAGAATATTGAATACTGCTGTTTAGGCACAGAGTTTAGGTTCAGAAACATTGTTTTTTGTGGCTACTTCTTTCTTGACCCCACTTACTTTAAATAGGTAACTCCTTAGGACTTTAGGCTTCTCTACCAACGATGAAGCAAAAAAAAAGTGTTCGAAATTCGATATCATAATTGCGGCGGGAAATTTATATTCCTGGATTTCAATATCTTCGACACTAAGTATAAATTGATTTGTTGTTTGCAATCGAAGTTTATTGTATATACTTTAAATAAGTGAAGTGAGGAATAGTGTTCAATTCAACTGCATAATATGGCGAAAGGTCGTAAGTCAAACGTAGATCTTGAACATCAAAAGCAAGTTTTTTCTGAATATGCTGCGATACTCCAAAATCCGAACATAAAAAGTAAAGATCCAATTTTCTCAACTATTTCCAAAGAACTTGATTTTAAAATGTCAACATTAGCCTTATTCTTATCACTGAAACGGTAACGTCATCTTTTTTTTCAAAATGATGAATTACATCTTGAATGTAAGACGACTGCAGAAAGCACTCGTGTAAGAAGAATTAGTAGTAGTAGTGACCCAAGGCATTCTCCCAAAAGCGTAGATTTTGATTTCGAAGATAGCATACAGGAAACCAAATCATTTTCTTATCAAATGGATTGGTATGACTGGAAAAAGATTCAGCCTCTATATGCCTATCAAAAAAGAGCAAACTCCAACTCATATAAAAAGTACAGAACAATGCCTAAATTTAAATGGAGTAATCTTTTAAAAGAAAATATTTTTAAATATACCAAACTACCCTGTACATGGACTTTAAGGCGTGAAAAAGTCGTAAAAAAACAAAATATTAGTCAAAGGAAATTGTTCCCAATGTATGGCATGCGTTGAAGTCGGTAGCTTTGCAAGTACAGATAAAATTCATACAATTTTTTGCAAGATAACGAATATAGATAGAAACGTGAAACACAACCCACACAAGAAATTTAAGTCAACTCCGTATAAAAAGCAACAACTGGCCAAAATGCTGAAATACAAGCCGGCAATAGTTGTTCATAATGAGCTAGCCTCAAAGATTTTAAGTGATATAGATGGCACAGACAATTATTCAATTACAAGTACACCAGCCGTACCTTCCCTTGCTGCTTTACGGCAGATAAAATCTGACGGTCGGAAAGGACAACGCATAGATCCCAATCCAATTCTATCTGTAATGGCTATGGCAAAAAGTAGTCATAAAAATACTATCCGTTTTTTAAGTGTACATCCGAGCTTTTCCTTAAATTATTGGACCAAGACCAAATCACTTATAACCGATATCTTCACAAATTTGGAAGTATAACTATTACAATAGACGCCACGGGCTCATTTTTTTAAGAATATGTACCTGCCTAATGGAATAAAATTGTCGAAAAGATTATTTTTATATGCCGGCCTTGTAACAGCTAATACTAAATTAAAATCGGTGCCCGTACTTCAAATGGTAACCTATGCTCATAGCAAGCAATCTATTTCACATTGGCTGCAACATTGGAAAAATATGGTGGACAGGTCGCCGCACGAAATAATTTCGGACGACTCTTCGGCACTAATTGCTGCAAACATACAAACGTTCACGACATTTAGCTCAGCTAAAGATTACATTAAACATTTTTTTGCGATATTGGAAGGGCAGTCTTTCGAATTACCATCAACTTTTATTAGGCTGGACTCAAGTCACTTTATTAAGACCATATTATATCATTTAAAATGTTTTCATAATATGACTCCACATATAAAAAAGGTTTATATTCGCTGCATAAGAGTAATTAAAGAGTGTGAAGACTTCAAAATCACAAAAGACATTATCACTGATATCATTAAGGTTTGTCTTTGCAAATGTGATGTACCTGCTGCGAGATCGGCTTATCAAGCGGCTTTAAGCAGACTCGAGTTGCACCTCAAAAATGTAAATTCCGCTTCATTCTCTATGAAGCGGAATTTAGTAGTAATAGTAATTTCAGTAGTGACGAATTAACCGACAAAATAGAAGATGAAGTCTATAAAGATCTACATTTTTTTACATGGCTGGATGAAGTTATATATGAACATCAAAAACAATGCACAAATATCAAGAATTATAAGAATTTGTACTATTATCCTCCGTTTATTACTGAATTTAGGCGTATTCTTGGGAAATTACCTCTATGGTCAAATTTGTTATGTCCATATTACAAAACAAACAATATGGCTCCATCTTCTTCAGGCATTGAAAGCTATTTTAAAACACTAAAACACCAGATATTCAAAACAAAGTTGCAAAAATATAGAATTGACGAATTCGTCAAAGTATATTCCGACTACCTCAATACAGAAAGTCTCCTTGCAACATCGGATCTAACTAACGATATACAGAATAAAGACGTAAAACGCTCCCGAAAGAGAAAGACTTCCACAGCTTTAACAAAAAAATCTCCTAAGCAGACGAAAAATCTGTTATTTGCCAATGATTCCATATTTGCCGACCGTCCTTCTTACATAGAAAATTGGCGAGGTCAAGCAGACACAAACCAAACATCTGACAAAATTAGCATAAAATGTATATATACAGTATCCGCCGACCAATATGATATAGAAATGAATTTGAGAAACACATGCTGCTTCTATTCTGTCATGCATATGCTGTGTGTGGCGTATACACGAAGCAGATGTGTCCAAGAAACTTTTCACACATTCCGTGAAGATTGTATCGCAAAATACATTGAAATTTTATTAGACCCTGCATGTAATAATAGTAATATACACAAATTAAGATTTGATATCGGCGTATTATATTTTTCCACTACAGGATACTACTGTGAATTTGCATGTTATGTGACTTACATGTTTGAACACGTCATATTGAAATATTGTTTCAGTGCATTTTTCACCAAAAAATGTACCAATAATTCGTGCCAATTTTCTCCGGTAACTAGACAAGTCACACTCTTGCCCTTAAATCTGAATATTATTTTTATTTTTGGCATCCAAAGCATAGAAGATGCAATTTGCATTACCGAAGAGCAAAATGTTTGCACAATTTGTAATCAGCGAACGGTGAGCAAATATACACTCTCGAACATAGTCTCTTTTGACTTTAATGGTTGCACCCAATTTCAACTTAACGAGATAGCGGAGACTATAATCATAATATCAGCAAAAACATACACATTTATAGGTGCTATAGAATTTATTCCCGGAATCAGGCACACTGACATGGGCCACTACAAATGCCATTACCCAGTTAATAATGAAATGTTTTGTTTTGATGACTACGATACAAGGATTCGGAAAAGCACCGACCAACCTATATTTGTACATTCTATAACTTATGTCAAATTAGATTAACCAAAACGATACACCTACCTAGTGACTTTGGAGCTACCTTCTGCCACCAGCACAGACTCGAGAATACTCGAGATATTACGTTCAACACAACAGCCCCAAGAAGCACCTTTTGGTTTGACTACCTATAGAAACAGGATTGTTCTTACAAGAACATTTTGTTATGACTTTTGTTTAATTACAACAGAAACAAGAATAAGGAACTGTTGAACGAAGCAACACGCTGAGATCATCTACAAGCATTACCTCGTCGCCTTGAGCTTGAGAGCCTTCAATCTTCACGACATTCGCATCTTCGTACGACGGCGGCCCGCGGCGCGGCTTTTAATAATTTAAAACAGTGTGATATTGTCAAAATAGTACGAAATCATGGATGTGTCACATAATAATACCTATGTCTTCTAAGTAATAGTAATTACCTATACTTATTTTTCCAACTGCACATTCGCAATGTGTTTCTTCTATGGAACCACAAGCATTCCTTAGTTTTATATCAACCACATAAAAAATCTTCTTCATTGATGCCATGCACTGACATTTGATGTATGTAAAATCACCAGCTCTGACTGCACGAGCTGTGAGTAAATGTCGGTTCTCATACATTTGCCAAGCTTTGCTTGTTTTCTTTTTGTACACTTCTGCGAAAGCCTGAATATGATGTTTTGTAAATGCAGGCAGTATGGTTTTCGAATTAATATCTTTGTAATGTTCATTTGGAGGTGTAATCATTTGGACATCATCTTCGTTATACTCGGTTGTTATATTAAAATTTAAATCATATGCTTCTAATCTGAAACAATCAAACAACACATAAATTAATTAAGTATACACGTGGTGATTAATGCACAATAAAAATAATAGTGTCGATTTCTATGTAAATATTCAATACCTACCATGCTACGAGAACAGCCTTCTTTCCTGTTGTTTTAGCTTTCCTTTTGCGCAACTCTTCTTTTAATTGAGCCACAGTCAAAAAGGAATACATTTTATTTTACGACAGACACACTGGAACACCAAATTATTTTATTTTGAAAACAAAGTATGATTGATGCATAACTTCAAAGAGTTGAGGACGGCTGAATGAGATGAGCACAGTACACCATATACATATACCAATGTACTCTGTGACCATATACCCTGAGATGAGGTACCAACGATTGTCGCGCCATCTGTAATTAACATTGCCTTCGCCACCCCATTGAGGTTATTCGTTGAAAGTATACTTGCTCCTTGGTTGCAATGAGGCGTTCTGTCACTAAGTTGACGAGCCCCGCTTTGCGGGCCATAGAGCATAGAACGTAGACAGAGAAACCTAACGGCATAGAATCTGTATTCATTGGCTTGGCGGGGCTCATATTTTTGTCTTGATAGTCACAAGAAACCTAACAAACCTAACCTATCGAGTCATATTAAGTAACAAAGTCAATCTAACTAAATGACTGCACGTCGCCACGTTATTCAGCCATCTAATTAAACGTTGCGGCCTTTATTAAAAAAGAATATTGGTATAATTAAATAGTTACCTTGGAACTTGGAAGGCTTGACGTTTCGGAACTGTTGCACGTCCCGTGGTCACATTTTAATTCCCGTATCGTGATTAATTAAATAACAACAAACATTAATAAAAAGATAGGATTATTTTATGATAGATACTTCTAAACGCGCAGTTAATTTTTACGTGGTAATAGGGAAGAGCAAGAAACGCCGAGGAGTTGGTGGGCAGTCATGAATGATGATCAGTGCAATTGGAAATATTACTAATTGAAAAACTTGAACACGGATTTCTATAATCGGAGTTGAACACTGAAGAGGTTGAGAATCTTTTGAACATACAACGATATTTTTATGATAATCTACATAATATAATAATAATTATGGCCAGCCAGGTCCAGCTGTGGTCATCTTTTGGCTGAATTTACTGAAAATATTAGGTGTTCATAAAATAACTTTTTCATAAAGGCCGTGGCTTGACATTTTTTCAAAATAATATATCAGAAATAAAATTAAAAAGATAGGCCATTCCATTGTAATTATAAGTCATGGTCACCCTAATCGTACATTTTTAGGTTATATCGAAAAGTAATTTGTTTTTCAGCTATTGAATGTATTACAGTGCTGAGCTGTACATATTTATTTTGTAAAAATGTGTACAAAATGTAGCCGTATCGGGTGTTTGATTCCGTTGTGATCTCAGATAGATACAATCAATTATTTATTTGCACAGCGTCAGGATTGAGAAGCCACATACATTTGTATTTTTTGCAAATTCCCTTGATCGTACAAGTCTATAATGTTAATACAAATCTGATTACAACTACTACAAAATGACCATAAACTGAAAACATAATTCGACTGACTACTTTCACGGAATCCACACTCGCATGGCGTATGGATTGAGGAGCTACACTTAAAGTATAATATCTTCCTGCATATCAAAGATACAATCCTCAGATTTTTCGTAGATGCTGTTCTCAGCTAGTACAAAATGATACAAAATGTTCATAAATATTAATTCAATACTTTTCGAGTTCTAGGGTGGCTCCTCAGTTCAGACGTATGTACTGAGGAGCCACCTTTATATTGAAATAACTTTTTAAATAATTTAGTACAAATTTCAACATTTGGCCTACAAAATTATTTCTCTTCGTACTAAATAACGGACCAAGTTTCGTAGTAAAATCTGAAGTGGCTCCTCAATCCATACGGACACTTGCAAATAATGTTTGAATTGTAATAACATGATCAAATTAACCAAATTTTTACTCATTACAGTTTCAGGAATAAAAACCAGTTCAATTCATATTTTTATTTGATAAGAATATATTTTGATATTTTTACTTTTCAAAGTTTATTGGAATATAAGTTTATTTTTCTTCAAAGTTTATTTTCAGCATGAGACTATTCATTTATAAAGGTACAGAATCTGTAAGCGTGTTGTACACTTTCAATATTATCAGAAAAGTCTAACGCTTTAGCCACTACGCCAGATCTGCAGTGAAGACTCATAATGCACTGCAAACAAGTACCCTTTTGGACATAACAACGTTTAATTTCAGCTTATTTTAAACACGATACGTTAATATAAGGCACTCTGAATACCTTGATCAATTAAATAAACCTTTCCTATTTCATGCTAAACAGTATCGCTATCAATCCAAATTTCAATTTCAAAACAAATAAAGACCTCAATTAAAATTACCATCCAGTTTCCTGAAATTACGCAATGATGCCATCTCGAAATTCCCTTAGAGAATTACAATAACGCTTCAGAACCCTTTCCTTCGGCCCAATAACTAGACAGGCTTAACGTTGGCTAAACTGCCTTACTTAAACATCTACAATAAATGTAAACGAAATTCCAACATTATCGCCTAAGGGCGCTGGAATCTTTGCCACCTTGTTACGGCACGCCCACAATGCAAACAAATACCTTTAGATTTTATTATTACCTATATTTTTATATTAAAAAGTCGTATGTTTGTATCCATGGTAGTATATTGTCAAACGGTTGTGATTTCTTTCAAATCGTCCATCTCTTTGCAAATAAACTATTTGCTTCAAGTATTTTCCTTTCGCTTTTTCCGCTGTGACCAGTCACGTATACACACATAAGTATACCCAGCCAGTAGCTGGTGGAATTACCATATAAATGGAATGCAGCGACAAATGCACTCTACTACGAAGCTCCGAAACATCAGGTTTGAGTGCCATCTTGGATATCTCTCGTATCAACAAGCTGTTTAGATAATTTAGTTTAGATATTATTTATTGCACACCAATATATATTTGAATAGTGCAATTATAAGAAACTTTAACAATGGTATATGTACAATCGGCGGCCCTATCGCTAAGTGCGATCTCTTCCAGGCTACAATGTATGTTAGCAATTTTTCGTAGCGATGGTGTAGTACTGGCTGACATGGATAGCAAGATAATTTAAAATAAAATACGTGCATACAATCAATGAAATATATACGTAGACAAAACATACATAAATAAACATATATCATAGATATTACTGTGAATATACTATTTCAAAATACTCAGAACCCACAGATACAGTAAAAAAGGAAACGAAAAATAAGATCACCGTTAAATCAACAAGTTAGTAAGTAGTGCTTTAAAACCAGGTTTTTAAATGTACGAAGAGAATTTGCCCTTCGAATTTCTAATGGTAAACCATTCCATAGGCGGACAGCCTGAACAGCAAAGGATTTGGCGAAGTAATTTGTGGAATGCTTCGGCATCCAGCGTTAGATCCTCAGACGACCTCAAGGAGCTTACATGTATGTCATGAAGGACTGTTATGCTAGGTGGTAAAAAAAACTCAATTTATAACTGTCACAGTTATAAGTTGAGTTTTTTTATTAGTTATTTTATTCCTCGTTGCTCGCGGCATAAATGTGCGCGTGGGATTGGGAGGTCTCGGGTTCGATTCCCGGGTCGGGCAAAGTGTTATTGGGTTTTTCCGTTAGGAAATTCTCAGTAGCAGCACGGAGTCTGGTACTGTGGCCGATACGGCAATAGGCTCGCCCCCTATTACGTGGGACCTAAAAATTCCTGGCGAAATGTGGGTGTAATATTACACCTCTGCCTACCCCTTCGGGGATACAGGCGTGTGTCTATATTATTTTATAGAGATTATCTCAAAATTGTTCATAATGATTAAAAAAATCGGTCTTGAGGTTGTTTCATTTCTTTGCATTTTCTGAGAATGTTTACCTTAGAAATATATATTTTATTCACACCATCAGAAAGTAGAGATTTCAACGAACAAAACGCCGAACAATTTAAAAAAAAAGCTGATATATTGACGTGAGAATTTTCAATTGAAAATTAGGGTTTTATTTCGATATGAAGGCAACATAAGGCGTAAAAATAAATATTTTAAATAAAAAACATTAACAGTGTGTTTGGAACATAAAAAGGCAAGTTTTCACCAAATTTCGTGTAAAAGAAAAAACTATTGTAAAAGTTAAAAATAAAAAACCAAAAACTTAGTTATTTGAATTTTTCACATAAATTACGACAGTGTGTGAATAAAGTGTAAATACAAAAGTTGTAGATCTTTTTATTACCTACAACTTTGCTATTGACGTTTTTCCCGTAGGACTTGTAGTTTTGCTGGCAATCGAGATAAACCCTTTTTTACCCTTAAAATCGCAACCCCATCCACTTCCCGACCTCAGATCGCCCGTAATTTATTTTTCCTTTAATGATCGCTATATTCTGTTCCTTCTCCAATGGGTTTCATCCTACTGTAATTTTCTATCGTTTCAAAAAATATCTACCATGGTCTATAGAGTAAGCAAAAGGCTATTAAAGTTTCAATGGACTAGCGAAAAGAATCTAAGAAGTAAAATAGAGCGAGACAATGCACCTTTGAATAAAAATTACGTATAGCCACGTGGGAAATATAAAATGTATTGCTCTGAGAATCACTGATTTTAAAATATATATCAGGATCAGATTGAATGCAAAGATTGTTGGATCGGATATTGTGGTATTATGTGAGATTCAAATTCAAATTCAAATTCAAATCATTTATTTGTTCATAGGTTCATTATAATAAACACTTAAACAAAGTCATACTTTTTTTAAAATTAAGCTAGATGAGGCCGGTGTTTCCTAACTGACTGCCCTGAGAAGAAACATCCGAAACAAACTCAGAGGTCATAGTCTCTTTTAAAGTCCAGATAATTATTTAAAAAAAATAAAAATAATAATAAGTATACAACATAAAGTATAAATATGTGAGTACAATGTGAGACGACTATACGAGTGAGAGACTAAAAAATAGTTATATTTTGATAGAATTGCAGCAGCAGTTCAGAGCCGACCAGTCCCGGCAGACGGCACCCGTTCACGAGTATGACGTTAGACTCAGCCATAGCTTAGCTCAACCATTTTTTAGGGAACCAAACCACCCGACCCACAACGCCACCGTAAGCAAGACTTTTTAGTGAGCATGACGACCCAGAACTGCATGACAATCATCACGTCAATTAGAAAAAAAGAGAAAGCGACTATATGGTGCTCACATATTGACAATTTTAAGTTATCTATAGGAATATCATCATGATCTATAATGGTATTACAATAATAATAATTTTACAGTCAATAGCATAATCTAAATTAACAAATGAATGAATAATAGCATAATAACAATAAAACATCCATAATAATGGCATTATGACTCAAAAGCATAAATACAGCAGGGTAAAAAAAGAGAATTACAATTGTCAGTAAAAATAATATTAAATTTGGATGTCATGTATAAAAACAAATTCAGTATGATAGCAAGATTACATAGCATACATACAGTCATATAAAAGTACTTAATCAAATGTCAAATTTAATCATGAAAAATTAAAAAAGTCATCTATATAATAATATGTACTGGATGTATAATGTCCAGAGTCAAAATAATCAATATATAAATAATTTATGTATATGATAATAAGACTAACATACGGTCATATAAAAGTAATGAAATGTCAAATTTAATAATAAAAACAATAAATACTATATAATAATATGTACTGGATGTATAATGTCCAGAGTCAAAATAATTAATCTATAAATAATTTAAGTATGTCCAGTGTATACATTGAGCTGGTCAATCCCATGCGGTTTTATCATTCATATAATCTAGAATTGTATAGTATCCATGTCTATATAATTTTGCTTTAACAACGCTTTTGAACGTATTATATGGTAGATTTCTTATACCAATAGGTAGTTTATTGTAGAAGCGTATACTTTGCCCCACGAACGAATTGCTGATTCTGTGAAGACGAGTGGCATGCACAGTAAGATTGTGTTTGTTCCTGGTATTCACAGAATGTATGTCAGATTTCTTTTTAAAATAACTAATATTTCTATAAACATACTTTAAGTTTTCAAAAATATATTGAGATGCTACAGTCAGAATATTTATTTCCTTGAATTTTTCTCTGAGGGACACTTTGGGACCGAGATTGTAAATAGCACGAATGGCTCTTTTCTGTAAGATAAAGATGGTGTTGATGTCTGCAGCTGTCCCCCACAGAAGAATTCCGTAAGACATAATGCTATGGAAGTAACTAAAATAAACTATCCTAGCCGTATCTACATCAGTAAAATGTCTTATTTTTTTAACTGCATATGCTGCTGAACTGAGCTTGCCCGATAGCTTTTCAATGTGTGGGCTCCATTGAAGTTTCGAATCTATGGTAATACCTAAAAACACCGTTGTATCAACAAGATCCAATTCTGCGTTATTCAGTTGGACGTTGGTCCTAACGTGTCCTCGTTAGGTGTTGAAAACTTTAGACATTTAGTTTTTTTCTCGTTAAGGAGAAGATTATTTGCGTTGAACCAGCGTACAACTTTTGCAAGTGCAATATTGACTTCGTGAAAATCTAATAATTTCCTTTTAATTTTAAATATTAAAGAAGTGTCATCAGCAAATAGTACAACATCATGGTTATGGCCTATAAAGTAGGGTAAGTCGTTAATGTAAATAAGAAATAGAAAAGGACCCAGAATTGAACCTTGCGGGACGCCCATGGTTAATGCAGATCCAGGTGATCTCTCACCATTGACGTCTACTCTCTGGACTCTATCACTTAAGTACGATATCAAAAGATCAAGAGCCTTGCCTCTAATTCCGTAATGATGTAATTTCCCGATCAGGATCTTATGATGAACACAGTCAAATAAAATAAAATAATAAAATCGTTTATTAATTTCTCTCTCACACAGTATAGTTACAATCAGGTCTTAAATTACGTGTTACATTATGAAGTAGGTGAACCTGTGTGAGAGACTGGTATCTGAACTAGGAGAACCTGTATGACAGATTACCAGTCTCTCCTAACTAGACATGTCGGAGCTTAAGTGTAACTACATTGATTAATTGGTAAGTTACATTTATATGAGTGAGAAAAAACAATTTTAACAAGAAAACCATATTATGCGCATGTGTGTGTGTGTGTGTGTGTGTGTGTGTGTGTGTGTGTGTGTTGTGTATTTTATTGTTTATATTGAGTGTTATATATATATATACCATATTATGCGCATGTGTGTGTGTGTGTGTGTGTGTGTGTGTATGTTTGTGTGTGTATGTGTGTGTGTGTGTGTGTGCGGTGTGTGTATTTTATTGTTTATATTGAGTGTGTGATTATATGCCATATATATATATATATATTATATATATCCATATGTGTGCTAACCCTACGACAATGAAGTATCATCTTGGGATCAGAGACAGCTGATGTGCTAGAAACTCTGTTAGCTGTGTATAAACTTACTTACATTTATATATTAAGTTGTAACAAGCTTTCCGTTTCCTCGTAGTTTAGGGATTTGAGCCATGCAGACGTGTTCTGTTTGCAAAGGTGCTTAGGAAGTGAAGAGATGTTCAGTTGCTTATTCACCTTATTATACAAGAATCTGCCCAGGAATCCAAAAAATCTGCCAGAAAATACCGTAGACCAATGGCTACCAGTTTGTGGGCCAGCCTTGTGTTGCAGCCGTTTTTTAGGGCGCGAAGGGTTGTAAGGGGCGAGAGAATGATACCTTAGTATAGTATTAAGGACAAACAACTGGCGCACCGTTAGGACATCCGATAGTAGGTACAAATCCCTAGTAGGGTATAGGAAAGGCAAAGAAAGGCTTACCTTGAGAACTGCCCTTTGTGCCCTTTCTACCTTTATCAGTTTGGTTTTGCATGCCCCACCCCATACTGAGGTACAATATGTCAAGATGGGTTGACAAAGAGACGTGTAAACCATTTTTATTACTTTTTTGTCAGCTATGTGACGCAATCTTTTAAAGATGGATATTAATTTCCGTGTTCTGGATGTGAGAAGATCTAGATGGTTATCAAAATTCAGAGCACTGTCTAGCATAACACCAAGATACTTGATATGAGACGTACATTCGAGGTGGTCACAGGAGCAGGAGTCATAGGTTAGGCAGGTGTGCGCTGTGATTGAATAGTTTTCAAGTATGTCAGATGGAACTGTTTTTATAGCGAAAGGAATATATTTAGTTTTTGTAACGTTAAGTGTGAGGCCATTAGTTTTGAGCCATAAGCATACTGTATTAAAACCCGATTGTGCAAGAGCATAGGACTCATCCCAAGTATCTCCATGAAAGACCAGAGCTGTGTCGTCTGCGAAAGTTACAATTTTCCCATTTTTTAAGTGAAGTTTGCACAGATCATTAATGAATACAAGGAAAAGTGTGGGGCCAAGTACGCTACCCTGCGGTACGCCAACGGTAATAGGTAGGTCGTCGCTAACCACACCATCGACTCTCACTCTTTGGTACCTGTCAGCCAGGTAACTGGTAAACAATCTATGTTGAGCATCCCGGATACCCAGCCTATGCAACTTCTCCAATAAGAGTGGGACAGAGACCGTGTCAAAAGCCTTAGCTAAATCTAAGAATATTGCAATAACTTTTTTCTTAGTGTCTAGTTTACAGACAATATGGTCAACCAAAGAGTGTACAGCATCATTTGTTGATTTCCCAGCTCTAAATCCAAACTGTGCATTTGACAATAAGTTTTTTGTCTCAAGGTAGTTAATTAGTCTTTTATTGAGTACTCTTTCTGCCAGTTTAGATACAGTAGGTAGAATAGAAATAGGCCTGAAATTATTGACACAGGCTCTGTCTCCACTCTTATGGATGGGAACTACTTCGGCAAGTTTGAGCTCTTTGGGAAAGACTCCTGTACAGAACATTAGATTAAATATGTACGAGAGGGGGTTTGTTAGAATATGGTGATAACGTTTCAAGAACACGCCTGAGATATTATCCCGTCCTGTCGTATTGACTTTTTTTAAGTTCAGTATAAGGCTGCGCACCTCTGCTTCAGAAGTTGAGGACAGGACAAACGAAAAAGGTTGCGAGTCAATGTCAGTGACACGTAGCAAGCTATGGCTAAGGGCTTTTTCAGCTAAGTTTTTACCTATCGAAGTGAAGAATTGGTTTATGTTATTAATCGAGGAAACTGGATTTGTGGGAGACAGTAAATCTGTAGCAGGATTACTACTTTTGTTATAATGGGTCACATTCTTAATGGTGTCCCATAACGACTTACTACTAGTGTTAGCTGCTGTTTTTAATAAATTAGATTCGTAATCTTTTTTAACCCTTTTTAATAATGAATTGCAAAAATTTCGGTATCTTTGGTAAGTTAATTTTATAATCTCATTATCCGGATATTTCTTAAGTTTTATATGTAGTTTGTCTCGGTTCCTCATACATTTTAGCAGACCTAGGGTTATCCAAGGCTTTTTAATGCGCTTGCGATTTGGAAGAGAGACAACTCTTGTATTAGATTCTATGACAGTATTTAGATTAGATAACAGTAAGGAGGTGGCAACTTCAGGATCATTTGTACCGTATATAGAACTGAAACACATTTCACTCATATCAATATCTAGTCTATCATAGTCTATTTTCTTTAAAGTAAAATATTTTTTCTGTTCTACCGAACGTTTCAATACAATAAACACACAATCGTGATCAGTTATTGAGGTTTCCGCGACATAGCAAGAGGCAGGTAAAACAGTTTTCAACATGATGTGGTCTAAGCACGTTTTGTTGTGTGTAGGTAGTAGATGTGCCGGTAGTATACTATGAGAGGCTAGTAGGTTCAGGTATGTAGAAGAGTTGGGGTCTTTATTATTAGGCATTATATCCACATTTATATCTCCAATAATGACAATATTAGAGGTTTTTAAGGTTGCTAGTAACGCATTAAGTGATTCGAAAAACGGTGTGAGATCCTTATAGCCTGGCGGACGATATATAGCGACTATTGATGTATAGCAGTCGGTTTTTAGCGTTATGCAGTTAGCATCTTGCAATGTTACTTGAACAACAGATAGTTTCATGTTATTCTTGTAGTAAACAACCACGCCTTCGTTTTGCGAAAGATTATTTTCAGTCTGTACATAATTGTAACCCTGGATCGATGGTATATAGTGAGTGTGACGTAACCAGCACTCAGTACATATAATTAAATTCCAATCTGTATTAGATCGCTCTAGCAGTGTTAACAATCCTGAAAAGTTACGGTTAATACTGCGGATATTTTGATGAATAACTTTAAGGCTTAAGTCGGAGTTGTCTATTAGTTTTGAGCAATCATCTATTTCACAATTTACCGAATGTGCAACATTATAGTTGTCAAGGAGACCGTTTATTTGGTTAGTATTATCGAATTAAAGAGTTTAATATACATACGATGGTGAAAAATACAGGTGCAGTGATGTGCAGGTATGGATATAGCGAGAATATAAGTTTAAGCATTACATAAATCCAGATCCGATGAAAGGTAGTATCTTTTGCAGTATATGCAGTGTACGGGCAGTCAACTAGTTTAGTGGTATTTTTCGAACAGTATGTAGTGCAAGGGTAGGGTTGTGGGTATGATAAAGTATAGAAGTTTGTGTGAATGTATAAGGGTAATAGCGTGTGGGTTATGTGATATACATAGCAATATATATTGTATTTAGTAGTAATTTTTGTATTGAATGTTGTGTATGGGTTGGGGTGTAGTGAGTGGAATATTGTAAAATTATAAGTGTATAAGGGTAACAGTAGTGTTGTGAGTACAGTAATGAATAAGTTTAAGTGTGTAGGAGTAGTGTAATTGTATAAGAATAACATTGTGTGAGTTATATTTCGTACATACCAACAAATATAAAGTTTAGTATTCATGTTAAGGTCGTAACATATTTTGTTGATATTAGCTGCGTAATGTGTATAGAAATGTAAATATAGAAATGTGGAGTATGACTGGGTTACAATGATAGCAAGTAAGCGCATGGTAAGTATTTTAAGTAGTACAATATGAAAAGTATTAAAATAAGTATTACTTAATAACAAAACATGGCAAAACGTGTTATGAGTAATAATATTAAGAATAAAAACCAAAGATAGTCATTTCTGTGACAAACGTGCGAAGTCCTGCTCGGAGTCTATGCGTATGGCTGTCGAGTCCTGTAGTTTTTTAATATAAATTTTACCATAGGAGGTCCAGGTGCTGTGGTAGTGATTTTCTTTCACGAACTGTCTGGCCATATAAGCAAGTCTTCTCCCAAGGCTTGTCAAAGACTCGTCGACATAAACAGGTTTAGGAGTGCCAGATAAATTGAGGTGAGAGGTGTTAAGCTTATTCTCCTTATTCGTTTTGTTAAAGTTTCTACATTTCTTAATGAAACCATCCTTACAGAATGTGGTGGAGAAGTTTACAACTATATGGTTGCTGGACTCACTTTTAGTTTTAAGGCGGTAAACGTCATGGATATCGGAGTCCGAGATTTGGTGATGTACAACCTCACCTACAGTCTTTGCCAGTGAGCCTAGTGTAGATTTATTTTCTGAAGGTAGTTTAGGAATATTCCTGATTTCGACAGAAGTAGAACGTGTATTTCGTTCCAATACCTCAACCTTACTTTCGAGCGATTCAATTTTAAGTTCATAAGCCTTATTTTTTTGTTCCAACAATGTCATTTTCTCTATCACCTCATCGTACTTAGCGGAAAGGAAAGCAATACTTTGTTGTATCTCAGTGTTCTGGTCTTTGATAACCCTAACTGATTCGATGATCGTCTCTAACTTGGCGCTCTGTTTAGCCTCAAAAGACGTAAACATTGCTTGGATCTGATCAGTCAGTGAGGTGTGGGCCAATTCACCCTCATTTTGAAGAAGTCTACGCTTTGTTCTATGAGTGATATTAAGATCCGCAAAGTCGGATGCCGCAGAGTCTTGTGTACCAATATCCAGGTGCGGTGCCGATCCATACGTTAATACAGGCGTCTTTGATAGATTTGGGTGATTTATTGGCTTTGGAGGAGTATGCTTTAGTGACATTGTTTGTCAATCAAAACAAGTAGCAGTTATAATCTCGGTGTGGTGTATAAAAAACAAGTTTTCAAGTGGGCTGCGTATGAGTTTGCGTCGTAACAGTAGGGCCAAGTAGGCGCGGCAAGCGAGGCGGCACGCAGCACTAGTGTAAAAAATATAGTTATCTTGCTTACGCGCGAAGCGATGCTCGAAGCCGGGGCGGAGCTAGTAGTCTTCGCGGTGAAGGGCGTGGCACGACGAGCTTGTGAGGTATATAGCTGTCACTTTCCACTGATGAATGTCTCGCTCAGACTGTGCCAGGCGCCCAGTTACACCTCCTCGCGGTTGCTGCGCTCCGAATATTTTGATTCAATTTTCAAGAGAACTTTTTCTTTTATTTATGTAAATTATTTTGTTACGGATTATTGTAGACACGACCGTACTCCGCGGTATCCAGGGGGGAGAGAGGAAATGCCTTGGATAGGTCGCAAAAAATACCTAAAGCGTCATGCGAATCCTCCCAAGCCTCAAAAATGCTTTTTATTAATTCTACCGCAGCATCGATAGTAGAGCGACCTTTTGTGAAACCAAATTGCTTGTTATGCAAAATATTGTATTTATTAAAGTGTGCCAACATTTGCTTTAAAATTAACTTTTCGAATATTTTACTCATTGTAGGTAGTACTGAAATAGGCCGAAAGTTTGTTGGATCTAAAGTACTGCCAGATTTGAATAGCGGTATCACTTTACTATGCTTTATTAGATCAGGAAATTCACCATTTGCAACGCAACAATTAAACACCTCTGTTAAGTGGGGTGCAATAACAGTAATAACTGACGAGATGGTCTTGACAGAAAGTCCCCAAAGATCCATGGTATTTTTAAGATTTAATGTTTTAAAAACGGATATAATATCTCTTTCATTAGAATATCTATCGTCCCTTTCCCTCTATCTTCTAAATCGTATAATTTAGGTATTGTGTAAAATATGCTAAATAGTGACATTTATAATAAACTTTCAATGGAAATTATAACAACCAATGTGACTTTACTAATTAAAGAATAATAGACGATTAAATTAATTTTCTACTTGCAAGCGTTAAAATGACTATTTGCTTGAGTTCTGCATAAGGTTACTGGGTAAGGGGTATGACGGAACCCTACATTTTGTGCGTGGCCTGACATGTACCTGGCCGGTTTTTCGTGATAGCGTTGTTAATCTTAAGATTCACGACATTTTTATTTGTCCATTTTATTATCCTGCCAAAACACTCAGCGCGAACACATGTGAACGTAGCGTAACTGTATTTACAAACGGCCTACACAGACTTGTGAAACAGCACAAACAAAACAGCCAATTTAATATTTGCCCAGCTTAACTTCGTAAGGGTATGTCAATAGGGCATGTGTTGTAACAATGGACAAGTTGGGCTCCAAGTGTCCCAAATAAACATCGATCTTGTGTGCTATTTATCTTGGAGTGAGCTACAAACACTGTTTTGTTGGGGACTGCAGACGGACGAGTTTTGGTAGTTGTTCTGAATATCTTTATGTAGTAAAATCTTGCTGATTTCAGCATGAATCGGCTCCACCAGGGAAGTACTATATTCTCACAGAATATTGTCACATATAATATCTACAATACAGAGAGATATGTCAGGATCGTTGCAAATGGAGTTCCGCCGTTAGTCTCTGCCTACCCCTCCGGGAAACAGGCGTGAGTCTATGTAGTATCTACACTACTGCGTTTCGTTCAGTGATTGAGAGTCCCGGAGTTCCCATCCACTTTTCTTTCTTCCGCATCATCCTCCTTATTAAGACAGAGGTCACATCAACCTATCGACACAGAATTTCGTGCATACTATCCAACACATGAACAACAAAAGAAGGTGTTTTTGCACTGCTTAACGTGTTGTGACAGGACGTGAACGTGTAACGCTGTCGCCTGCGAGAGTTATATTTGACCACAGCCAAAAATGTTTTTTTAAAAGATAAGTAAGTCTTATAAAACTGTTACATGGCTGTTTTTAGAAACTCAATATTGTTTCTCCTTAACATCAAAAACTTTGTAGCTCGTCTAACGAACCCAAGGCAATTTAAACTGGAGCACGCAAGCGATCAAACAAGGGCCACCGACCAACAATACTCAGTCACTCCATCAAGTCAAGAAGTTTCTTTGTCGCCCGGTAATAACATGGCGCAAGTAATTGTGTTGAAAATCTTGCGTGTATTTTGTTTAGAAATATAAACTCGCCTTGTAACGCAAGATGGACTAAGGAACGTATTGCAAAAATGAGGGGAAATTTAGGTTATTTTGTATGCAATAGGTGAGAATAAAGAAAGGTAGACTGTATATTTTTCGTTGTATATTTTGTATCGACTTACCACTCAGAACGCTGAATACCGGGCGAAGTGGAGATGGTGTAATAGGAAAACGGACCCCGGCTCCTGGGCGAGGGTTTTGGAACACCACCAGGCAAGCGCTAGGATGATCATAATAATGATGATGACTTTGTATTGATCATAAAATACCTAGATCCTAATAATCACTACATAGTATAAAAAAGTCTGTCTTCTGTCTGTCTGTCCCTATGTATGCTTAAATCTCAAAAACTACGCAACGGATTTTAATGCGGTTTTTTTATTAGATAGAATGATTCAAGAGGAAAGTTTATATGTATAATTGACGCGGGTGAAGCCGCTGGCGACGTCTAGTAACTCACAAAATAAACAGTAACACAATCTGAAATTCTTTTCAGATGCGTTACACTAGTATAACAGTGTTCAGTTGATACATCCACAAGCTTCCGCGAAATTCCATTCTATAAGATTTTCTTGAAATTTGTTAAAACTAGGTTATTTCAAAAGTGACCCACTGTAACCTTTGAATTATTTTTAAATGTAAGTATACAGCCAATTTTTTTCGGCATCTCTGATATAGCTTAATATTTCTTTACTTAAATATTGTTTTCGAAACGCCATAGAACTTTACGTGTGTATGTTCATAAATTCGAAAACAAGTGAAGAGCCATCAAAATTCTAATCGCTGCTAACATTGATTAGCCAAGTCTATCTAATGGAATTACAAGTTGGGCCTCGCTGTAAGCGCTGCTATCAGGTGGTTAGAATGCATTCCTAATATCATGTGTTACCAACTGACTATCTGATGGCAATGATTGGACAATAGAAGCAACTACTCAATTCACACTCCAATCTGATAAAACTTGCGATATTGACTACATAAGTCAAACCTGTATGGCAAGTAATTTAAATCGCAACTACATTAAATAATGGCTTATGTTTAACTTACCACCAGATATAGTAACATATAACAGACAAAAATAGTAAATAAAACCCGAATTTTAATGTAAAATTATAACCACAGTTTTAACATTTCGCTATCCTATTTAAGCAAAATGACTCCAAATAAATCATTGTTAACCCAAAAGTAGTAGTAAATGATCACCAAAATTAAACCAGTATTTTAATGTAAAATTATATCTAAAGTTATTTTGTTAGTTGTATGAAATACCAACGCATAAATTGGATTTGGTTACACCACCTACTTTAATAAACTAGGTTGACGGAGCCCTGCTTAGCAGGGCTCCTATTTTTGAATTAAGGGTCACAAGAAAACCTAACATAACCTATTTATTTGGTGATCATTTACTACATTTGGTGTTCGAATACAATTTGTAGTGCAGTCGTGACTAAAATAGCTAGTACTATTGTAATTTTTGACTTTATTTTTCTTGTGTTAAGTACATATTTTTAGTTAAATAAGTAAGGGTATCAATTTCAACGTATTTAACCCCTTAAATAATTATTTTTCGCGTCATTCTAATAATAATTTTTGAAAGATACTCTTGAATATAGTAACACAGGTCTAAATCATTGAATATGCCACTGGGTATAGCTTTGGGTCACGGACAAACGAGATAACGTTGGGACGATGACAATGAATGTACAATTCGCAAATAAATTAAATCATTTATATCACTCGATGTTCGTACGTATAACTTTCAATCTAGTAACACTCACCTCAAAATATCTTGTTACGAGGTTACTTTATTAGTATAAACACCCAGAACACAAGGTAACCCAGTTTATGACTGTGTGATTGCAAATTCCATTACATCTCATGTACTGCCCGCTACTAATTGTATGCTCACTGTCTCTTCACTTTTAACCATGATTTACATACATGGACCGACGCTTCTTGTCGGAATGAGTAAGCACGGTGAGTTGTAGGGATATGATTTGATGTTGGTTTGGTTTATGGTGTAATTTGTTATATCGTTTTCTATAAGTAATTATACAGTTTATAAGGTTAGGGAAAAATTTATGAAGCATTTAATTATAAGCATTTTCTCTTCTTAATTGGTGGTGCCTCACTATGTAATGGCACAAGGCAACAACGTTGGCCATTTTGTAGATAGAGATATGGAGATTCATTGGAAATGATATACAATGCCAGCAATAAGTATATTGGTTTCTAATATGAGATATTACTGTCAGCTTACCATCAGTCAGTTTGAAAATTGTACATTGAGGTAGTATGAATATTTGAGTAGTAGAAATCACGCAGAAAAATGCCGTGTCATAAGCTACTAGTGCGGTGATAAGAAAAGTTATATAGTGAAGAGATGAAGATGAAACTTATAAAACCAGCATTATTTTATCATGTAGTATGTACATAAAATGCACACAGTAACCTCTAGTTTAATAACATATTTTGAATATATTTGTTCAGTTTGATTACTGATAGCTTTTACAAATTAATCTGTCTAAAACAAACAGTAATACAATCTATGATTTGCAATGACAAAATTGCAAATGGAATTGCAACCGACAATAGATGATTGAGTAATCTGACGATGGACGCATTATCGGCGGAATTAGATGGAGATTGGATTTAGATCAACAGTTATGAAGGGTTGTATGTCGATGGCACTTGATTTGATGTTTGATGACGAAATGATATGATGGTGTGTTGTAAATTTGTATTTAATCCTTACTTCGGGTTTATTTTTATGTAAAACAGGCAAACGAGTAGACGGATCGCCTGATGGTAAGCGATTACCGCCATTCGTGGTCACAGGAGGAGTCAAAAGTTTGAACCCAGAAGGGTTGGAAAATAAATAGGAGGAGAAGTGCGATGGGGGAGAAGAAATAGGGGATAAGCCTGTGGAACTCTCACACACCAAGCAGAACACAGCAGTATTTATAAGTATTGTTACTTTACGTTGATTTTCTGTCGAAGAGTCTTAAATTTTCACCGGGTCGTTGAAGTTTTCGAAGGCTTCGGTGCTTTTACTTTAAAGGTTATGTTGTTATCAAGTGTTAAATTTTCGGTTGTGGCTGTGTGAAGTACTTTTAATGCTTTGGTTCGAAAATATATAAGGTACAAGTAAAAATATATATCATAAATGAGTTGGTCATCTAATACAACGTATAAGTAAATCATTCATCCACTGCTGGATATACATATTATGTAGACCTCTTCACTAAGTTTATCATTGCTTTTTGTTACAAATATGATAACCATTGTTAAATAATAAATACCTTCTCTCCCTAATATTATACCTATCCAATTTCACCCAGAAACTAATTTTATATACTCTGTATGTAATGATTTATATCATGTTCTAGGTAATATTTAGTTTTGCTTTTGGCTTTATTGTGAACTTCGCTAATCCACTGTTGGGTTCAAGCTGCGAACTTTAGTAATACTTGTGCTTCGTCGTAGACTACTGCCAGTTGGCAGTCTATACCGAACAAAATTAAGGGTTGGTACTTTATTATAAAGATATATTTCAATCTAATTATACTTAAAAATACACGAAGTATGTTGTTTCGGTTTTAGCCCAGTTACTTAAATTACGCTATACGCAAAGTGACTGGCAGCGACTGGACACGAAGAGCCGAAAATCGGGCTCTGTGGCGTGCCCTTGGAGAGGCCTATATCTAGCAGTGGACTACGGCATGCTGATGAGGATGATGATGATGACTTACATTTGTGTAAAAGAACATTATCGCATCATTATTCGTAAGGAAAATACCAAATACTAGACTTTACAAGAGTAACAAGACTTTTGTAAATGAACGGAAATGTAGAATAATCCGCAAGGCAAAACAGAAATAGAATTCAAAGCCGTTCACCTTCAAGCAGTAGTAACGTAGATATACATTTGACTTACTACGTCATTCGTTAAAATAACTTAGTCCTATATTTTTATACGATCGCGTCAAGAGACCCTTACATAAACCCTAACCAGTTTTCAAGGGCTGCCACACTTTGCGTGTGAACAGTACTTTTTTCTGACCCACAAACCTTTTCTAGTGTTTATAAGGGCAACTTAAGGGCTCTGCGCACTAGAACTTCTTCAGTCTTTAACTTCATATGTACTGTTACTCAATCTACGAAGTAAATAACTTTTTAGAAAGGCTGCTTACGCTATTTACGTGAAAACCGTAGTAATCGAGGCGTCGTCTACCTTTATAAGTATTAGAAAAGTGTATGAAGCAATTATAATTGATTAAAAATAATTACGTTTCTGGTTTCTTCTAAATTCCCTAACTTTATGTCTACTTTTAAACATTCAAAACACTCGAGTATGTACCTATGAAACTAGTTATAGGTAAAAAGGTAGCTTGTCTGGAATAAATGACGGATCAGCATTGAAATGGTATTGCAATTTTTTTAACGCATTTTTATGCAACTTAACATTAATATAGCTTCTACATCATAATGACACATGAGGTACCTCTTATTCCGACAATAGACTTTCACGTGTGTGAATCCATGGGCAGGAGCTAGTTTAGCACCTATATATTCTTCTTGTATTTACTGTATTCCTAGTACGTAAGCACGTATGCATCAAAAAAATTCTCTCTGCGTGTTTTCTACAGTCGTTTGTCAAGCGGCCATCCATCTTCCAACTTCATTCGTCAATGACTCATGCTTCCAGTCACGTTCACTTTTGTTTTGTTTTCCCCGTTATTTCTGCACAAATTTGTTCCAAGAAATTATAAGTGGATGCCATTGGCAGGGTTAAATAGATACGTGCGGGAGAAAATGCAGACTTTTCTCCATTTTCTTTGAAAATTTGTTGTTGTATCTTGTTTTTTCTATAACTTAACTACCTGCGTTTTAACAATTTTGCATCGTCTTAATGTCATTATCATCCTAACTAAGATTTTCTATAGTGAATACGAGGATCCGCTCTTAGTCTAGTCAGCTATTAGCTTTATGATTAAACATCTGCCACAAAAAGTTCGCAGTATAGGTAGCTCTCTCGCAAGGTTGACCAGCGATGTTATTGAGATCTCGAGATTTAGATCTCTAAGTGGAGGCCCTTGCAAGAGGCCTATGTTAACAGTGGACGTCTTTCGTCTAAAACGATGATGACTAACTTTCCATAAGGACCACGAATCGAATCTGGCTACTTATTCATGCTCTCTCAGGCACAGAGCAACTAATAATGTAAAGTATGTGATTAACGATGTGGTTAAAATCGCGACGCTTTTGCGTAGCAAATCGTCGCATAGTATCTCCACAGTAAAGTCCTGTTCTTTTTTATTTTTTTGTGGCAGATGTCAGCTTCTGTATATGTATGTATGCAAAAACCATCATTCAAGCACTACATAAAGCGCGAATACAGATTATTATCGGTTTATGTTTTACTGCAATAATAATGCCATTGCCATTGTCATGCCATTTCTGCGAACGCAATAAACGTTAACAGTCAATGCAAACAATAAATCAGTGGTAGTCACCAAACTTATAAATACGAAACATTTGTATCTTTAAATTTGTAACGAACTAACTCAACAATAAGTGTTACTTACTTTGCCAATAATTCATAAAATATATTAATTGTGTTGGATTCACATACGACACAGAGAAAACTTATATTCAGAACAATATAGTTATGATGTTTTTGACCTAACTGGGTTTAGTCACACATTTCAAGAAATGATATTGCATTATTCTTAGCGCAAAATACAAAAAAGATGGTTCTACACGTTTACGTTAACTTATATACCTATAAGGTGATATTACTTTATATTATTAAACACATGAGTAACCCAAACGTTATTAAATAAAACAAAAACATTCTTTTATACATTTTAACACATGGATATATGTCATTATTCTTATTTATATTTCATATACTTAAAAACATTCGGTAAAGCCATCAATTCGTCAAAATGATTGATTGTATCGGAACATTAAATAATGATTAGCTTTTATGGCTCTTTTTGTTTTTATTACAAGTAAAGTTTCCCTTTTGTGAGAATCGATCAAAGAATAAGTAATTTGATAAGTAAAACGCTTTTGGTATAGCGGTTGAGTTTTAATCTAACTTGGAACACACATTTCTACACTTGTACATGACTATTACTTCACACAGTTACTGGAAATTAATCTTATTATCTCTGATAAACCTTGACTTTGTCTTTTTCTCTCCAAACATAAAATATAGGCGTTATAAGTTTGGTTGGTTTATCTAAATTTGAAGTACTAAGCAATCAAGGTTTGTAGTACATGAATCGAACCACAATATAACATTAGGTTTATCCGTGTATTGTTTAAGGTAGGTAGGTATGTAGTGTGTGCACAACTTCTACTAACGAGTCTACTTGAATATTTCATCAACTTTAATTAGAAAAATTTATTATTTTTAACCAACAATCATCATCTACATGCCATTACTAAATAGCAAACTGTAGAATTTGATTTGTGTCAACAACCCTAAACAGTACCACCCATATTTGAAGTAAAAATTTTAATTATCACAACTACGTGCGACAGCAGACATCCTCTTCTAAACATCAAACCATACTGATATATTTTGATCACCCAACATTTATTTTGTGTAAAATGATTGTATCAATGACCCGTCAATACATAATAGATTCTAAATCCGTTAATAATAATAATAGTATGTTGACGAGAGCCAGGAGCAAGAGAGCACGACCAACACCTCCGGGCCCGTCGCTGAGCTCCGCCTCGCAGCCGTCGGTACCTACGCCGACAACACCGACGGCTGCAGTTGCGTCGAGCTCCAGCGACGAGTATTTCTCTCCGCCGTCGACACCGTCACCTGCGCGGCGGCGTGGGAGAGGCCGGCCACCAGCGTGCTTGGGACCTCGGGGCCCACCGGCCCCAAACAGGGTCCTCGCTGCCGGTGGTAATGTGCAGCGCATGAAGTGGACGACATTAATAAACGAACATGTCATGCGCGCATATTTTGGGGCGACAGAGGGGGGCACTAACCTCACTGTTTACCGTAGTCGCATGCTGTCTTTATTTCAGGCCTTGGAACCAAGCATCAACGTCACGGCTCAACGACTATCGGATCAGGTACGGTTTATCCAGCGCAGTGGCAAGTTGGATAATGCCGTGCTTGATAGGATTCGCTCAGAGTACTTACCTTCGAGCCATGCCACCCCCGTCCAGCCTACACAGACATCAGCACTGACCGCACCGCCAATAGGCGGTAGTGCCGTCAGGGAGGAGGATGACATGGTTGATAATGTAAGTACCCAGTGCAATGAGGAGGTAAAGGACGCTTTGGAATGTGCTATTAGGGACTACCGGTACACTCCACTAGGTATCAGGACCTAAACCTACCGAGGTTGCCTATGCATAGGCGAAATATAGCGCTGATAAGTGCTCTTGACTCGTTATTATCAAATTATTTAGATAATAGCGAGGATCTCGGTGATACGCATTCAATCTTGTACTGTACCGCCGTGGCGGCTTGTCGTATAGCTGGTGTTAAGTTTCCTGAAACTGATACCGTTGTACGACAAAGGTCTGCTGTACCGGCGTGGCAGTGCAGGATTGAGCGGCGTATTGCCGAGGCAAGGGCACTTATTGGCAAGCTGATCTGTTTTGGGGAGGGGAATACACGCCCTAGGGTAATGCGCTTTGTGAAACGGGCTTTTTCGGGGACTAACATTAGTCCTCAAGATTATATAGCCCGGGTCACGGAGCGCATTGACTACCTAAAACAGAAAGTCTATGCATGGGCAAACCGAATTCGTAGGTTTAAGAAACGTGTGGACCGGTACATCATTAATAGTGCATTCCAGAGGGACCAAAGGTGGGTATATAGAAGTTGGGAACGACCAGATCAATGTGTGACTAATGTGCAGCGGCCAGATGCGGACGCCACAGGCATGTTCTGGCGTAGCATCTGGTCGATGCCCATTGGTCATAACGAAGGTGATTGGATGCGAGACATCGAACGTGCATGCGAACATATTCCCGAAATGGAATGCGTGGCCATTTCTAGCCAGGACGTTTCACAAGCAGTCCGTCCATTATCTAATTGGAAATCTCCAGGATTGGACGGACTGCACAATTTCTAGCTGAAATGGCTACGTAGTTCGCATGAACGTTTGGCATCTCAATTCCAATCAGCCTTGGAATCTGGATCGTTGCCAACCTTTATGACGACTGGAATTACCCACCTGCTCCATAAGACTGGCAGTACTAGTGAGCCCGGCAATTATAGACCGATTACTTGTTTACCATCGGCCTATAAACTTCTTACATCTATTCTGAGAGCTAAAATAGCTAAACATGTCGAAGACAACTTAATTATGTCAGCCTCTCAGAATGGATGTAGGAGGGGGGCTCGTGGTACTAAGGAGCTCCTCCTCATTGACATGGCCATTAGCCAACAAGTTCGCCGTAACCGAAAGGATCTGGCGGCATGTTGGATAGATTATAAGAAAGCGTATGACTCCGTGCCGCATACATGGCTTTTGAGGGTGTTGGAGTTGTATAAAGTAAATACAACTCTACGCACCTTCTTAAAGTCATGTATGGGGCAATGGAATACGACTCTTTGCTATCCAGGATGCCGAAGGATCCAGGAGGACGGCGAACGTATTAAAATTGAGCGGGGAATTTTTCAGGGCGACAGTCTGAGTCCCCTTTGGTTTTGCCTAGCCATGAACCCTCTCAGTACTTTACTGGAGGGTTCAAGGTTAGGCTACAGGTTAAAGAGAAGTGGTCAGGTCATATCTCACCTGTTTTTCATGGATGACCTGAAGTTATTTGCCCACTCTGATGCCCAATTGATAGATTTACTAAAAGTAACCCAAAACTTTAGTAAGTCAATCAATATGGAGTTCGGTGTGGATAAATGTGCTGTCATTCATGTGAAGCAGGGAAAGATGGTGGAATCTGAAGGGATCCAACTCTCAGTTTCCATTAACCTAAGAACGCTTCTCTTGACTGATACCTATAAGTACTTGGGTATGTCACAGGCTTTAAGTATCAATGAAGCCGTCATGAAGCAATCGTTGCAAGAGCGTTTCTTTGGCCGCCTGAATAAAGTACTGAAAAGTCTTTTATCAGGTGGCAACAAGGTTCGTGCTTGCAACGGTTGGGTCATGCCACTTCTTGTATACTCCTTTGGCATACTCAAGTGGACTCAGTCTGAATTGGACGCCCTGGACAGAAGAGTCCGCACATTGTTGACGGCATATCGTATGCATCATCCACGTTCATCCGTGATGAGGTTGTACATCCCGCGGAAGTGTGGGGGTCGTGGCTTTCTGAATGTCAAGACCCTACACAACCGCGAGGTGTGCAATCTCAGAGAATATTTTCTCCGGGCGAACGTGGACATGCATCGAGATGTTGTCGCAGTGGACAATGGACTCACCCCGCTCAAGTTGGCTAAGGAGAACTGGCGCATACCTGTAGTACTCAGTACTGATGATCGCAAGCGTGTGTGGCAGAGCAAGGAGCTTCATGGCAGGCTCCATCGGGCTCTGTATGGACCCGATGTAGACTTATTAGCCTCGGTGAACTGGCTACGCTTCGGTGACCTCTTTGGGGAAACCGAAGGGTTTGTTTGTGCAATTGCTGACGAAGTTATCAAGACGAATAACTACCGGAAATATATCCTGAGGGATGGCACTACCGATATTTGCCGTGCGTGTCACCAGCCTGGTGAATCCCTCAGGCATATTGTTTCCGGTTGTTCACGTCTTGCTTGTAGACATCGAGGTACCGTACTACAGGTATGTGGCAGAGCCAGTTCTCGAAAATGGCCATGCCACATTGTACTGGGATCGATCTATCGTCACAGACAGGACTGTTGTAGCCAACAAACCTGATATTGTGGTGATAGATCGATCAGAGCGCCTCGCAATAATTGTTGATGTCACCATTCCCCATGACGAGAATCTCGTGAAAGCCGAGAAAGACAAACAGATTAAATATCTGGACTTGGCTCACGAGATTGTCGACATGTGGGATGTGGACTCGGCAATTATTGTGCCGATAGTTGTGACGGTTAATGGTCTAATAGCCAAGAGCCTCGATCGTCACCTTAAGAGGCTCGCGTTGGGTGCTTGGGTTAAGGGTCTGATACAAAAGGCAGTTCTTCTCGACACGGCACGTATTGTGAGGAAGTTCCTGTCTCTGGAGCCCTAACCACTGGCAGCTTGGACCCTGTGCCCGATGCTGGTGGGACCCCACGGTTAATTTTATATTTTTAAATGTGTTTTTTTTTAGTGAATGATATATTTAAAAATGTAATTTTAATTTGAAAAATAGGAAATAAAGATAATAATAATAATAATTGTTTATTTGCCAGAATGTAGTAGTACATAGTATATGTATAGGTCTTAATTCTATTGTGGTCCATTACATTCTACCATAACATATGGTGTGCAAATATTTTATCTATTTCAATAATATTTTGAACACAAAATAAGTACGAACAGTTCCTTAATGAATTATAATCCAATGTTTAACTTAATATTATATGTATGCTATGAACTAATAAATTATTCCAAATTAAATGTATGTACTATGTCAAGAAATTATTATTTATTGATAAATGTCATATACCTTAGGGTGAGCGTCCGTAATTATTTTATGTCAAGTCATCTATTATTTAAACATCATTATTAATTAATTTATACAGTATTCAGGTATGCCTTTTCCTTATTCTTGATATAACATAAATTCCTGTAAATCGTAAAAACTTTTTTCTTTTAGCCATTGTGTTAATTTTTGCTTAAATAAATTAAAAGGTAAACACTTAAAGGAATTATCCAATTTGTTGTATACCTTTATAGCATTCATGTAAGAATTCCTTTTATGCAATTCGAGTCTACATAATGGTATACAAAGCTTATATTTATTTCTTGCAGTTGCAGTTCTTTTGGTTACATCAACGTGTTTAATAAAGTCTGCTGGATGCTGTTGTACAAAAAGGCATAGTTCTCTGATATACATAGATGGAAGAGGCAACATATTAAGTTCTTTAAAGAGTGGCTTGCAGCTCTCCGTAAACGAGGCTCCACAGATTGCACGAACACATTTTTTTTATTCTAAATACCTTAATCATATCCACCGAATTGCCCCACAGTAAAAGACCATAAGAAAGCAAGGATGTCACATATCCGTGATATGCACAAATGGCTGCTTCTGTTGATACCATGATACGGAGTCGTTTTATTGCATACACGAACCTGTCCAGCCTGTCACAAACGTAATCGACGTGCGCTTTCCAATCACAATGTTGGTCAACTATTATACCTAAAAATTTTGTGTTTGCTACTTGTTCTATTGGAGTATCGTTATACTTAACATTTAACATTATTGGCTTTCTTTTGTGAGTCTGAAATTGAATAAATTTTGTCTTTGTCATATTTACTTGTAAATTATTTGAATGGAGCCAGTCTATTGTATTATTTATTGCCTCATTAATGTCTGCTTCGTATGTGTCTTTGTTTTCACCTTTTACAATTAGAGTAGTATCGTCAGCAAATAGGATTGTTTTATAGTTGGTAATGTTTGGCAGGTCATTGTTATAGATAAGGAATAAAAATGGTCCTAATACACTTCCCTGCGGTACTCCAAAATTATTTCGTCTAAATTTACTTCTATGTATAATTTTTGTATCTTTATGAATTTTAGAGATTTCTACGCACTGAGTTCTGTCATTTAGGTAATTTTTCAACCAGTCGTTCGCTTTTCCCCTTATTCCATATTTTTCTAATTTGTGTAACAGTAAATTGTGGTCTACAAAGTCAAATGCCTTGCTCATGTCTAGGAAGATCGCTGAGATAGGCAAGTTAGTACGTAACACGTCACGTTTTGTCTCCCCGTCAAACAGAGGCAAAAGGAGGGCTAGGGAATACCTGTTTGCAACGGTGAATGTTTGTGGAGGAGTGGATGGTAAGATTGATGAATTGTGTGATATGATGGATGTAAGGGAAACTGATATACTAGGAGTGAGTGAAACTAAGAAGAAAGGTTGTTCAACAACTACTCATGGTCGATATAGTGCATATTGGTCTGGAGTTGTTGATTCTGAGAGAGCTAGCCAGGGAGTTGGAATGATTCTATCAGATGGGATAAATGAGTGTGTGAAAGAATATGAATTTGTTAACTCCAGGCTTATTTGGGTGCGACTGAAACTCGGCTTAACTAAAGTCTTTGTTTTATCTGTTTATGCTCCATACATGTCCAAACCGTCAAATGTAAGACAGGAATTCTGGGATAATATAAGAGATGTGCTTGCTCGGTGTGAGAATAATGAAAGCATAATTATGTTAGGTGACTTTAATGGTTGGGTAGGTGTGTGTCGTGATGGCTATGAAAGGGTTCTAGGGCGATTTGGTGACGAGAGGGTGAATGAAAATGGTGAAAGTTTACTGGATGTATGTATGGAGACAAAGCTTGTGGTGACAAACACTATGTTTAGTCACAAGATGATTCATATGTATACATGGCAAGGCAGACAGACCGAAGTATGATAGATTTTGTTGTGATAGACGAACGATTGAAAGCAAAAGTGAAAGATACTAGAGTGTACCGAGGCTTAAATGTGGGTACTGACCATTTTTTGGTAGTTAGCCGCATAACGGGACTAATCACAAAATGGCGCCATCGTCCTCGCATACACTCACCTGCCATAGAAAGAGTGAAAGTTGAAAGATTTGAAGAAGAAAATGTACGTAGTCAGTATAAAGAGACATTGGAAGAAAGATTTAAAGAATTGTTTGAGGAAGATGATTGCGAGATAGAAGAATTTTGGAAAGAGTTTAAGAATGGAGTAATAGAGACAGCTACACAAGTATGTGGCATAAGCAAGAGGAAGCATGTTAAGAAGACGGAAAAACAAAGTACTTGCAGTCAAGCAAAATTATCAGGAGGAGCAAAAAAACTAAAATCACAAATTTAAAACGTACTGTCGGCAACATAAGTACTTTTGTTATTTCATTATTTGTAAAATAATTAGTTCTATCTGTTTCAAAGTAATTTTTGAGTAATTATTGGTAACTTTCCTTTAAATTGAAAAAAATATTTTTCTATAGACATAAAATTAATTTTAAATAAAAAGAACAATTCAGTAACAAAGTAGTAGCAGTCACTTTGTTTTTTTTTAAATAATTTAAAAAGAGGTGGACAAGTTAGGTTTTAGTTTTAGTAACAAAGCAAATGAATTTAATTGTTTTTAACAAAGACAATAAAGCCATTTAAAAATTAATATATCTACTATAAGATTTGTTGGCTTTTGCTTTTTATGAATCACATAATTTGTAAAAATTGTAAAAACTAGTTCATCTTAGGATTTATTAAGATAAGTGTCACTCACGGAATAGGGCATATATATATAACGGTTAACTAAAATAAATTCAAAAATCATAGATATAAGTTGTATAAACTATTCAATCAATCCGTCTATCGCAGTCCACTGCTGGACATAGGCCTCGCCCAACACGCGCCACAGTACACGGTCCTCAGCCTTCCGCATCCAGTCTGTCCCAGCCACCTTTTTCAGGTCGTCGGGCCACCTAGCCGGGGCCGCCCTACCTTACGCTTGCCGAGGCGTGGTCTTCACTCTAGGACGCGCTTGCTCCATCGGCCATCGGCGTCCTTCTACAGATATGGACAGCTCACTGCCACTTGAGCTTACTGATTCTGTGAGCTATGTCGGTAATTTTGGTTCTATGTCGGATAACTTCGGTTCGGATTTTATCCTTCAAAGAGACGCCAAGCATAGCCCTTTCCATAGCTCGTAGCGTGACTTTTAGTTTGTGGACTAGTCTCACTGTGAGTATCCACGTCTTGGCACAGTACGTCATAACAGGTAGGACGCATTGGTTGAAGACTTTGGTCTTCAGGCATTGCGGTAGGGGCGAAGAGAAAACTCAACGTAGCTTGCCAAACGCTGCCCAACCCATCAGTAGGATCCAGTTGGATCCTGCGGCCGATTTCTTTCTCGAAGTTGTTTCAACCAAGCTGAACTACTTGACTAAGGTAGACATACTCTTGAATAACTTCGAGCATCGATCCGTCGACATAAACCGGTCCCGGCACAATGTGTTCGTTGAACATAATCTTGGTTTTATTCAAGTTCATGCCGAGACCGACCCGTCGAGAGGCTCCATTTAGGCTGTATCGCCTATCACTCATCTCACTCAGCTCTTCCAGGCTCTCTGCTACGATGACGATATCATCGGCAAACCGAAGGTGGGATATGTACTCGCCATTAATGTTTATGCCCCGTCCAGTCCAGTCCAGCGTCTTCAAGACGTCTTCGAGTGCGTTGGTGAAGAGCTTAGGGGATATTACATCCCCTTGCCTCACCTCTCTACGCAACTCAATGGGGCTGATTTTACTGTCCTGGAGCTGGACGGTCATAGTGGCCGTGTCGTACAAACATCTCAACACCTCGATGTAGCGCCAATCGATGCAACACCGCTGCAGAGCATCCAGAACCGCCCAGGTTTCGATGGAGTCGAAGGCTTTCTCGTAGTCCACGAAAGCCATACACAGCGGCTGATTGTACTCGTTGGTCTTCTGTACAATCTGCCGAACAGTATGGATGTGGTCTACGGTGCTGTAGTCTTTTCGAAACCCGGCTTGTTCCGGTGGCTGGAAATCGTCGAGTTTTCTGGCGAGGCGGTTTGTTAGGACTCTCGAGAACAACTTATAGACGTGGCTCAGGAGTGAGATTGGTCTATAGTTTTTCAGCAGGGTTTTGTCACCTTTTTTGATAAACAGAACGCACTCCCACTCCACGCCTGAGGTGTTAGGCCTTGGTGGATAACGGAATTACACAGGCTCGCCAGCTCTTTCAGAACTGTTGTCCCACCTGCTTTTAAGAGCTCTGTGTTGATTCCGTCATCCCCTGGAGACTTGTTGTTCTTAAGCTGCTCGAGAGCCACTCTTACCTCACCCTGGTTGACATCAGGGATGTCCTGGTGGTCATCATCGCTGGGTCTCGTGGGTTTAGACATTCATGGTGCGTACAAGTCTTTGTAGAAACTCTCAATTTCAGCGAGAAACTCGAACTTGGAGGTTACGGTTTTGCCATCCGCAGTATTGAGTTTCGACAGATGAATTCTACCAAGCTGGCGAACGAAGACTTTGGTGCCTCGATTCTGTTCAATTGCATCAAATTAATATATACTTCCGATCAGACATGATGAAAGAACAATGGCAAGTTCCCATACAACACTTTATTTGAAATCGATTCGAAGCGTCTATGTATGAAAAAATGTTAAAAACAAAGGGGTTCTATTACTTAAACATAATCATCGAGAGTTTTTATTTTAGGAGGCCGTAAAAAAAAGATATGTACATTTACACAGTTTATATTTTAAGGTTATGTTAATAGAAAACAACTTTGTAACTACACAAATGCATTAATTAATACATTTAGATAAGGGTGACGATGTGCAAAAAGCATTGATAGGATATACCTAGACTGATTCAAGATCAGTGTCTAGTCTTGATAAGTACCTAATATTAAAAAATCAAAGTTCCATGACGAAATAGGGATGTAGACTATGTAGGATTTATGTAATCCTTTATTTTTCACCATTTTATTGAGTATTAGAGCCCCACCTCATTATGAGGTCATGGCGACGTCGCCAGCTACCGTACAATTTATATTGAAATGTATGGTACCTAACTCACTTGGCCACGGTTTGGCAGCCATAGGTACATTTCAATATAAACTGTTTGGATACGCAGCCGGCGACGTCGCCATGGCATGATGTTAGATCTCTCTAATAAATAGGTACAAGTCCCTTGCTTTTATAAGGAACTAGCTTTTGACCGCGTGGAAGTCGAAAATTATCCCACAGGAACTCAATACCAGTATAAAAAGTATACTATATCCCATTCCAGGTTATGATCTATCTGTGCGCCTAGTTTCATTCTAATCGGTTCAGTAGTTTTTTCGTGCGTAACAAACAGACAAACAAATAAACATCGCATTTATAATATTAGTAAGGATAAGGTTAAGGGATCTCTCTTAGTGCGCCACCAACAGGTATGACAAACTTTATCTGAAGGTGACAACTGGAAATGAAATAAAGGAATGTTTTTGTAATCAAATACTTACTCCATAATTTATAAAAAGCAGACAATTTGTATTAGATTGCTTTAAAAAGAGACACCAATAGACTTATAAAACTCTTTAGTAATAAAACACTGCAAAAGGATTTATTATTAATTAAATACTAATTAACATTACGTGGACACGGTCCAGCTTGTTTTCCTTCATTAGCATCTTGCTGCAAACTCTGATTAACTCAATCCATAGCAAGTTCCCAACATGCTTCACGAGCATAATAATCATCAGTAATCTAAAAATTAAGAAAAGCAATTATTACTATAGGCAAAGAAAACGCATCACACCACATTTAGATGTTACCGAATTTTGTAATATTTTAAACTGCTTTGAAAATTCACTGAAACTTACTAACGCTAAATTGGGAAGTATGTAAAATAATGTTTAAAATCTTACGATTTGTGGATAAACCCAGTTGCAGAGCAAAGTACAAACTCTTGTGTTCTGATCTAAGATGCGATATCGCCGGAGAGTATTGACGCAAATGTTACAATTCACGCACAAAATGCGTGTAGGCCTGCTACTTCGCATCATAACAAAATCTTAAGGCACAATCGAAGTCCGTGTAGAAAAAGCTATAGGTCCAGATTTTTTGAGCGCAGATAGTCCGTAAGAAAGTACAAGTCGTCGTATGCGGCAGTGAATCAAGTCCAGGGGGTAAGCAAGAATCAAACATAAGGATAATTCAACAAAAAACTGCGAAAACAACGAGAACACTACCAAACAAGCTTTTCGGAAAGAAAAGAATGTTGTTTGACAATGTCAGAGACTATAGTTGGTGCCATGAGAAGATAGACTTTTTGCAAAAACACATTCAGGGTTTCACAACCTTTGTTTCTAACAGTTGTTTTTGAGATTTTATGCCTTAGTGAACTTTTATGCTTTTTGAACAGTAGTTTTTTGTTTCAATGCTCAATTATGCTACTAAGTATTCGAATTTATATTTTATTATCTATGACTTCTTGTCGTGGCTAATTTTTTTCTAATTTTACAAAAATAAACATATTTTATTTTGTGTTTAAGTATTCGAATTTCCCGGCAGTATTTTTATGAATTTGCCGATTTTTTTTAGTTCTTACACGTTAGTAATTCTATAAATGCTAGACAACAAAATAGAGCCATGTATGTCAATAATAGAGTACAAACATGGTACTCGATCGTATAGTCAATAGCTAAGCTATCGTAAAATATCAAAAAAATCCACTAGCTAGTACATTACATTACAGACCACTAGCTAGTACATTACATTAAAATATCTAGGCATAGAGATTTTATACTGTGTATGAATGAAAACGTCACAATGAACTTAAACAAAATCGTTATATAATAGTTTGCCATCTGCAATTCTGCACCCGCTTTTCCGAGATACAGACCGTAGGACGAGCATTGCGACACCAACAATATTCTTAACATCCAAAAAATATGTTTTATCCTCTGATAAATGCCTAAGAATGAAAAAAGAATAATGGATTAACGCAAAATGTTGACATTCCAGGCGTCTGACATAATCCAGTACCACAAAACACTATTGGCAGCGCATATATCGATAAAAACCCGATCAATTGATATATTACTTTGCAATGACACATATTTGTGTACCGTTGCGCTCATTGGATTTGACATTATTTGTTTTTGACAGATTTGTCGCTAAGTTACTTAGTAGATATTCTTTGTTTCAAAAAGTCTATGTTCTCGTGGCACGGTCTATAGAGATCATAGACAAGGGCAAGGAGTAAGGATACTGACAATGTAGACATTTTCACTTAGTCATTTCAGTTCAATAATTTATTATCTTTCAATTGCCTACTGATACCTCTAATTAAATGATATCTCAGATCAAGTAAAAAAAATATATTTATTTATATCATAAATAAAATTTTCTTTTTATATAATATAATATACATAAAATATTTTTTTAACATTATCGTGAATTGTTTCTAGATGTAGGTTAAAAAGATTACTTACCTTTTTTCTGTTAAACAAATACGATTGTTTTGTAAATGGTAACTCTGAAAATGACATTAAACAAGCACCGGAAATGAATGTATTCAATAAGTAGTTTATCAATTTAGATAATTTAACGTACGTTTTTATACTTGAAACTAAAAACGTACAAAATACGAAATAATTATATTAATAAGTTTTTCATAAGTTAAGTTTATAGACACTTCTAATACTTCACAGGTATAATCCTGCCATTGTTCTTTATCTCGTTCCTTGTCACAGTATCGGGGCTTCGCCATGTCCACTTTCTATGAGGCTTCATCTTGAAGAAGGAGTTCATTAAGAAGAGCCCCTGTGACTCCAGAAAGTTGACCAGCATTTGCCCCCTGTGAATTCGGCGCCCCACGCCATAGGGTCCGATTTTCATTTCACCGCGTTCTTGTACTCCCACTTTGGCATTAAAATCCCCCATAACAACGCTGTAGTGTGTCTTGGTGGTATGTGTACCACCTTCAGAGAGTATCGTCCTGTCTGTGACCCTTAATATGAGGTACGCTACCCGTGTCGACACACTGCTGATTTCTTCAACGCTGTTAGTGAGAGATCTGTTAACGAGGAAACCGACACCGCCCTGAGAGGGCTGATCACCTTCTCGAAAGTAGAACAGATTGCCTGAATCATGGGTTATCGTGTCCTCCCCATGTCTTCGGACTTCAGACAACTCCAATATATGCCAGTTTATACGACCTAGTTCTACTTCGAGTTCGGTGATGTGTTGGTCCAGCCGTAGAGAGCGTCCATTGTACGTAGCCAGGGTCAGTTTCATGTGTAGTGCCGTAGCCCGGAGATTCTTAGCCCTCCCTGCCCCGCTGTTACCGCGACCGCTACCGTAGTTGCGGACAGCGGGACTACCGGGAACTGGGGGCCTTTTATTCGTTGGTGCGCTCATTGGGTGGTATTTGGCCCACTATACCGCGCTAGCCAGACGAGTTAGTATAGGGTTTGGTTTCAAGTTTTCCATCTCTTCGCAAAGATATAATTCGTTTTTTTGCAATTTTCTTAGTCACCTTTTACGACACCCATGGAATGAAATGGGGTAGTGACACTTGTATTCTTTATCCGTCACTACACGGACAGTTTATTAACAAATTGATAAGTATTTCTTATAGACAACCAAATCAAAACAGAATAATAGGTACTACTTCATGTATGCCTACGATATATTTCGTAAATAGGTATTTAGGAAATGTAAACACACAATACAAATAATTGGACATTTGCACTTACATTTGTGCTAACTGTACCATAGTTCTCGAACGTAAACTGTGGTTATTTTGTATTTTAAACATTTTCTAAACAAAACACTCAAGAATCATAAGCCTCGGCAAACTTATGACACGAAGTTGTAAGTGTTGTAACTGACAAGTTTAATTGTGGGAAAACTGACATTTGAAAGGTGATAAAACCGAGTAAAGTCAAATAATTTAGACATTTGAAATTTACAAATGAACGACATCATATTAAAAACCAAGTCAATGGGATATAGGAATAGCTTGATTTATTTACAATAAAGAAACAAAGCAACTGTTATTCAGTTGCTTTATTTTACATTTGTCATTTTACTTGCTTTATTTTTACGTAAACAAATTTGCCATTTTGACCATTTTTTCCAATAACAAAGTAAAGTTGTTTGATTTTCTTATAGCTAGATAAAGGGGCTTAAAAAGAAATTTATATCAAATGAAAACTGCCAGCCATTTTACGCATATAATTGTACGTTTGCCAAAGCGCGGTATCAACTCATGCACACAACCAATCCAAAAATTATCTTCTGTTTGGTCCTCTGACAAAATTTATCAGCGCACTGCCAGTTCAGCTTGCTATTTTTTATGATTATTTGGTCAGTATTCGTAAAATGAGGATGTGCCGTCGGTGAGGGCTTAGTTTAAGTTAAGAAATTTAGAAGTGTGTAAGCGTAACGGTTGACTGGAATAATTTCTAGTGACGAACGGTTGTTTATCTCGTTTCGTAATTGGTAACAACTTAGAAAACATTACAATGAGACTGTAAGCGCGTGACAATTCTACAGCCAAGTCAACATGTTATGGAAGACATTTATATATAACGATACGACAGCGACACGACGTCAATACTTGGTGCTTTTTTCTTTTTATATTGTGACGTCGTAGCGGACGCCGTCCTCTCACCTCTCGCCTGGCCTCCGCCCTCTCACCTCAGGCACTCCACTTCGGGCCTTTAAATACGACCGTGTGGCGATGGACGCCCTTTTCTGGCCGCCGCAGCATCGCAAGTTAAGTCGTCTTCCCTCTGCATATCCCGGAAAGCGTTTTATTTGGACTACTCGAACCCCTTTTTTTCTTCTATCTTGGTTTAGAGGCAAAATTGTGTAAAATCAGTTTTCTTTTGATTTTCCTAAAAGCTGTATAGATTCTTCTTACAGAAATATACATATTGTTATTGTTACCGATATATAGATATTTTATTTAACTAAATAGCGTTGACCCACGCGCAAAGTAAAAGTGACCCGAAAGGTTACAATATAATGGTAAGCAGATGTTAGTACTATTATAGTAAAATCAACATGTTCTGGAAGCCGACTTTATAAGTAACATAACGACGATATAAGTTTTACTTATAGAATTGCAGTTCAATTAGATTACATAAGTCTACCACTCCGTGGCAAGAAAAGGGTCAAACAAAAAATACGTGAAACATACAAAGCTTCGGCACCCACAACAAATATACCAAGAAACATTATTATAACTCGAAATGAATTCTTACCCATAATTTCGCCTTGTCTTATATCTGAGCACGACCGCAGGCACAAATTGACGTAATTGCGACCCAAAATAACAAAATCGGACACTTGCTCTCACAGTTACAGAATAATCGGCCGCAAAATGTTGATACAATTAACGGATGAAACCGGGAAGTAAGGTTTTTCTATTAATAAATGCTTGCTAGATTTATGTAGGTATGTGGTGTGAGAAATGTGATTTTGTTTGGTTATTATTGGTATTACGTAAGTGCTGCGGAACAGATGAAAATGCTTCTCGAAATTAAGGAACCATTCAATATCAAATGTAGGTAAGTGGATAGTTCGTTGTATCATATAGTGAAGATGTCAGTTTAAATGCCACGAATCTTGAAGTTATTGGCAATTGCTGACTTACGAGGCTACGGTTCGATCATACAGCTAGGGAAAATAAGTTTGAAATCCCTACATTTATCAAAGCTAGTGTGTAGTTAAATAATTATAAAAAACAACCACTATTGCATGTTCGTTTAGTCACATAATAACTATTACAAATGTATGAATAACTTTGATTTGCGTCTTTAAATTTTCATAAGGTGCGGCAAAGCAAATGCTCTCATTTTGGCAGATATGTACTTGGTTCCAAGCAGTAGGACATTTTATAAACACAGATGATGCTATAGACCTCAAGATAACACTCGTGAAGAGTAACGTTTAAAGGTCGAAAACAAAACAATGCCCGAGGATTCTTAGGAAGGCACAATGATTCTTATAGAAGAAGAGGGTAGGGCGAAAAGCTTCAAAAATATTTACATACGCCCATAAAATCCTAAGCACGGCAAACGCGACAACACGGCAGTGAACTCTCTCAGTTTTTGTGGAGCCCTTTTAGGCCGTCACGCACTTCAGTCCCTTTCACGGTGTCAGGGGTCCTCCACTAATGGACCCTTGTCTTCAGCACTCGGGTGCCGCTTTCAGTACCACGGGGTTCGCGGTAAGGTGGGTGAGTTAGATGCCTTTGTACATTTTGGTGGGTGAATAATATTAATTTGAGTAATAAGATAATCTCGTCGATTTACTGTTACACCGCAATATTTGTTTAGGGCTACTGGCTTGCCTCCTAAGTATTAGTTAATTAGTGAATATTGTTGATCACTGCCGACCAATCAATATAATAAGAGCAGAAAACTGAATATTACTTCTGTGATCTAATATGGCATTAGAAACATTTCTGTCATGTCATGTTGCACTAAAATTGTTCATAGCTTTTTTTATAATGCCTTGACAGCATAAAGAAAAAACTACTTTCATTGATTAACAGACCACTACAAGTACTGTATAGTTTCACTTACTCCTCGATGTTCAATATTAATCACCTGCAAGCTAGTTTGAATGCGGCGACATTAATTAGAGTGAGTGACGTCACAAGCTTTACATCATACAGCAACACTGTTGCCAATGTTCTGAGAAAAATTGAATAAAATTTTGGAATTTTATTTTATATTTACAGTAAAAATAAAAACCAACAAGACAAATACATATAATTATTCACCTTGTTGAAATATATTTTTAGGTAAACTTTTTAGTATTACTATTTGAGAGCCGGATTTTTTTAAGATAGTGCCAAAAATAATTATCTTTTTACATAAAACAACCATAATATATAAAATGACGTGAATTTGTAAACTTCTTTATATTTGTAAATCGTATTTTATTGTTGCGATCCAATAATGTCAATTGACTACCTAATTTTTTTTTTAATTTAATTACTCTTATTTATATAGGCATATTTTGTATATCTTATTTATATATCTAAGGCAGCGATAGCCGAGTGGATATACCAACAGACTGCCATGCAGAGGGTATCAGATTCAAATCCACGGCGCGCACCAATGACTTTTCGGAGTTATGTGCGTATTGAATTGTAAATTATTGCTTGTCCCGTGCCTCGGTGAGCACGTTAAGCCATCGGTCCCGGTTGTCATGAAGATCTTTGACAGTCGTTACAGGACGTCAGTACCTTCTAAATAAACTGATACTAGTCTAAACCATGGAATATCGCTATCCCTTCGGGTTGCGGAGGTCAGACAGGCAGTCGCTCCGTGGAAAAGCTAATATTCAGCCAAATCCGGTTAGACTAGAAAGCGGACCCCAGATTAAAAACTGGGATAACGCTAAGCTCTTATTTATATATGGTCGTATTTCATAATATATTAGCCATTCCCCTTTTTTTCAAACATAACATTTTGTCACACATGTCATTTGCAAAAGCAAATAATTCAGAAGTTTTTCTGAATAATTCTTAGATACATTCATTACACAGGTCTCGCAACAGTAGACGGTAACAAGATGAAGTCAAGCGGAAAATAAAAGAGCGTGATAACTCATTTAACCTGAAGCTAATGGGATCCTCATTAGTACAGTAGTGGGCTGCAGAGCTTCAGTAGCGATTGTTCAGTAAAATGTTTCTCGGTTAGTTTACGTGGTCTTTACACACGAGGTAACAATTGTGGCGTGACATTCTGTTGCAGTTTAAGCCTTTTTTTCAGGACAAAGATAGCATTAAATTTGCTTCAAAAACTATATAGCTCCATACTAAAGTATAACAACACTTTAGGTCATAACTTTATTATGATTGGCCTGTCAGTCTAGTGGTAAGTTTCTAGGTGGATCCAATTTCTTTACAGAACAAATCTTTGATGTACTCTGTTAGAGTGAAGTTTACATAATAATGTGTTTATTCAATGGTTATTATAATTTTACAATTTTTCTCCGTGATTATCCTTTTCCATAAAAAGTTGAACTACATATGCCAAACCTGTGTGTATTGGTGTTACAAGAATAGTTGTAACGTATGTCCGGTACGTACCGCGTCTGCGTCATAATACCGTCCATACGCTCGGCCAATCAGAGAAGGCCATCGTCCGTGCTCGCGAAGCCTGACCATATATGGTCACGTAGCGACTCCAACTCTGATGGAGGACCCGGTATATAAAAGGGCCGACAGAGAGGCCGGCACCGCTACTCTATACTGACCTACTACCGCTACCCTATCCGTATACGTTGTACGTGTATCCTGGTCCCAGCTGTGGGTTCCAGGTCTACCATAAAGCTCCGGGCTACGCTACCCTAGACCGGTACACTTCCCTGCATCGTCTTCGGCGTCACCTCTGCCAAAGAGTCTGGCCCTGCCCTGCTCATCGCACTCATATCGCCGGCGCCTGCCAGCTGAACCAACAGTCTGCGAGGATCTGCCCGCTACGCGCAGCCCTTCGAGCAGCCTGCTCTGCACACTACCGGAGGGAACAGCGTGGGAGACTGCAGGCCTTAGTGTTCAGGCCAGTGTCGTGTCGTTAGTCGGTCATACTCGTGCAAGGGAAGTGAGACAATACTCGGCATATAAACGCATAGAACCTTTTCTGCGTCTTAATACCAGAACCCGTTACATAGTCTTTGTCACCGAAGAACTTCAGAGTAAAAGAATCCAGCCACCTCTCGCAAAAGGGTACAATTCAAAAAGGCAACAGCAGATAAAATTTTAACAGACTGAAATAACCTAATGTATAGTGTTAAAAAGGTTTTGCTTCAGTGTGTGTCTTACCACTAATAAGAAGTTCGAATGCAATTTTTTTTATTGATATTGAGTCAGTGTCGAATACCACATTATTTAGTTTTCATAATTATGTTCGAAAATATAATTTATATTTCAGTCTTCTTGTCATCGATCTAGCGTTATCTTAGTAAGATCCACAACTTTCAACTTGAAACCAAGCCCAATATATCCATGTATATATAGAATATTATCAGCTTTTCCATAAGGCAACTACAGTACAAAGGGATAGGAAACAAAGGAAGTATCTTCAATCGGCTGTTTAAGGCGTCGAAAGATAAGAAAATTGAAATTCCTAACCGGGTATTAACTTTCTATTTAACAGTTTTTTTTTCATCATCATCCTCCTAGCGTTATCCCAGTTTCAACTGGGGTCCGCTTACTAGTCTAACCGGATTTGGCTGAATATTAGCTTTTCCACAGAGCGACTGCCTGTCTGACCTCCGCAAACCGAAGGGGTAGCGATATTCCATGGTTTAGACTAGTGTCAGTTTATTTTAGAGGTACCGACGCCCTATAACGACTGTCAAAAATCTTCATAACAGCCGGGCTTAACGTGCTCTTCAAGGCACGAGACAACTTTTTTATTATTATTTTATAACAAGAAAATTAAGTAAAAGTAGGTGAATTTGAAAGAATTTATTAATATACATAGGAAATGCCATAAATTAGCCAACCACAATCAAGCTAGATGTGTCTTTTTCACATTTAGTAGTGTAGTTCTTCACACGTTGGCTATATATAACTTATTTCTTAATGTCTTTTACGTACAGATATGCATAACAGTTTTTAATTTAAAATGCAAATACAAAGAAAGGTCGTCCACAAGCTCGATTATGTCAACCGAAAACAAAAAAGGGCTGATGAAGACAAAGGCAATCTTACCCTGATACTTTTTTTTTCGTTGCCGACAAGTCACGCCCACCCACCGAACAAAAAACAATAGTCTAAATAATATTCCTACTTAGTGTCCTCATATTCTTACTTCCTAAGTAGTGCTACCTCTCTCACAGAAGATCGACTCTTGAGTTTGAAAATATAATACTTATGTGACATAAAATAACTGAGCTTTTAACATACATAGAATTTCATAGGTTCGTAGTAATGCCTCCGATACGTCTGCCTTTTGTACGTCGGTGTAAAGTTACTTTCTCCGTCTCGACTCACTTTGATCTTTGAAAGCAGTAATTAAATCGGCTTTTGTTCCGAAACTTTCTAGTTTTTCACAGATAAACTTGTCTGGGCGCGTTTCGCTCGAATATTTCTCTGTTATGACTTCGAGAGTTCTACCTAGTTCTTTTATAATAGCTTCCAACAATTCAATACAGGTGTTTAAACGAGAATTTTGTATTGGAAATTGGTTTTGCGAATACGTTGATTTTGTGTGTTTCGATTCCAAGCTTTTTAATTAAGTTACCACGTGTAAATATCGAGAGGCAAAGATAAAGATAAAGAACGTTTATTTGTGAACATGTGTTTGTCATAATACATACATCATAAATGTCATGCAATTGGATGGAAAGTTTTATAAAGTACATCATGTTATACCGTGGTCGGCGTACAAATATGAAAATTGCAGAAAAACTTTACGAAAGAAAAATTACAATTTAGGTACCTACCTACATATGAATAGATTACAGTACCTCATACATTGGCTAAAATAAAAAAAACAACACATGGTGGATATTAAAATACAAATAGTGTCCACAACAATCATATTATGCAAAAACACAGGATATAAAATTACAAATATTTCCATTAAAATTATTTAAACAGCAATTATAAATAGTATTATGATTAGTAATTTTTTTTATAGTAATAGACGGCAATCGAGCAGACGGATCGCCTGACGGTAAGCAATTACCGCCTCCCAAGAACACAAGCAACACCACAGGAGTCACAAGTTCTTTGCCGCCTCTTGGGGTTGGGAAAAGGGATAGGATGAGGAGTGGGATGAGGGAGAAGGAATATGGGATAGGGCCTCCGATACTCTCACTCACCGAATGAAACGCAAATGTTTAAGTACTGTTACTTTGCGTCGATTTTCTGTGAGAGGGTAGTACTTCCCCGGTCGAGCCGGCCCATTCATGCTGAAATCAGCAAGGCTCTACTACCTGTAAAATGTCATTTTAGGATTACAACTAAAATTTTAGATTAATTATAGGCCTGTATACACCACTATTTTTTAATTAGTACAAAAAAATTAACAGGGTTCTAAGTACCTTTAACTGATCATATTTGTGTAGGTAAAAAATAAAAACACTAAGTCCCAAAACTGTCCACAAAAATACGTTATAATTGGTAAATGCATAACTAAAACTATGAGTAGTAAATTTGTTGTAGTAGTAAACTATTTCATTGATAAATTCCCCCCTGTCCCTCTGCGCCCGCGCCGCGCCCCGCCCGATGCGACAAACAGTGCTAAATTGTAACCGGTAGTGAGCGGATTGTTTATTTAGCTATGCTTCGTGCGTACTTTTTGAGTGGACAAAACGCGAGTGCAGCTGTGCGTTTATACAGGGAAGAGTTTGGAAGCCAGTGGATTGGTCGAGGCGGCCCCGTAGCTTGGAGTCCATGCTCACCTGACCTCACGGCCATGGACTTCTTTTTGTGGGTATACAAAGGTGGGCTGGTTAGTGTCGAACAATTAAAACAGCGCATATTGGACGCTTATGACGAAGTGAAAAGGCAGAAGCGTAGTTCTCTCGTTATAAAACAATTTAATTAAACTTGCCCGTCTGTGTATTGACAATTGTGGTGGACATTTTGAAGGACAATTGAAATACTTGTAAGTAAAAATTACCTACTTACGAAAATAATAATTTGATGCGGGCGGATCAAAATCGGTCTGTGTGGGAGCTTGGGGTAGCCATATGTCCAGCAGTGGACGTCTCTAGGCTGACATGATGATGATGAAATTTGTAAATAGCAGCTGATTCTAACTTCATAAATACGCCAAAATTACTATTTTCTTTTCGTCCAGAATACCTTCTTTTATTTTGATATTTGTTTGCTTTCTAATGGAATTAGAAACAAACAAATATCAAAATAAATATTTGTTTTTGATATTTGTTTGCTTTCTAATGTAATTAGAAAGCAAACAAATATCAAAATAAATACCTCCGTATTTAATTACTTGTAAAACGGTAAATTTTGCCGGTCCTAAGCCCGGATGAAGTATGAAGGAGAGGGTAGAATTAAGCAAATTAAAAAGTAACTACCTACACTTATTATTTTGCTTCATTTTATTGTCTAAGGCTACCTACATCATAAGTGCGACAGCGAGATTGCGAATGAGCAGGATGGAATATTATCAATTAATTTGTGAATGGATTGTACAATATGACTATGATTTAAGTGAGATTGGTTAAGGTTTTAAAATACGTGGCCGTTTTTAAGGGTTGTGAGTGATTGAGGAGGGAGGGGGGAGGTCTCGGAACCTAACATAACCTATTTAGTTACTTATTACAATCGCACGTAACCCTAGGTAGTTACTCGAAAGCAATGACGCACAAATTTGACATTAGCTTCAATATAATTCATACAAGATGGCGGTTGCGTTTCGTTTCAAGTTTTTCACTTAAAACCTAAGTATCGCTTTTATTGATTCCACTAGTGTAATAAACTGAGGTTGACGGAGCCCTGCTTCGCAGGGCTCCGTCACCGTCCCGTCACGTCCGCCAGGGTTACGGGTCAAAAGAGAACCTAAAACAACCTATTTAGTTACTTTCACATAAAACCTAAAATTACGTTCCGTTTTGCATATTTGAATGAAGAATTTTTGGAAATTGTTTAATAATATTTAGACGCCACTCCGGCAGCCAAATTTACTTTTTGGGGATTAAAACTAACTCCCATAAACCCCCTACACCACCAATACCCTCAAATTCGGGCGACGCGTTTCGAAACCCGACCCGTGAGATTTTCTACAATAAACAAATGACAATAACTTTGCTCTTTATAGATATTATGAAATTCTTACCTTACATACATGATAATAATGTCTTCGCTAATCTGTCCTAAAAGTTTTTGTACTAATTAAAAAATAGTGGTATATAGAGACATGGACGTTAAAAGCCGCAGACTTTAAGCGCATTGACGCCTTTGAGATGTGGTGCTGGAGAAAGATGCTCGGTATCCCCTGGACAGCATTTCGGACCAACGTCTCCATATTGCGAGAACTCAACATCTCCTCGCAGTTGTCGTCTGAGTGTCTGCGCAAAATTCTAGAATACTTCGGTCACATGGCAAGAAAAGACGGTGGTAATCTTAAGAAGCTTATTGTGACCGGCAAAGTAGAGGCGAAAAGACCAGATCCGCACCACTCTTGACTCCACAGTCCATGACGCTCTTCACACCACCAGAGACAGAATTTAATGGAGGAAAATCGTTAAGAAAGTGATGAAGAAGGGAGGTCACGACTCTCAGCACTGAGGAATACGACACAAGGAGGATAGGCTTGTAAGTACATGTATATATGTCAAATTTAACACAATTTTTCATTTAAAAAGTCATTAAGATTATTGTAACATTTCTGAATGAATATCGATTTCAGGTTTGACTTTAACAAATTCGAATTTAATTGTTTGATGATATTTGGTATTTTATTATAAATTACATGACCCATGCATATAATACTTTTATGAAGCAGCGCTGTATTTGCTGGGTGTATCTGTAACCTGCTATTGTCACTTCAACCACGAACCAGATTATTAGATAGTCGAGGGAATAGGTGTGGATTATTTTTAACGAACAAACTTTCAAGATGTACAATGAGGAGAGTGTTAGGATTTTATGTTGGACAAATATAGTTTTACAACCGTTGGTTGGTTTAATGCCGAACATTGCACGAATACTACGCTTTTGCATCTTAAACACCATGTCTCCCTTTGTTGAGTTACCCCAAAATAAATGCCGTATCTAAGTACAGACTCAATTAGTCCGTAATATGCCGTGAGAATTGCATTAGTGTTAAGGGTTGGCGCTAATTTGTTCAGAGCAAACGAAAGACTACTAATTCTTGAGTTTAACTGGTCAATGTGATCTTTCCAATTTAGCTTTGCATCTATTTTCAAACCAAGAAATCTAGCATTATCTGATTTATATATGATGGTACCATTGTATGATAAAGTGACATTTGTTTAAATCTTTGACTAAATTGCATTAGGCTTGTTTTCTGAAGATTTATTCTAAGGTTGTTGTTCTTAAGCCATGTTACTACAGATGCTAAAGAGCTGTTAATCTCAGATTCGTACTGATAGGCATTTATGCATGGTATGGTTATTGAGCTATCATCAGCAAATAAGATCATTGGATGGATGGTTGAGTGTGGTAGGTCGTTTATATAAATTATAAACAAAAGAGGACGTCCCCTGGGGGACGCATGGGTAACGATATGCATATCTGAGGAGTATGTCTCTTTATTTTTTGTTTTATAATTTATTTTGGAAATTTCAGTTACTTGTTTTCGATTTATCAAGTATGATCGAATTAGTTCTAAAATAGTACCCCTTATTGGTATAAGGGGTACTAAACTGGAAGGTAATAAACTAGAAGCATATGGTTATGCTTCCAGTTTATTTGTTAATATCCTATGATCCTCGTAATCAAAAGTCGAAGACATGTCACAAACAATCCTACAGACTGGAGATGGCTTATCTAGGCAAGACATGACAATGCACATAAAATCATAGATAGCCATGTGGATTGACTTACCCTGTCTTAAACCTTTTTGCTCATTACATAAAATTTTGTTCACTTCTAAATAACTATATATTTCGTGGTATATATATTTGTGTGGTTGACGGCATAGAATACAAGTGTCACCACCCCCTATCTTCCCGTGGGTGTCGTAAGAGGCGACTAAGGGATAACACGATGCAAATACCATCTTTGCGTAGAGACGGAAAACTCGACATAAAACCCTATACGACTACCTCGTTGGTCTCGCGGCATAAATGTGCGCGTGGGATCGGGAGGTCCCGGGTTCGATGCCTGGGTCGGGCAGTGTTATTGGGTTATTCTGTCACGAAATTCTGAGTAGCACGGAGTCTGGAAATGTGCCCGGTACGGCAATAGGCTCGCCCCTTATTACGTGGGAATAAAGTATATCTGGTGAAAAGTGGGTGTAGAAATACACCTCTGCCTACCCCTTCGGGGATTAAAGGCGTGACGATATGTATGTATGTATGTATGTATATATTTCTCATTTTTTTTGAGAAAATTGGAATTATTGCTATTGGCCTATAATTTTCAATTAATTGTTTGTTTATTTAGCTATGCTTCGTGCGTACTTTTTGAGTGGACAAAACGCGAGTGCAGCTGTGCGTTTATACAGGGAAGAGTTTGGAAGCCAGTGGATTGGTCGAGGCGGCCCCGTAGCTTGGAGTCCATGCTCACCTGACCTCACGGCCATGGACTTCTTTTTGTGGGTATACAAAGGTGGGCTGGTTAGTGTCGAACAATTAAAACAGCGCATATTGGACGCTTATGACGAAGTGAAAAGGCAGAAGCGTAGTTCTCTCGTTATAAAACAATTTAATTAAACTTGCCCGTCTGTGTATTGACAATTGTGGTGGACATTTTGAAGGACAATTGAAATACTTGTAAGTAAAAATTACCTACTTACGAAAATAATAATTTGATGCGGGCGGATCAAAATCGGTCTGTGTGGGAGCTTGGGGTAGCCATATGTCCAGCAGTGGACGTCTCTAGGCTGACATGATGATGATGAAATTTGTAAATAGCAGCTGATTCTAACTTCATAAATACGCCAAAATTACTATTTTCTTTTCGTCCAGAATACCTTCTTTTATTTTGATATTTGTTTGCTTTCTAATGTAATTAGAAACAAACAAATATCAAAATAAATATTTGTTTTTGATATTTGTTTGCTTTCTAATGTAATTAGAAAGCAAACAAATATCAAAATAAATACCTCCGTATTTAATTACTTGTAAAACGGTAAATTTTGCCGGTCCTAAGCCCGGATGAAGTATGAAGGAGAGGGTAGAATTAAGCAAATTGAAAAGTAACTACATACACTTATTATTTTGCTTCATTTTATTGTCTAAGGCTACCTACATCATAAGTGCGACAGCGAGATTGCGAATGAGCAGGATGGAATATTATCAATTAATTTGTGAATGGATTGTACAATATGACTATGATTTAAGTGAGATTGGTTAAGGTTTTAAAATACGTGGCCGTTTTTAAGGGTTGTGAGTGATTGAGGAGGGAGGGGGGAGGTCTCGGAACCTAACATAACCTATTTTTTTTTATTTGACTAAATTGCATTAGGCTTGTTTTCTGAAGATTTATTCTAAGGTTGTTGTTCTTAAGCCATGTTACTACAGATGCTAAAGAGCTGTTAATCTCAGATTCGTACTGATAGGCATTTATGCATGGTATGGTTATTGAGCTATCATCAGCAAATAAGATCATTGGATGGATGGTTGAGTGTGGTAGGTCGTTTATATAAATTATAAACAAAAGAGGACGTCCCCTGGGGGACGCATGGGTAACGATATGCATATCTGAGGAGTATGTCTCTTTATTTTTTGTTTTATAATTTATTTTGGAAATTTCAGTTACTTGTTTTCGATTTATCAAGTATGATCGAATTAGTTCTAAAATAGTACCCCTTATTGGTATAAGGGGTACTAAACTGGAAGGTAATAAACTAGAAGCATATGGTTATGCTTCCAGTTTATTTGTTAATATCCTATGATCCTCGTAATCAAAAGTCGAAGACATGTCACAAAAAATCGTACAGACTGGAGATGGCTTATCTAGGCAAGACATGACAATGCACATAAAATCATAGATAGCCATGTGGATTGACTTACCCTGTCTTAAACCTTTTTGCTCATTACATAAAATTTTGTTCACTTCTAAATAACTATATATTTCGTGGTATATATATTTGTGTGGTTGACGGCATAGAATACAAGTGTCACCACCCCCTATCTTCCCGTGGGTGTCGTAAGAGGCGACTAAGGGATAACACGATGCAAATACCATCTTTGCGTAGAGACGGAAAACTCGACATCAAACCCTATACGACTACCTCGTTGGTCTCGCGGCATAAATGTGCGCGTGGGATCGGGAGGTCCCGGGTTCGATGCCTGGGTCGGGCAGTGTTATTGGGTTTTTCTGTCACGAAATTCTGAGTAGCACGGAGTCTGGAAATGTGCCCGGTACGGCAATAGGCTCGCCCCTTATTACGTGGGAATAAAGTATATCTGGTGAAAAGTGGGTGTAGAAATACACCTCTGCCTACCCCTTCGGGGATTAAAGGCGTGACGATATGTATGTATGTATGTATGTATATATTTCTCATTTTTTTTGAGAAAATTGGAATTATTGCTATTGGCCTATAATTTTCAATTAATTGTTTGTCACCTTTTTTGTACAAAGGATTTATAATAGTTAATTTTAATTCATTTGGATATGTTCCTGAAGATATGCATAAATTAATCAGATAACTAATATGATGACATATATCCTCACTGACAGTTTTAATTATTCGTGTGGAAATTCCATCATATCCTACAGTACTGGCATTTTTTAAATCTTTTATTCTTTTATTAACATGATATGGTAGACTTGGGGCTAAAAACATTGAGTCTACACGAATTTCAATGGTTGAAGTTACATTTATGCTTGCATTTGGTATTGGTTTATATTTTTGAATAAAATATTCGTTGAAAGTATTAGCTATTTCTGTGGGATGGGTGATAAAAGAGCTGTTAATCTCAGATTCGTACTGATAGGCATTTATGCATGGTATGGTTATTGAGCTATCATCAGCAAATAAGATCATTGGATGGATGGTTGAGTGTGGTAGGTCGTTTATATAAATTATAAACAAAAGAGGACGTCCCCTGGGGGACGCATGGGTAACGATATGCATATCTGAGGAGTATGTCTCTTTATTTTTTGTTTTATAATTTATTTTGGAAATTTCAGTTACTTGTTTTCGATTTATCAAGTATGATCGAATTAGTTCTAAAATAGTACCCCTTATTGGTATAAGGGGTACTAAACTGGAAGGTAATAAACTAGAAGCATATGGTTATGCTTCCAGTTTATTTGTTAATATCCTATGATCCTCGTAATCAAAAGTCGAAGACATGTCACAAAAAATCGTACAGACTGGAGATGGCTTATCTAGGCAAGACATGACAATGCACATAAAATCATAGATAGCCATGTGGATTGACTTACCCTGTCTTAAACCTTTTTGCTCATTACATAAAATTTTGTTCACTTCTAAATAACTATATATTTCGTGGTATATATATTTGTGTGGTTGACGGCATAGAATACAAGTGTCACCACCCCCTATCTTCCCGTGGGTGTCGTAAGAGGCGACTAAGGGATAACACGATGCAAATACCATCTTTGCGTAGAGACGGAAAACTCGACATCAAACCCTATACGACTACCTCGTTGGTCTCGCGGCATAAATGTGCGCGTGGGATCGGGAGGTCCCGGGTTCGATGCCTGGGTCGGGCAGTGTTATTGGGTTTTTCTGTCACGAAATTCTGAGTAGCACGGAGTCTGGAAATGTGCCCGGTACGGCAATAGGCTCGCCCCTTATTACGTGGGAATAAAGTATATCTGGTGAAAAGTGGGTGTAGAAATACACCTCTGCCTACCCCTTCGGGGATTAAAGGCGTGACGATATGTATGTATGTATGTATGTATATATTTCTCATTTTTTTTGAGAAAATTGGAATTATTGCTATTGGCCTATAATTTTCAATTAATTGTTTGTCACCTTTTTTGTACAAAGGATTTATAATAGTTAATTTTAATTCATTTGGATATGTTCCTGAAGATATGCATAAATTAATCAGATAACTAATATGATGACATATATCCTCACTGACAGTTTTAATTATTCGTGTGGAAATTCCATCATATCCTACAGTACTGGCATTTTTTAAATCTTTTATTCTTTTATTAACATGATATGGTAGACTTGGGGCTAAAAACATTGAGTCTACACGAATTTCAATGGTTGAAGTTACATTTATGCTTGCATTTGGTATTGGTTTATTTTTTTGAATAAAATAGTCGTTGAAAGTATTAGCTATTTCTGTGGGATGGGTGATAATATGACGATTGTTTATGTTTCTTTTACCAATACTTTCTTTTGAAATATTAAGTTTTATTTTATTTACAATTTGCAATGTAGTCTTATATTTATTTTCTGATGACTCTATATTATAACTATTTTGAGCACGTTTGGTTAAGCTAATAATTTTTTGAAAAGTTTTGCAGTAGTTAATATATTTAAACTTATTGCTTATTGTAGGCTGCTTTCTGAAATGCCACAATAATTCCCTTTTTTTTTACTACACATTTTTATGTCGCGCGATATCGACTTTGGTTTGTTTTCAACTTTCATTTTAACTTTAATTAGCGGAAAGGTAAAATCATAAAATAATTTGAAATCTTCAATGAAAGACTGGTATGCTAAGTTAGGATCTGTTGTACTATAATAATATATGTTTGCAAAAGAAAGGCTTTTTATATACATTTTAAATTTATTTATATTCCCTAAACTGTAATCTCGTTTTATTTAGTACCAGAATTTTAGTTAAGGACTTCTTATATATGGCAGTATGATCAGATAACCCCAAATCAACAACACTTGTATCACATTTGGATTTAAAATTGTGTGCAAAGTTGTCGATGCATGTATGACTGGCATATCTTGTTGACTGATGTAATGCAATCTTTAAATTGTAATTTAAAAGAAGATATTTAAAGTCCATAGTTATGTTATTGGTTTTGAGAACATCTATATTGAAGTAACCAGCCAGCAATATGTTATGAAAATTCCTTTTAGATACATATTTGAGTATTTCTTCTAATCGTTCAAAAAAGACATTAAGGTTTGCCGGTTTGGGGACTCACTACACACATATAATTGCAGTTTTATGGTCAAGAAGCTCCACTGCACAATATTCTAACACATTAATTGAAGACAGTTGGCTGACCTTTTTGAGCTCTTTATATTTATACTCTTTATTCACTAGTATGCATGCTCCACCACTTTTGCTACTGCTTCGACTAAAACATGCAGCCAAAATGTAATTTGATGAATATAAATAAATCTCACAACCTGTTCTCATCAAATGCTCTGTAATACATATTATGTCAACAATTATTTTTATCTTTAAGCTCTTCAATATTTACTAATAGGGTGTCTAATTTATTTAATAGTCCCGCAATATTTTGGTATAAATTATGCAAAAACTTAGTAACGAAAAAAGTTTGAATCGTTTGTAGAGGTTAAATATTCATGAGTATTACTACCAAGATTATTACTAATGAGGTGGTGTGCCTGTGTTCCAGAGGATTTTGTTTTAATTATTTTAAAGTAATCCAAAATGTTGTGTGTGTGTCTGTATATTAGTAGTGTAGAAAGCATGTTGCCGTGAGTCACTGTTCTTGTTGTTGTGTTGGGAAGAAGATCTAAGATAGAAAATGTTCCAAATAATGTTTTGATTCACTTTATAATTATTTTTGAGGATGTACTTACGATCATAGTCAACGGAGTCAATAATCAAGTTAATCTTGCTACATAATACATATTCTGTTCTGGTATAGGCATTCACATAAAAGGCATTTGTATATATACAATTTGAAAAATTATTGCAGTTTCATTTAATCATAGTATCCAACATTTTTTCGTTCAAATACTTAATTTTAAGAACATTCAGTATCAACACAGAGTGGCATTTAAATTTATTTATTATGGTAGATATTTCAATTTGTAATTTGGTAGGAAATTTTCGTCTTTTGTGTGGGTAATACTTTTGAGCTGTCCTCCTTGTTATTCTGCGCCGGATTGTTATTGGTTATATGGTTCGAACTCTATACACGATGTTGATGCTTGAGTTGTACCGCTTTATGTGCTTTTTGGAGTGGAAAAATGTTGTATCATGCTTATTTGTTTATTTTTAATCTTTTTGGATGACTTTGGGGTGGTACATAATGGTTCTCTGGAAGTGATGTTTTTATAAGTTTCTATAACTTTCTGGTTTTTCTCTAGCTTTTGCTGAAGTACCATATTTGCAATATTCAGATTCTCGATCTTGTTATTAGGAATCAAAAGTTCTTCTTGGAGGCTTTGTATTTTACAGAGTAACTTCTTCACTTCCTGATTTGCAAATGTATCTGTCGAGCTTTGTTTCGTCGAGTTAAAGAACGACTAATTTGCAATGTCATTATCATCATTCGACTCATTCGGTAAACTCCTTGTCGTGGTATCAAGAAATAAAGAGTCTGAGGAGGATGTCGCATAAATAAGCTTTTTTTTGTTTCCTGAGTGTGACGTTTTCATTCTCCATTTTTACAATTTAATTATTCTACACTTTATACCAATTGTGAAAAATTTATTGCAATGGTATTATTGAAAGTGTAGCAACACTGTTTTCAATGTCAACAGATATATTTGTTTCTTGCTACTTGTCGCATATCTATTTTTTAATAACAGCAACCCCAAGTTAAATGTCACGAAATATCACACAGTTGCTGAATATAGTATGGCTTTTCACTACTAGAGGCGTTAGGTGTATCATCTAGTCGAATTTCAATTTGTATTTTTTTAAGCAACGGATTTTGAAGAAATTATTTTGATGTTATTTCACTTTATTGTAAAAGTTCAAATGCACTTACGTTTCAAGTTCACTTAATAAGTTCGTACTTTTATGTTTCAGTGAACAGATAGGTCACTTGTTGTCTGTATATGGAAATTAGGTATTTATTCAATCGTTTTAGAACACTATGAAGTATATTTGTTCATGTTTGTTATTGTCGGTTAATTTCGAACTTGTGGTACACAGAAAGTATTTCATTAATCTTGTAATTAAATATTTACATTTTACGTTGTATTACGTGTGTAGGTCGATTCTATGTATCTTAAGTCTGGTTCGGTACTTTATTTATCTGACTGCATATAATGGCGCTGTTTTTTAAGCAGTTGCTTTTCTGATAAGAACTATGCCGTGTATAGTGGAGTTGAGATACGATACGAGACAACACATTAGCCGCCCTCACATTAGGCGTCAGCGTCAACGCAGCGTCAGCGTCAACGTAGCGTCACCTCGGCGTCTACGCGGCGTCGCCGACCGTTCTTCAAAAGACGAAAGCGTTCTCAAAGAACGCTCGGCTGACGCGACGCAGACGCGGTGGCACCGCAGCGTCTACGCGGCGTCGACGCCGAGGTGCCGCTTCGTTCACGCTGACGCCCAACACCTTTGTGTGATCCACAGAATTTCGTTTCGAGATTGGGTATATTATGTGTCAGTTGATTAATGTTTGTAAACTCGCTTGCGTCACGGAAATAGCGCACACAATTTTTCTCTGAGTGGGAGTAGAGTTAAAATATCTAAAGTTATGTCTGAACAGAGGGATAAATCATGCTTTCTATGCAAATTAAAGGATTCCATACAAGATATTCAGTAAATATGTCTACTTCTGAACGATCTATGCATCAAATCGCTATTTTCAATGGTCATTTATTTTCCAAATAATTTTATACTAAATCAAATTTATAACAGAGAATAATTTATTTCTCGTGTCTATACCGGTACAGGACAAAAATATTTATAACGTTGAATAAAACATTCAGCCGATAGCCCATCAATTCTCGTGCTTTATCTAGAATCGAATTATTACCGATACGGCAATTATTCACAGATAGGTACTTGTAAAAACCAGATCGTATCAAATCCTATCAGTAAATGAAAAAGCGAGTGCCAAACTCGCTCCAAAGCGAAGCTCAAGTCAAATGTATAATATTAACATTTTTGTCACAGGTAGATACAGAAGATGAATTGATTCCGTTTCAATGTTTTCTGAAAAATTACGTTTGATACACTTGATTTTGAATACGTTATTATCAATTTTCGGTGCAAATTTAAATACTTATACGCTTTGTAACACTAAAGTCAAGTTGCACAATCCCCTGCTTAGTAACGGTTAAAATACTTGTCAGTTTAACCCATACGGATATATTTCCATTATTTTTATGAATCTGAATAACGCCTATTCAGAGACGTCCAACAGTGAAACTTGCTGTGAAACTAAGAAACTCTGCAATACTATTATTAGCTCCTGTCATGGATAAACATACAAAAATGGTACTGAATTAAATTTATCATTACATAGTCTCTCTCTCTCTCATATAAATGCCAACAAAATGCCAACTAAGTAGGTACCTTCAAAGTATTAGTCCACTAGCTTCCAGCGCTCCTTGTGGTATCTTCCTATGAGCCTGTTACAAAATGCTACCAGTCCAGTTCCAGCATTGGTATGGGATCTTAAATAAATAATAAATTATTAGCGTATTATGGTCATAATTAATGTTGTTTGTTGGTTATATTATGTTGTATACCTGATTTTTGTAAGGCGATTGTGCATGTACATGTTTCTCTTACCTTATTTATAGTTTTTTAGATAGAAAGCTTAAACAATTGCATGGTTAAGATTTTAAGCTTGTTTAAAAATACAGAGCAGTGGTTGTATGGCTCTGGCACTGGCATAGGTGGATGGCAAGGAAGATCAGTACTGAGATGGTCCATCGTGACCTTCGCAATGTTTGCTGATTGCCAGCCGCAATTGTGACACACGAAAAATAGCTTCATTACTTTTGTTGTTATGTTTTGTTTATTTAATATTTATTAGTTAGTGTAGCTGGGGTTCGTGCGGGATGCAGGGAATCAGCAAGAAAAGCCGCCTGGTAGAGTTGTACAGCTTTTATTGTACGAATGTGTACAAATTATATACGTACTCAATCGACTTTGCACCCTTAGACCAAGTAGGACGAAAGGGGAGGAAGTCGCCTAAAGACTATCTAAGTTCAAGAAGTTCCGAATAACTATTCCAAGTAGGACGTAGTTAGCGAATGCAACCTGAGATAGATTACAAATAGTGCTTGATCCTACGGAGGTCATTCACCTTTGGAGAATCTTAACATCGACTTTTAGTTTGTGACGTAGTTGGATCAGAGCCATCTAGTTCAAAACACAGGAACTTGTTGAAATAGATGAATGCTTACAGCATTAACGTTATGATCCACCGTTAAACTAAGTTGATTAGTTATTATTGGCTCCGTACATAGATGGCGTAAGTAGTATATTGATGATGTTTCTTATTAGGTGTGTTACATTAGTAATAAAATTAGAATACGTGGCAAACTAGGATGATGTATCGCTATGGATTTGACAAGCAAATAATAATACCGTGACTGACCGAGATAATGACATACAGAAATACATAAGAGTAAAAGAGACAAAGATAGCATTTTTTGTCTTTGTCAGAGTTTTCGTTTTTTTTTTGTTGGTCACAACTGAATATTTTGACCAACAAACGTTTGAGCTCTCGATAATTTCCGCAAAAAATTGTGTAATTATTGTTATTAATTGTGAATGCTTAGTGAAAATAACATTGGTTCAGATTTATTATGGTGATTTGTTACATTTTAGGCTGTAAAAGCCATAATGAGCGGAAATGTGAGAACATAACCATTTATTCGTAAGTACGATATTTTAGTTATAATATCTATTTATACATGAAAATATTGATAGAATGATACAAATAGCGTATCATTACATAAGGAAATAATTTCTAAATTACATCAATAAACCAAAAAAAAAATAAGTTTTAAAACTATAACCCGACTACGTAAAAAAGAGGGTCTAAAAGGACAAAACAAGAAAAGTATAAGTACAGAAATGCTCAAGTTAGAGCCGTGATCGCACCTATTTGTATACCTATCTAATGTGTGGGTGCCAGGAATACTTAACCTGCAATAGACAAACGTGGCAGGTAATTTCATGTACACTAGTATACAATAGGTGCCACCACGGCTCTAGCTTGAGCATTTCTGTATTTATACTTTTCTTGTTTTGTCCTTTTAGACCCTCTTTTGTACGTAGTCGGGTTATAGTTTTAAAACTTATTTTTTTATTTAATCCTTTTCCGTATACAGGGCAAGGGCATGTAAACTAACCGTGCAATATTTACATTGGCACATTTAAATGAAGCAAGAAAGAAAAATAATAATAATAATAATAATCTTTATTGTACACCAAATGAATTTAACACAGAAATTACAATAGATAAATATATGTTGCACAAATGGCGGCCTTATCGCTAAAAAGCAATCTCTTACAGGCAACCCTTATGGAAAAACAGAAGTAAGGAGCCAGACATAGGGCAGTTTTGGCGTAGTAGAATACTAGTGATACAAAATATGAATACACACTATACTACACAAATAAACTAATAAATATACTATAATATAAATACATATATACATACAATACATATATACATACAATAATATAATGAATTAAGTAATGGGAGTAGACAATAGTAAAAAAAGGGAGAAAAAGAAAGTGTGAGTTTGACAATGTTATGGAAAGTTAAAGAGATAAGTAGTGGTTTTTAACTAATTTTTTAAATTATGTGATATTTTGAGCCAGTTTGATGGAAACAGGCAATGCATTCCACAATCGTGCCGCTTGAACAGTAAAGGATTTATCGTAAAAAGTAGTGGAATGCATTGGAATTTCCAATCTCAAATTTACCGATGACCTAAGACCCGATCTTGAATGAGAGTCACTTAGGAACTTGAAGCGTTCTTTCAAATAAGATGGAGGAGAAGGATTGAAGAGAATATTATAGAGTAAGGAAAGAATGTGAGTATTCCGCCGAAGGTGAATTGGCAGCCACTTGAGCTTATTGCGGAAATTAGAAACGTGATCATATTTACGTAATCCAAATATGAACCTAATACAGAAGTTTTGAAGACGCTCAAGCTTATCAAGTTGCTCCTCAGTGAGATCTAGATAGCTGACATCGGCATAGTCAAGGATAGGTAATAGAAGAGAGTTTGCAAGTGCAATCTTAGTGGCAATTGGCAGAAAGTTCCGCAGTTTTCGCAGAGTCCCCGCCGCAGCAAACAATTTGCGACTAACTTCAGTGATTTGTGGTCCCCAAGATAGAGTTTTGTCAATATAAACACCTAAGTCCTTCACGCAATCACTTATAGGTATTGGGATACCACCAAAAGTAATTTGGGGTAGCAGATTCCAGTCAATGCGAGAAATCATCCTGGGACTACCAACAACGATAATCTGTGTTTTCAAAGGGTTGACCTGCAAACCAAATCTCAGGCTCCAAGCAGATATCCGTTCTAAATCGAAGTTCATGATGCGAAATGCTTCAAACAGCTCATGTGCAGGTGCCTGTGTATAAATTTGAAGATCATCTGCATAAAGGTGGTAGGATGACTGAAGTTGATAGGAGATGGAATTTATGAAAATTGAGAAGAGTAATGGAGAGAAAACGCCACCCTGTGGAACGCCGGCTGTCGTATTACACCACGAAGAGAAAGAGTCTTCGACCCGTATACGCTGCCGACGACCAAACAGGTAACTATGAAACCAATCAATCACTGGTGGAGATATGTTAATAGAGCGTAATATACCGAGTAGAGTGTGGAAATCAACGGTATTAAAGGCGTTACTAAAGTCCAGTAAACAAAGTACCGTTAAATTGCCTTTCTCCATACCGAACCTAATGTCGTCGGTAATGTTGGTCAGTGCCGTAACGGTGCTGTGACCAGGACGGAATCCGGATTGTAAAGGATTGAATAGGAGGTTCTTGTTAAGAAAAGTAGTGAGTTGGACATGGACTAGGCGCTCGAGCACTTTAGAAAGGAAAGGTAACACGGAAATAGGACGATAGTCAGAATAGGAAGTAGGTTTTGATTTTTTGGGCAAAGGAATAATTTGGGCATCTTTCCAAGCAGTTGGAAATACGCCCCAGGATAAGGAATAATTAAGTATATGACAAAGGATGGGGAGGATTTCGTCTAGGATAGGAAGAATCATCTTACGACTGACGCAATCATTACCGACAGCATTGGAAGCAATCGATAATACGCACCTTTTAACATCACACGCAGAAGCTTGATTAAAGACGAAATGTGGATAATTTGGAGTTGGAAGCGTGGAAAGATCGACTAAAGTCTTAGCTTTAGTAGTCGCATCAAATTGCAACGAAGAAGTGAAATGCTGATTTAGTAAATCGATGTCAATATTATTGGAACTGTGATCATGTGTAGACTTTCCAACTCCCAGTGTTCTTAGAAATTTCCAGACTTTAGCTGGGTCTTCGCTCTCAACAGATTTATGGATGTGTTGGCGTTGTGCGTTCCTACACACCTTGCTGCAGTGATTTCTAATCGCAATATAGCTTTCCCAATTGCTAGGAGTCGGTCGACATTTGTATTTGGTTTTAGCCATTGCTTTCTTTGATAAAAAATATGTAACTCAAAGCGTCTGTACCGCGCGAATTGTAAATACAATCGCGTATAAAACTTATATTTTGACTCAAACAGTATAATATATGTACATATTTGTAATGTACTCACGGATATCCTTCTTTTGATACTAAACACGTAATGATTATCCCAGTTTTATTTTTTTTGAGGTCGGAATCTGAGGTATTAATTCCGTAACAGAAAATTTAGACAAAATTTATATAGCCTATATCAACCGGGCCATTATTACAAATCTTTTGACACCCAATTTATTAAAATCGGTTTGGTAGTTTAGGCGCTACGGTGGAACATACAAACATATATACATAGACTGCCAAAAACATTACCCTTCCTTTTGGCTTCGCCGTAGGCGTGTAAAAAATGCTATTTTTTTATCACCGCGATTTTAGTATTACACAATCGAATTCAATAGGTCGTTGAATGTTGAGCTAGCCAAAAGTCATCGATACTTTTTAATTTTACAGCGTTAAATGTTTTTTAGGGATACCACTGAAGCGTTTGTGAAATTACCCAAATTTTGGGTAATTTGCCGTTACTTAGTTTCATATGAACCTAAGATTAATTATTTAATTTGTTTTCTGATTCTTTGTAGTAATGAACTTATTTGTTTATAGATTCCCAAAAGACTGCACGATCCAAAAATAATTGTGGATACGTGCAACAGGAGGAGAAAACTGGGATCCGAATAAATATGCAACAGTATGCTCTAAACACTTTGAACAAAAGTGTTTTAGGAAAACTCCCCGCAAAAGGTATTTATTTGGAATCATTCTCGAATGATAAAGAAGAGAAAATAAGAAATTTGTATACAAAATTAATTTTGTTCAAAGGACAGTAAAGTTGAGTGTCCAATAATATAATAAAAGATATATAACTCTGAGCCTCGTGTTTATTTGGCTAGTGAAGCCAGTCCCACATATTCGACACTTTTGTTATACATAATAATATTAACTATAAAAAATACTTATCGCACCCCTTATGGATGGATTTAAACCTCCTTGTAAGGTTAGCTATATTTTTTTATTTTTTTATTGGTCTGTAAATTATATTATATAGATGTTTGTTACTATTCGTTGCATAAATACCTAAACGGATATTGATGGAACTTCTCGAGTTAGCTCATAAATTCATCGAAATACCAAATTGATTAAAAATTATAGGAGAACGCGTTCTCAGATATCTGGTAAAGTATTCAATCCCGGAACGACCGGTTGGCGCAGCGGGAGTGTAAACGACTGCTACGCCGAAGGTCGCGGGTTCGATTCCCACACAAGTCAAACATTTGTGTGCATGAACATGGATGTTTGTCTTGGTCTGGGTGTTTCAATGTATAAACGTATGTATTTACAAAAAAAAAGTAGGTATATAAGTATGTTTATCCATTATCTAGTACCCATAGTACAAGCTCTGCTTAGTTTGGGACTAGATGGTGTTGTGTGAATGTGGTAGAATATTATTGTTATAATTCAGGTTTGATACAATGTTACTTAAAAGTGAATATGTATTTCGTAGAATTGTAGGGTAAACATTTACAACATCTGGTAACACCAACTCAGGCGCAAATGTCGAGTCCATTTGATTCCTGGTCCTAGGTGGCAAAGCACGTAGTGCCACGTAGCAAAAATCATGACGTTGATGACATGTCAAACAAATTGTCAATGTAGCTTGACAATTACGTATCTGTCATACATTTTATTAGTGCTTTGCCAATTTGTATTAGCATAGGAACTTTTATAAAATTGTTTATTTTTATTTTAGATTAAGCAAAACTGTAATTATTGTGACTATGTGGCGTGTGTGATACAATAAAAGCATTTTTCTTTCTTCTTTCTTTAGTCGATATTCCCCAACAAAATTTTCTCCGTTGTTTATATAAGTCCTGATTTATTAAGAATCTTAAAAAAAAATGTAATATCTGAATAATTACACTTACGACATCGTTTTCTGCGGGGCAAAATTCGACGCAACACTTGTATCCGAAGCTTAAAGGGACGATTTCTGGCGGCAGCAATTTCAAGAGATTCGTTAATATGTTTATTCAAAGCATTTTCCTTTTTTTAAACTTTAAGTACTGACGTGGGTGTCTCACAGATGACGAGTTAACAAATATGAGTTGTATTTAAAGGCCTTTAAAACTACCCTCGCGCCCTTCCCTGTACCTTCGGGATCTAACATGTCCATCATTCAGTCGAGAGCTCACTAGCGGTGCGGTAACACATTGGGCTGCGCAGTATCTCTGAGACTTATTAGTGTTGCGGGTCAAAAGCAATGTAAAATGTGTCAAACATAAAATAAATCGCTACCTAAGCAGTACTATTAATTAAGACTAATGCTTAAAATATAAGAAAATTTCCATAATAATTCCAAATATTTTTTTATCGTTTAGATTATAACTTATATTTTTTAGGTGAGCCAAACATTGGTTATGTCTACCGAATTAATACTGATCTCCTATGAAAAGGTTGTTGTTCTTTTACTGACTTGATAAAATAAGAAACGAATCATAATACAATTAACTTACAATTTTAATTAACAATGTGCAAATTAGTAAATAGAAATGACCTAATTCGATTATTAACTAAGACGTCTGGGAGACGTAACGTCACCATGTATGTTATGACTAAGCCACGTCAGTACTTAAAGGTTAATATATCAAACAAACGGGTCAGATTTGACTAATAATAAGCAACTTACCGAGGCCAGTGATGCCAAGAAAATCTTGTTTGTAGGGAAGGAAAAGAATGAGCATTGAGACCGCTGTGCTTTAACTAGTCAAACGTAAGGTTGATACCTTCTTCTTACGGTTTACTGCAAGGCCTGTAACTGCGTAAAGCGGACGTCCGCGCGGCCCCATACAAAAGTGCTCCGTTGCGGAGACCCGCACGCCCGTGCGGGGAGCCGCGCCCCTCGCCCGCGCCCGCGCGCCCGCGGGATAAACCCGACTCGAGATAATCCGAGTTAAATCAAAGTAACTGAAGTTAGCAGTTCTAGACAATATTTAAAAAAAAATTGTTTCATAACAAATAGGTAATAATGTTAAGAAGGTTCTGGAGTTCTGTCCATCGTGGTCGTGTATCTACGCACTAGACGACGCAGCAGAAGTAGGCTACCACCCAGTTGCGGGCAGCTCAAAATGAAATATTTACTTACTTTAAAATACTTGTAAAATGAGTTTTCATTTTCTCTTAATTTACTGAACTTCATAACAAATTCTCCGCATAGTAGCCTAGATTCAACAATCGCGCTTGTTGGCTGTTGTTTCTTTTTTCCTAGTTGTCGTCGTTATGCAACATAAGAATATCGATACGACAAAACATACCCACCGTTAAAGTTGAACTAGCAACACTGCGTAATAAGCCGATCTCCGCGACAGGCACCGCTACAGTCCCATGGAAACCGTCCACGTGTACGTACGTGTTCCGCAAGGGGTGCCCATCGCGGGCGTCCGTTTAACGCAAATCAGAAAAGCAGGCTAAATGACATTGCGCTGAAAACAAAGTGGCTCTACCACTAGCAAGCAAATGTTGTCAGAACTTCGCATTGTCATCTTAGCATTTTCCCGGTTGCAATCCAAGATCTTCGACTAGCAGCCTACGTTCCGATACAAAAATGTTATATCAAAAATATTAGGTAGTAAGACTATAAAAATATTAGGTAGTACATATATCGGGTGGCTCAGGATCGGTCTATGTGGAGAGCCTTGGGGGAGCCCTATGTCCAGCAGTGGACGTCTTTCGGCTGAAATGATCATGATGATGAAGGCTATATCTATCTATCACAACGATGCTAGGCTCAAACCATAATATGAGAAGTTGTAGCCATTATAATAAACATTTTAAGTCTATATTAATTCGCGTGAAAATCTAAGAAGTGTTTGTAATTACCTTTTCTCTTCAGCAAAGTGGAAGGACCAACAAAATAAACGTTATAAATTCATGAAAACAATTACTTGCATAGCTTTAAGTGTAATATCACAGGTGGCTTAAATGCGTAACAACAACATTCGGCCTTTCCTTTAATAATACACATGACGTAGGCGGGGTAGGGTCAGCAATCTCTTGAAAGAAAACACATTTTATATAATTTTTTGTTATAATATTATGGGCGTTATATGTTTGTACTTGAATGATGGTGTTGTTGGTTATGCTATGAAGTACATGTAGTGAACATAAGCATATTTCATTGTGTAATAAATGTTCCATGATTAATCCAATAAGTTGTTATGTATCAATTGACAAAGGAAATGCAAAAGGTTACGCTGAAAAATGAAGGCAACTCCCTATACTAGGGATGAGTCCTGTGGAACAGGGGCTTTACAAAAAATGAATTAAGGGACACAACTAACAAATACTTGAAACAACAGATTTTTACAGAGTGTTGTTCCGTGTAGGGATCGAACCGCACCCTAAACAGCAAGACGCCCGCTTAATCCACTACACCATGTGCCAGTCAGCATGTTAAAAATATGACGAATTTCATTAGATCTATGCCTTATAGTTGGTCGTAAGTATAATAATTTTCATGGTCACAAAAAAGACCCCACCGAAAAACATCTCAATTGAGAAATCAATTTTAATTGTGCTACCAGTACAACTGACCCACAGGATATCGAATCCTACGAACCACAGTCACACGGACGTATAAATCCACCCCCGAACATCATAGATAACCCTTCCGTGAACATAAATTTCGGATAAATAATCTTAGTTAGGTATTAAGGGGCCGCTGAGTTATTGGCGGAGCTTGTCAAAATGCGGCTCTTAAATCGATTTTTGGGGCAAACAGAAGGGTAAAGAGGGAATAATGAATATTAAAAACATGGTTGTTATTTTCTTAAAATATGTGTTGGGTAAAATATTGTTGTGTCGTTGCATATTCGTAAATTCCCAGCAGAAAACATCAGAATCAAGCTTTATATATTTTATATAATAATATAAATGATTTTGTGAGCATATACCTACTCACAAATCGTTCATAGAAGCTTAACTAAACGTACGAATATGAACAGGTTTTCATGTAACATCTTCATTTATATAATTAGTAGACTTGCCCGCGGCTCCGCTCTCGTGAATTATGTACCTAAACATTCCCCAGGAATCACACTATAAATATATATTATTGGTTAAAACAGTTGGTTTAAAAATCCATTCAGCAGCTTTTCAGACAGACAGAGAGGACAGCGATTTGAATTTTATAATATTTACTTTAAGTAGTTTTTGTTACGTTATTATTTGAAAGGCAATACCTTAGCTTGTTCATGCCCGGGGTATGTTAACAGCTCGCAAAAGTTTGAAAGTACTTGTTTGTGTACAAGGGTCTCGCACACTAAGAATAGGTACTAACGGAATTCTATCACTAAGCTTCCAGTGTAGGTTAGTCCTACCGTATATTTTTCTGTCAGCTGACTCGAGTTAAAGATGTCTATTAGATAGATAGTATCTTTTTATGGGCTGTTTATTTATATTGCCGCTGTAACAACTAATAATATAATCACGGACTGGTGACGTAACATATTTTTTTAAACTCTACATAAGGAATATTACATATGGAATATATAATACATCATAGCATTACTTGTTTATTTTCTAAAATTGTTTTGTTTTTCGTGTGAGTGTGTGGCTAACTCTAGTGTCGGAGTCTTTAGACCGCCCGAAGGCCTCCGACGTGGCCTAACGGTTCTTTACCTGAGACAAGGACCGGGATCGACAGCTTTACGTGCCCATCGAAGCACGGTAGCACTCAGATGTAAAAGCTACACATGGTAAGCCATCCAAGTGGCGACCTGCGCAAGCATTGCTTAACTTTGCCGATCTGTTACGAACAGTAAGCCAAGTCCTCGCTATGAGCGCTACTATGATTTTCTAAAATATAAAACCATTATTTTAAATTAAAACACCTATTACTACAACGTGGCCCACTTATTTATAAAGGGGTATTTAATTAAGACACAAACATTTATAACAAACATTAGTTAGAATGTTAGCTTTAGTTTGCTTTTATTTAAAATCAGTTTGCAGATTTTTGCGCGATGTAATTTTATGACGAAAATCAGGAAACAAAAAACACTAAAAGACTATATCAACAAAACACTCATCTATATATAAGTCAATAACAAAACCTACAAAACACAAGTATCGTTTACAATCAAATAAATGTAAGGCCAGCGGTATCCAAACAGAAAATACGTTTCAATATGTGATCGATCAAGACACGCACTTATTGTAGGCGTAGAGCAAATTGCTCGTAATAATGTGGATGCGCCATTATATTTTGTATATATATCATTTTGTAACAGTGTGTGTACTCAGTATGGAATCTTTGAGATTATAGGCAAGAAAATTTGGGCAGAATTCAGTGGGTCAATGATTTTTTTGGATTTTGTCGTATCATCTTCCTCCTAGCGCTATCAAAGTTGGAACCCGGGGTCCGCTAACTAGTCTAATCAGATTTGTCTAAATATTAGCTTTTCCACTGAGCAACTGCCTGTTACACCTCCGTAACTGTACAGAAAACTTAAATAATAACTAAGATAGTGTCCAAAGTCAGCAAAACTTTGCCAGCCTCTAAGTTCTAAATTTAGTCCCGACCAATTTATGTAATACGTTATTATATTTGTAAAATATCTGCCTATAAAATTGTGTGTATGTATTCCAAAATGTTAATAAATACAATTCTTCAGTTGCAGTTTTTTTTATAGACTCACGCGTGTATCCAGACGGGCGCGGTCGCGGGAGGAGAGACGTGTCGGTGTTGCGTTGCCGCGCGCACTATCTCCCGCGACGAAATGGGGGCGCACCATCGTTGCGTCGCGGTGTGGCCGCAGAGGAAGAGGAGATGCGGTGTTGCGTTGCCGTCCTCCCTATCCTCTGCGCCCGCTGAGTGTTTTGGCGGCGGAGCCCCACACCTTCTTCCGCCGCCAAGAGGGTTTTGTTCGGGGCCCGCCTGACCATCTGGCGGACCAATACCAGTCGGGGGGTAGTGAGGAATGCTTCGGTGATACCCTACCCTCCCACACACGGGTACATGAGGAACACGGGTTGGTTTTCCCCTTCGCCTTTCCCCCAGGGCGTAGGGACTTCATGAGGATTTTTCAACACGACACCAAAAAAAAAGGTATTACACCCACATTTCGCCATGAATTTTTAGGTCCCACGTAATAGGCGGTGAGCCTATTGCCGTTACCGGGCACATCACAACCCAGTAACACTTTTGCACCACCCGGGAATCGAAACCGGGACCTCCGATCAGCAGTTGCATACGCTATCCACTGGACCACGGAGGCAGTCAGTTGCAGTAAATAACAATATTTTCGGCATAACTTTCTTTCGACTTCTTCGTCGATTATTATTTCCTCCTATAGTTTTATCACTAGTTGTGCCCGTGACTCCGTTCGCGCGCAATTTGTCTTTTTTGCTACATAATTGATACCCAAAATGTTTTAAGTTGCATATAATACCCATATTGAATAGTGTTGACGTAGATGTCCTGAAAATTGCTCAAATTACTTTCACTTGTTCGTGCGACTCCACACCGCGAAGTTACCAATTGCGAGTAAAAAATCAGAGAATTCTTGTGCATGTTTGTTGCCTCATAATCGCGCTCGCATATTTAATGTCAAATGCATAACGATAATACAATCCCATAGTTATGAACTGTTTAGACAGGCTCTAATTTCATCAGCTTTTGTCTCATATTATATGATGGTATAACAGACAGAGCCTAACGAAAATCGCCACTAAACAGTCATTTTGCTTGATATCCCAAATCACTATCCACGCTAACACACACGATCATAATTATATTAAACGCTGTTCTTCAGTAAGTCTCAAGACATCATTTTGCAGGCTTTCGGCTAGTTCTAATGGGTAATAGTTTATTTCGTGTATGGCGTAATCTTTATTCATACGTACACCAGCAAATGATGGTTCGGGCAGGCCATATTGGGTAATAGGATAGATATAATTACATATGTCTACTGTCAAGCAACGGTTAATTAGATTGTTGTGGGAACTTAAAATGTCCTCGGCCAATTTGTCTTCATATTTATACCTTAACTATGCATCATCTCAAACCCATGGCGTAATCGATGAGGATTTTACTAATACTTGCTTTAGACAATGTCATCCCACTGTTTATCCCCATCCAGTAAAATGAAATGACTCGCCACTCTGCGAGCTGTTTACATATACATGTGCGAATACCAAGGGGTCCAAAGGGGTGTCACGCGAAATACAAGAAAATCTCCAAGCGATTTTCTCTAGCCTATGTACCCCAACTCCACTCTCACCTTCTCGCGGTGGACCCCGTTAAGTTGAGCAACTATGTCGAAGATTGGGTAAAATCCCAGTGGAAAACATGGTAAACAAACAGAGAGAGACAGGAGGGACCAATAAGGCGTATCACGGTTTATTGGTCTAGAGGTGCTCAGGGAAGGAGTACCTCTTAGGGTTGGTAGCGGAAGAGTCTGTCAAGACCAAGGGTAGCACCCATAGTCCGAGTTAGCAGGATTACTTCTCACTCACCAAGACACACTAGGCAAGTGGGTGAGTTATTTACGCCTAAACCCTTCAGAAAATGGAAACACAAATTACACAACGGCCCCGAGTTCCCAGCGGATCTGCGATCCCCAGCACAGACAGCAGCCTGGGCCCTGGCAGACCCAGGGGTGCTAAGAATCTCTGAAAGTCATCAAGCTGTCGAAAACGGAACAAATACACGAATGGAACAACATCAGAGATTGCAGTGGCATCTTATAACGTTAGAAGCTTGAGAACAGAACACAGGCTGGAAGAACTGCTATACGAGCTAGAAAAGATTACATGGGATGTAGTTGGTCTATCTGAAGTGAGGAGACCGGGAGAAGAATGTTTGAAGCTGAACAACGGCCATACTCTTTATTACCGAGGAAGCGACGACATTGCTCATAACCATGGCGTAGCACTGCTTATTAACAAGCGCATCTGGGATAATGTTATATCCATTAATTATATTTCAGACAAGATAATCTATTTACTACTTAAAATCACTAAGAAAATTACAGTTAAGATCATTCAAGCATATGATCCAACAAGTGATGCATCCGATGAGTCCATAGACCTATTTTATGAAGACTTAGAAAAATGCTTAACTTTTAAAAATGGAGGAATCAGAATCATTCATGGGAAACTTCGGATATGGTAACAGAAATTTTTCAGGCACTAGACTAATTAACTTCTTGGAACAACAAAATCTTTTTCATATGAGTTCGTTTTTTCAAAAACGTATGGAAAGAAAATAGACTTAGTTATCTCCAGATGGACGATACAAGAACGAAATTGACTATGTATTTAGCAGTCACAAATCTATTATTAAAGATGTTAACGTCCTTAATACTTTCAACACTGGTAGCGATCACCGCCTTATCAGAGCAAAACTCGTAATAAACGCAAAAATGACAAGGTATATCTCCATAAGACTAAGAAAAACAAACATAGACCCAATAAGCCTCGTGATAAATAGAGATTTGTACCAGAAAAGAGTCAAAGAGACGCTCATACTCCCTCCTCCATCTTCGGACGTTAATGAACTTGCGAAACTCTTTAAAATTACCCTCTACAACGAAGCAAAGGCAATAGTTCCTAAAGGCAAAACTAGCGGCAAGAAATTAAAAAGTGCCACTCAAGACCTTTTGGAAACAAGAAAGTTATTAATAAAACAAGGACGTGCGTCAACAGAGGACTTCCGAAACCTTTGTAAAAACGTTAGGAAGATGGTTGAAAGTGATATTACTGAATACCGAGAAAGAACTGTGCAAGCTATTATAGAAAAATACAAAGGCCCGAAGGTATCCAGGATAGCCATATCTCATGGCACAAATCAAATCACAAAACTGCTGGATAGAGATGGTAACGGATAGGAAATTACTTTTGCGAACCGTTGAAGAGTATTATCAACAGCGTTATACATCAAAAAGCCCAAAGCTATCAGAAATCCAAAATAGACTTATCATGAATGTTGGGTCAGAAGATATACCAGACATATCGAACTCGGAAGTCGAAACAGCTTTAAGCAAGATGAAGGATGGCAAAGCGCCTGGCGAGGATGGGGTGATAATCGAAATGGTTAAACAAGGAGGAAAGCACGTACTAGATTTTATTACTATATTATTTAATAAATGCCTTGAAGAGGGTAAAATACCAAAAGAATCGGCGAACGTAATTTTATTATTTAAAAAGGGCGACAAAGCAGACCTCAATAATTATCGTCCAATAAGCTTATTGTCTCATTTTTATAAATTGCTTACAAAAATCAGCACCCTTCGTTTGACCAATAAATTTGATTTCTACCAACCCCCTAAACAAGCCGGCTTTAGAAGCGGATATAGCACCATGGACCACATTTTGACGATGAGAAACGAAATTGAAAAAGCTACGGAATTTCAAACATCTCTCTGGTTAGCTTTCATTGACTACAATAAAGCATTTGACAGTGTAGAGTTGTGGGCGGTTGTCCAATCACTTCAAAATGCGTGAATAGACCACAGGTACTCGAAACTTATTGAAAACATCTACAATAAACCTACCATGAAAGTTACAATGGCTGAACAAACGGAAGAAATAAACATCAATAGAGGTGTAAGACAGGGAGACACTCTTTCACCAAAATTGTTTACCCTAGTACTGGAGGATGTTTTCAAGAAACTTTCATGGGGAGAACGTGGTCTTAAGCTACCGGGAGCAAGGTTGAACAACCTTAGATTCGCAGACGATATCGTCCTTCTCAGTGACAATCCTGAAGACTTGCAAATAATGATTCATAAGTTGAACGAAGCCTCCTTAAATGTCGGTTTGGAAATGAACCTTAATAAAACTAAAATAATGACCAAATCAACCAAACTGTCATTGAAAAGGTAGAGAAGTACGTCTATCTGGGTCAGGAAATAAGAATGGGCAAAGATAACCAGGTCAATGAGATAGATAGACGCATCCGTCTCATGTGGGCTGCTTACTCAAAACTGGACTTTGCTTTCAAAATGAACATAACGGCTGAACAGAAAGCCAAGCTGTTCGATCAGTGTATTCTACCAGTACTTACATATGGAGCAGAAACCTGGGTCCTGACAAAGGAGACCGTTAACAAAATACAAGTCGGCCAGAGGAAAGTAGAAAGGAAGCTCCTGTGGATTACACTGGGAGGCCGCAAAACAAACACCTGGCTCAGAGTACAAAGCAAAGTTGCAGATGCCGTCAAAAGAGTGACAAGTCTTAAGTGGCAGTGGGCAGGACACATAGCCCAAAAACATGGCTCATGGGGTAAGGCAGTTTTGGAGTGGAGGCCTTGGGGTGAAAAAAGGCCAAGAGGAAGACCACAGATGCGTTGGAAACATGACATTAAGAAAACTGCAGGATCGAAATGGATGCAAGTAGCAAAAGATCAAACTAAATGGTGGAATCTGAAGGAGGCCTACACCAATTTGGTAGAAAATGGCTAAGAAGAAGAAGAAGAAGTGCGAATACGGCCAGCCTAAGCTGAACCCTATTTAATATAATTAATCATACAGATTTAAGTTCAATTTAAATAATTGGAAGATCCACATGTTCGAAAATATTCTATTTATAATCTTTCAACCCTCGTAATTTTACATTTGACTGATCATAATATATTAAGTTTCAACCAATTCAACAAAAGAGTTACTTTTGTGGAACAAATTTTAACCCGACAAATGCATGTTTTATTTAACACAACTTTTTTATTTATGAACCGATTCGTATAAAACAACACTAAACGTTAAGTGGGGCTTACTACAATACATCAGTGAAAACCGCATTTCAATTCAATTAACCGTTTCTGAAATTAGCGTGCAAAAACGCACAGACAAACGGACAAAAATTGTATTAATTATATTTTTGGCTTCTCTTCTTATATCTTCCATGTACAGACATCGATCACTTACAGATTTATTAAATGTATGTATAGATGGCCGTTTCGCGCGTTAACCAAAAATAAACCGTATAAACGTACCCATACTGGCGCGGCGAAATTTGGAAGTTTTAATTTCATCTATATCTTGTGTGTTTATAAACCCATTTCTATATGTTTTTTTTTTATAAAATAGATATTAAAGTGTACTTTTTAAATATGGGAGTTTGATAAAGATATATCTATGTGAAATAAAATATATTTATGTATTTAATACATTTTGAAGAAATGCCTAACGATTAAACACGTTATTGTGGCTAATTTATAAAAGCTAGATATATACTATTGAGGACTTTTTTGTAGATCTTTTAAAGACCCTCATTTTTGTAATACATACTTTTGGTATATGATCAACGACTTGCTTCAAATTTATCGTCACTGCTCAGCTCCTATGTGTCTTAGTGTTATGTTAAGTATATAGCCTATAACCTGCCCAGGAGTATGGACTACAATAGTACCAAGTTTGGTTAAAATCCCTTCAGTAGTTTTTGACCCATGCGTGCACATACAGACAGACAGACAGCATTTTAGCTACTGATTGCATTTTTGGCATCAGTATCGATCACCATTCATCCTCCAATATTAATTTTGAATATATATTCAATGTACAGAATTGACTTCTCTACAGTTTTATTATAAGTATAGATGTTGTAATCCACGAACTACATAATATGTAGTATATTATAGTAGTACGTATATTATACGTATACATACTCAATAAAATCAAAGCACCAACTGTGACATCAGAAGTAAAATAATAAAGGACGATATCAGTTCACAGTCGGTATTCTACGCCGTCAAAGTAAACAGTATCGATGTCTGTACGATCTCTGAACGACACCAATGCCTGCCAAGTCCCGCACATACATGGACATAATTTCCGATAGAACGCTTGCAAATCGACATCCAACATTTTTTATTCGCACAGACAGTTTTGCTGTCTCGTGCTGGTTTCATTTTACATATTTTGTTCTTTATGAGTATAAGAGCTAGTGTTTAAATATAGTATTTGTAGTTTTTCGTGATTGCGCTTGGCAGATTTCCATTTTAAATAAATATTTTGCTCATTTGGTTGTCCACGACTAAGCTAAATTTAGAGTATCGGCCTCTTATTTATTTTGATGAAATTAGAAAGAAACGGAGACAGCTTATTTAAGAAAGCTAGCAAAATAATCCGTGTTACAAAAACCTGTCGCAAATTATTGGTTGCTATTTTGCCTGGGCAACTGCGTCAAGTAGACTAAGCGTCGACCGTTAGGTTGTGGAAAATTTCGTCCCCTTATATTTTCGAGGCTTCATACATACATACATACATAGACTCACGCCTGTTTTCCGGAGGGGTAGGCAGAGACTACGGAACGCCATTTGCAACGATCCTGACTTATCTCTCTTGCTTCATTCACTCCCATCAGATTCCTCATGCATGCTCTTCTGTTCAGGGTGCTTCTAACCTGTCCTGTTTAAGGATGTCTCCAATGCTCCTGAAGTCTCGCTCCACACTGGAATTATTATCTAGCGGTAATAATTGCGTTCCAAACGCCATGTAAGGAAAATGCAATAGTATAGATAGTGACTGATAACGCAAAGTGAAAAGTATTTAGTACTTAAAATAATTCTAGCAGTAACACTTGCTTTTCGAAAGCAATGGAAGGAAAATCGTCTAATATTATTAGTGATTGGTAGTGGTAGTGGTAGTGGTGCAAAATGCCGTTCTGCGATCTCTAATAGATATCGCTGATGTGGGACGGAAGACTGCTAACCTAAAGTGAGATTGGGTGGGCCAGGTGATCCGGATGCATCCTAGCCGATGGGCAAAGATCGTCACACAATGGTTGCCGCAGGACCGATTGCGGAACAGAGGCAAACCCCGAAAGCAATGGCGTGACGATCTAGACAACCTTGACAGCAACTGGCCCAATTTGGCAGAACATAGGGAAGCTTGAAAGAGCGTAAGGGAGATCTTTGCCCAGCAGTGGGACAACATAGGTTAAATAAATAAAAAAAATGGTAGTGATTGCGCAGAAGGCAAATTACGAAAAGTGAAAAATTAAAAGTGTTTAGCGATTAGTATCGCCAGAACTGTTAGTACAAGACCGAAAGTAACTTAATATTATAGTAAAACACAGTCAGGGAAAACCACTATTTCTCTTGCAATGACTACGTTACTGAAGTGAGTAATTTTTTTTAAATAGCTGCAACAAATGAAGTGCTTTTTTAACATCAGCCTTCAGGCCAGATATAATATCAGTAAAAACTTTGATTTTAATAATTACCTGTACCTGTTGAAAGACTTTGAGTATATTCATGGGCCAAGTGCTATCTCTCGTAGTAGTAGTGGTGTTATGAGCAACCAAACGAGAAATATAAGATACCGTAACTAACAACTGGTTACAAATATAAAAACACTTGCAAATGACATTGCCTGTTTCGTGGACGGAATTAAGTACGTAGTATGACCATGTCGCTGGTTGTGCGATTGGTAAACTTATGATGCCAAATATCTCTATTAAATATTTGTATTAAATGTGTGGCTGCTGCCTTATTTATTGTTCAACAAGCGGTCACCACATAGAGAATCTTCAATACAATTGTTGTAGTACCTATAGCAATTTTTCTCTAGAGATTTCATGTCTAGATTTTAATCCCATAAACCCTATATTTGACGTTGACCTCTGAAAATGACGACCTAGGCCAACCAGAAATTACAAGTACATACCCAACACAACAAAAATACGAGACATATAACCAGAATTCTATTACTTTTTCTTATCTGGATCAGAATAGTTGTGTACCAAGGTTCTCGAGAAAATTAAAAACATGAAAATCGAATTACATAACTATATATCGGTAAAATATCGAATAATCCCAAAATCGAGTCACAAATCTTGTTTGGGACTACCGCAATCTAATACCATGGACAAAATTTATATTAACCGGATACCAATCAGAGACATACCTCTATAAAATATTAGGTACCCGCGTCAAACCCAATGCGATCTTTTTATTAGCTAGTTTGGGAATTGGCTTTGCATGACCACGGGAAATAGAAGACAGAATTGGTCAATGGCCAAGTAATTTCAAGTGAAAATCCGAATCCCACATTCACACAGAATATTCTTTAGGAATAGAGGTTGTATTCTAAACAAGGAAACATTTACAAAAACGTATTTAATATGGTTAATAGCTTTCCGTAGTATTAATTTACTCTATGGGTGTAGCCATAAGAGACGTGAATACACAAATAACACATACATACGTAATATTGTAAGCAACTCTCTAAACAACTGATAACCACAGTACTGGACATGATGCATACATAGCAATTGATATGTGAAATGAATGTAAAGAAAATTCAGATTTGCTCTTGCAAATCTGAATTTTCTTTACATTCAGCATTAACAGCTGAGAAATGTCTATCTGATATCTTTATCAGATAGACATTTCTCAGCTGTTAATGCTTATTATTCTATTATAAGATTGAATAAAGATATTTATGTATTTATTTATTTGTATGGGAAAACAAACAGATACATACATTACTTAATAAACAATGGTGCAACAAAACATAGGTTAGTATGTAGCCCACAACGTTATCCACATTTTGATAAGTTATTTATCTAATTATTATTTAAACAGAAAGGTTGAGTACGAGTAGCATCTTACAGTACAAAAAACAATGAAAATAGTGACTTTAATAATTTAGGATATACAATCTTCTTTATACAGCGATATTTTAGGAATAGTATACAATATTAAATTAACTAGGTAAGGTAATGTCATTTTATTATATGGTTTGAATGACTTCTAATAAGGCCTTTCTAAATTTATTTGCCGTTAATGTATAGTTAAGATATATACTTAAATAGTGGTATTTGAATTTAAACAACTATTTCCGAATTTTAACGCAATATGCCTACATATTGGTTTTACTGGGATTAAATTTAAGCCAAATGATCTAGAAACAACATTATTTATTATAATCTAATGTTTCGGCTACTTTATAGGAACCGTGGTCACGGAAGGCTAATAATATTGCGGTCTGTGTTTATTTTATATGTGTAATAATATTAATTTAAAAATATATTCTTTACTGACGTCGGTGTTACGCTTAAAAGTCGGAGCAAATATAAGGTAAAGATATGGAAAAGATACGTCGATGACGTGTTCTGTATTATAAAGGGTAACAGACATGTTGTAGAACAATTAGCAGATCACTTGAACTCCATACACCCTAATATAAGGTTCACTTATGAAATGGAGACAGACAGATCGTTGGCCTTCCTCGATGTGAAGATCAAGGTGAGAGAAAATGGAAACCTGTCACACACTGTTTACAGGAAGCCCACACACACGGACAGGTACTTACACGCAAATTCACATCATCACCCGCAACATTTGCATTCCGTTATTGCTTCATTGACAAACAGAGCATATGACTTACATGACACATGACTTAGATAGTGAGCTCACACATGTTCGGGAGGTACTTAAGCAAAACGGTTACAAACACAATATGCGAAGGTCAAGGAAAAGGTTGAGACTGACTGAAGTGAACAGAGCGCCAGCGTTCATGCCCTACATAAAAAGAGTAACGGATAAAGTTGGAACAGTACTACAAAAATACTCCATCAAGACTGTATATAGTCCGTACTCCAAAGTAGCAAATCACCTGCGTACTCCAAAGGATGTCATCCCTTTTCAAACACCAGGCGTGTACAAGGTGGATTGCAGCTGTGGTAGTTCCTACATCGGGCAAACAAAAAGGACCATCGCCGAACGAGTTAAGGAATACATCACGGCCGTCAAAAACCGACAAACCACCAAGTCGGCCATAGCTGAGCATTTGTTGGAGTCAGGATCCAATCACTGGATTGAGCTACATCGGCCTCAGGTTCTCTTCACAGACCGTCACTATTTTTCAAGAATAGCACAGGAAGCGGTTGAAATCAAAAAGCACGCAAATTTCAACCGGGAGGGTGGTTACCGTTTATCGACATCTTGAAATCCTGTCATCAGCAAATGTAGACACCGACGAGGTGACATTACGCGCCAGTGTGTAGATACCATTAGTGTTGTGTGTCGAAGTACCGACAGTTCCGAACATATAAATGTTAGTAATTGTGAAGACCAAGTGAGGGTAGTTTCCAAAACCCGCACTTCTCGGAGGCAGCGCTGACGAACATCAGTCATCCCGTGACCACGGCTGGTGTAACCCATGCCGAAACGTCGGGAAAAATAGAAAGCTATTTCATCTTTCTTTTCGTTCATTAACACGATTCAGACCCGTTACATAATCTTTAGTATGTGTGCAAATCCAAAATCAAATACCTTTATTCTCAAATAAATAGGCGTTATATAAATATAAGTATTTGATCCGTTCCTTCGCATTATGAGATGAAGCCCGTTAAAATCAGTAGTGGAACAGTTTTCAAACAGTGTCGTTGATGGTGATTACATTACAGTCATTATGCCGCATCTCTTTTGATTTTCTGTGAAGTCACTCCCGTAACAAATCTTGTAAGTAGTGCGTGAGTGGATTTTTTTAAAATATAAAAATATAGGACGCAACAAGAAGACTCCAGAAATGTAATAAATGTCAAAAGCGGCGCCCGTACATGAGACATTAAATTTAGCTTGGGACGCAATGTAAGTGTTAAACATTACAGCCAAACCCGTGAGCGTCTGTTTCAAAATATATGTACATATGTATATTTACCATAGTACTTATTATTCAAAACAACTATCTAGTCTTATGTACTTAGTCATCACTGTTAGCCTGTCATAATTCACTGCTATATATAGGCCTATCCGTTGGCTAGCCACTGAGCTGGATTTTCAACTCTTTGAATTCAGCCGCTGCCGGCAACTTTATGGCAAATTATCATCAATCTACCTAGCCGGAGGGCGTCTTATATTAAGTTTTCCAAGATGATGTTTCCTCTCTTGAACACAAGTACAAAATGTGACCAGCACGCTGTCCCTTTAGTTTACTTTTCTTTGGTCTGTGTGAATCACTTTGATTCCCTGTCAGATCATTTCATTTCAAATTCGAGCCATCAGAGAAATGCTGTGTCGGGGAGGACTTTACAGACACACAACTAAAGGACATAATGAACTTCCAGACTCAAAACACATTTTTAAGATCACACGTAGCGTTGTCTCGTGTAGGAATCAACACTCGGCGCAGTGTCAAGCGGCAAGGCGGCCGCTTGAACTACTACGCCAACTCGTTGAAGACTTTTATGTTAAGGCTGAGTCTAGATCAAAGTTTAGTTCAAGTGACGGCTCTTAATTTGTTATTTAGGTCACAGTAAAGTGGAATATTTTGATAAATAAATATTATATTAATAACTAGGTCCAAATATTTATTAATATATTTTTAATTATTTTATTAACATATTTGAATAATACATGCTCATGTCGGATTAATTAATAATCACTGACCTATTTATTACAGACCATCGAGGTACAGCGATAGCATAGTGGAGAGACCAACAGTCTGCTACACAGAGGGTCTTGGTTTTAAAGCCACGGCACGTATCACAAAGCTTTCGAAATTATGTGCGTAATAGATTGTTAATGATCGGCTTTTTATGTTGGCTTAAGCTTAATTCAGAATATGCCAAATATGCATCTTATTTTATTCTTTTTATAGATTCACGCCTATGTATATCCCCGAAAGGGTAGGCAGAGGTATAATATTACACCCACATTTCGTCATGAATTTTCAGGTCCCACGTAATAGGGGGCGAGCCTATTGGCGTTACCGGGCACATCACCAGACTCCGTGCTGCTATTGAGAATTCGGAAAAACCCAGTAACACTTTTGCCCGACCCGGGAATCGAAAGCGGAACCGCCGATCAGCAGTCGCATACGCTATCCACTGGACCACAGAGGCAGTCAGATATGTATCTCTAGTAGCCTAATCTATGGATAAATCAAATATTGGAACCAGCTGTTAATAAACATATTATATGAAGTCTCGCAACTTGCTCATGGCCAGTGTGTTGGACTGCGGCCTTTACACTCCAGTATTGAGTAGAGGCCCTTGCACAACAGTGCGAAAAAATTGTACAAGTTCATCCAAATATCATAGTCTCTAGATACCAGCTGTAATATTTAGTTATTATTTTTTCAATAACGTCACGCATGAATCGTCTAAGGAGTAGGCAGAGATGTAATACTACACCAACATTTCACCATATTATGAAATTTAGGTCCTACGTAACAGGGAGAGAGCCTATTACCGTTACCGGGCAGACACACATATTCAGACATAATTTGAAATGTTCTAGATATACTGTATCAGATGTCAATAGTTCTACATTTAAAGGATTATATAACACAACAATGCACACTAAAATGGTAACAATTTTAGTCAGTGAACCTTGCTAATTCGACAACGGCGTCCATCGCATCCATTCATGTAATATTCATTGAGTAACTGCATAAATTATAGAGTGTGGCTGTTGCAGTCAAATAAAATAAAATATTCAATACTTTAGTATCTACAGGATGGCACAAAAGTGACCCTGTAGAAATTCCTTATTTATTTTTTTATGTCATCTACTATATTCACACATCTGATATAGTCCAGTCACTTTAGGCAAAATACGGGGTCAATTTCGGAATTTGAGATAATAAGCTGGAAACTTGTATACAGCTTCATTTTGGCGTTCTAAAAGTTGTCTCAAAAGTCACATATTATCTCGTATCTGCGTCGTAAGTTATTCATGGTCAAAGGTCACGAAAATCGTTTTTTTTGCAATTATCTCCATTTCTATGGTTCCAATCACTTCAACACCTATTATGAAAATTAAAGATAAAAAAAATTTGCCACAACTTTTGTCTCAACTCTTTTTCTGTACGCTCAACCCTTTTGGAGATAGAGAGCGGAGAGCACCCAACGCTCAGGCATATATACTGTTATACAAGGTCAACCGTGAATCTCGGTGAATAACAACTTGTATATAGAAATAAGTCAAGTAAATATAATTTAAGTTAATTTTTATTTAGTAGCTGTACTTTTGTTACAATTAAAATTAAAATTAAATGTACATTTAAATTCTTCAATAACTTGAAGTTCAAAAATATAAATTTTCTTCTTCTTCTTCTTCATCATCATCTCCTGGGAAATTGAAAATTTCAATTTCATCTTCATCATCTTCGTTTACCTGCATGATTGTCTCCAAACCTTCTAAAATTTCTGGATCAAATGTAGTTTCTTCCTCAGGATCGTCTTGCAATACAACAGCATTGAGACAAGCTTGCCCATTGCATTGTTCGCAAGCTAAAGTGCATTGCAAGCCCGATTTTCTGCATCCGCAGCATGACCTTGTATAACAGTATATATGCCTGAGCGCAAGATGCTCTCCGCTCTCTATCTCGAAAAGCGTTGAGCGTACAGAAAAAGAGTTGAGACAAAAGTTGTGGCAAATTGTTTTATCTTCAATTTTTATGTAAGTGTTGAAGTGATTGGAATTGCAAAAAAACGATTTTCGTGACCTTTGACCTCGAATAACTTACGACGCAGACACGAGATAATATGTGACTTTTGAGACAACTTTTAGACCGCCTAAATGAAGCTGTATACGAGTTTCCAGCTTATTATCTCAAATTCCGAGGTGAATCCCTAAAGTGACTGGACTAATATTAAAAATGTTGTAGTAATGAAATGTAAAATTCACTGAAAAAAATCATGGACCACTTTACCCCCTTAGAACGTGGAATAATCGCGTCATTAACCTCAACCTTGAAAAGGATAATTTTTCTTCAAAATTGATTATGAGTGATGAAGCGCATTTCCATCTTTCGGGGCATGTCAATAAGCAGAATACTTGCTTCTGGGTCATCTCGGGGCATGTCAATAAGCAGAATAATCGCTTCTGGGGCACTGAAAATCCGCGCATTATTCAACAAACACCTTTACATCCACTAAAAGTAACTGTATGGTGTGGCGTCCAGACTTCTTTCTTTGGGGTTATTTGAAATCTCGGGTGTTTGTGAATGGTGTGGCGTCCAGACTTCTTTCTTTGGGGTTTTTTGAAATCTCGGCTAAACGTCAACAAGCCACAGAAACTCGCAGCTTTAAAAGAAAACATATACCAAGAAATAAGAAACATATCGCAGGAAGTGTTACGGCTAGTTATGAAAAATTTCATAAATAGAGCTTAAATGTGCTTCAACTCTGGAGTTCAACATTTAATAAACATCATATTTAAATCAAAATGCAACTAAATTTCATGGCACAAATAAATATGTTTAAAAAACTAATTCTAGTTTTCTAATTTAGAAACGAAGTTGTAGCTGAACGAAATAGGGTCATTACTTTTGCGCCACCCGGTATTATAAATGACAATATATTTACGTTATTTGTAAGTCGTCACTTTCTTTCAATTTTCAGACTGAAATTAATCTGAAATGATAGTCTTGAATTTGACTTAAAGTTATATTTTAATCAATAGAAAGCATTTTAACATCTGCCCAAAATAACACTCCGTATATTATTATGAGTAATATTATGTTTTAAATTATTACTTACCTAGCAATTTATTGTCTGAGTCAAAGTTTGCTATTGTATAAGTACCAAGCATATTTTTTGTTGTTGTTCTAAATTATATTTTTGAAAAGTAACAATAAATTATAGAGTCAATAAATGACTCATCATAACTTTCGCATGCCTGCTGAGGGCGAGATATGTTAAAGACTAATAATAATGTAAAATCTTTGTACCCAGAACTCTCCAAATAAAGATTGCATTTTCATTTTCTTTTTCCACCCAGAAAATGACTACAAGAAGCCGATAAATCCACGTAAGCACAACACGTTATAACGTTATACTCCGTATTGCGTTATAATACCTTCAGGTACTTAACGCAGTCGGTGGAGCCAGCCTGGGCCGAAGAGCGCTTCGCTACGAACTATTACCATAAAGGTAATAGTCTGGCCACAAGCAGTCTGTGAGTCATAAGTCTATGCATATATAACGGTCACTTTCCCTAGACGTCGCTACGCTGCCACTACTACCACTACGCATCTATTCTGCCTTCTACTTCTATATTATTATCTACTGTCCCGCTGGGGGGTGAGCATAATTATTCTAGTTGTCTGTGTACCTATATGTTCTGTCTGTAGTATCTGGCTCTCCTAAGCATAACAGCCGATCTAGGGACAGCCTGTTCCTGACCGGTTGTTGTGTAAGCTCTATGCTATTTTCCAGTTCTCCCTACGGGAGTCCGTAGTAGTCCACCACGCTGGCCTAGTGCGGGATGGCAGACTTCACATGTCTTTCGAGAACATTATGGAGAACTCTCAGACATGAAGGTTTTCTCACGATGTTTTCCTTCACCGTTTAGCAAACGATAATAAACAATTTAATACGCACATAACTCCAAAAAGTCATTCGTGCGCGCCGTGGATTTGAACCCGGACCCTCTGCGTAGCAGTCTGTCGGTCTGTCCACTAGGCTATCGCTGCCTGTTATTATATAATATTTTTTTATTAAGTTTATTTAAATTCATACAAATAAAATAAATATGTTGATATATATTGCTTGTACCAATTAAAATCAAAATAATAATACAAATAAATACAATTTTAGGATGTATATCAAGCCTTCGAAATAATATTACAAGCAAATAACCAGTAAAAACAAATAATTATAATACTTACTTGAGCGAAATAAAATCTTCCATCTGAAATACTTTCATACTTGTTATATTTATTAGTTTTTGTAGCACTAGCATTAAACCGCGTTTTTGCTTATCTAGAGTTTTGTTATGTAATGGCTATATGCATTATAGTGCTTATCATCATCGGCCTTGTATACAGGGTTATTCGTAAAACACCATTAACCTCTCAGGACTATGTTACTAACATTATAATCAACAACTTTTGTTTTATGACCTTTTACAAAACATAATACATTCACCAAAAACAAACCTTCAAGATTTCGTTGTCCTATCTAACACGTTTCAACTCTTGTATTTTGCTGTATTCTACCTACGCCTGGCTGCGCGCCCCCGCCACCCGTTGCCCGCACCCCTCGCTGTTGTTCTATTGCATAGACTGCACAACATTTAGGGTGTCAATTTAAATATTTTTATTTTTGTATGAAAATATGATGAATTTTTTAATGTCATAGAACAAAAGTTGTTGATAATGATGTTAGTAACATTGTCCTGAGAGGTTAACGATGTTTCACAAATAACCCTGTATGAACCGACGCTCTAGGCACCGGCCTCTTCTCTCCGAGACAGGGGTTAAAGGCATTTTCCATAACGCTGACCAAGAGCGGGTTGCAAGGCTTTACATATGTTTAGAGGACATTATGGAACACAAGTCAGTGGTGCGTGCCGTGGGTTCGAACTCGAGACCCACTGTGTAGCAATTTTACTATCATCATCATCATCATCATCATATCAGCCAAACGACGTCCACTGCTGGACATAGGCCTCCTCCAAGGTGCTCCACACAGACTTGGTCTTGAGTCGCCCGCATCCAACCGCCTCCCGTGATCTTGACGAGATCGTCGGTCCACCTTGCGGAGGGCCTGCCTCTGCTGCGTCGTCCGGTACGTGGCCGCCACTCCAGAACCTTTCTGCCCCAACGGCCATTGGTTCTTCGAGCTATGTGCCCTGCCCACTACCACTTCAGCTTGGCTATCCGGAGAGCTATGTCGGCGACTTTGGTTCTACTGCGGATCCCCTCATTTTTGATTCGATCTCACAGGGAAACTCCAAGCATAGCTCTCTCCATCGCCCTCTGAGTGACTTTGAGCCTTCTGATAAGGCCCATCGTGAGCGACCACGTCTCTGATCCGTAAGTCTTCACTGGCAACACACACTGGTCAAAGACTTTCGTCTTGAGACACTGCGGGATATCAGACGAGAAGATATGTCGTAGCTTCCCGAACGCTGCCCAACCGAGTTGGATTCGACGATTGACTTCCTTCTCGAAGTTGGATCTACCTAATTGGACTACTTGTCCCAGGTAGATATACTTGTCGTCAACTTCGAGCGTAGAGTTCCCAACCTGAATAGGAGCAGGTAAAACATGGACGTTCGACATGATTTTCGTCTTGTCCATGTTCATCTTAAGACCTACTTGTTCTACAGAGGCCATCGAGCATTGTGCCTAGGTCTTCCATGCTCTCAGCCATGACTACGATATCGTCTGCGAATTGAAGGTGAGTGATGTACTCGCCGTTGATGTTGATGCCGAGTCCATTCCAGTCTAGAAGCTTGAAAACATCCTCCAGCGCAGTGGTAAACAGTTTCGGGGATATGTCATCCCCCTGTCTCACCCCTCGCTGGAGTTGAATAGGTTTCGAACTCTGGTCCTGGAGGCAGACTGACATAGTGGCGTTTTCATACAAACACTTCAGCACTTCGATATATCGATAGTCAATCCGGCACCGTTGGAGAGACTGTAGCACCGCCCAGGGTTCGATCGAATCGAAGGCTTTCTCATAGTCCACAAACGCCAAGCATAGGGGCTGGTTATACTCCTCGGACTTCTGTATAACCTGCCGCAGCGTATGTATGTGGTCTATGGTACTATAGCCTTTACGGAAACCGGCTTGTTCGGGAGGCTGGAAGTCGTCTAGCTTGCTCTCGAGACGATTTGTGATGACCCTCGAAAACAGCGTGTAGACGTGGCTCAGAAGTGTGATGGGTCTGTAGTTCTTTAAGAGGGTTTTATCCCCTTTCTTAAAGAAAAGCACCACCACACCTCTGTGCCACGCCTGTGGCGTTTTACCCTCGAGAATGACGGAATAAAATAGCTACCGAAGGGCTTCTCTAGCGGGTGCACCGCTGGCCTTCAGAAGCTCGCTCGTAATTCCGTCATCACCCGGCGCCTTGTTGTTTTTGAGCTGTTTGAGAGCCACACTAATCTCGTGCATGCTGACGTCCGGAATATCTTCGGTATAGTGTCGGGTCAATCCAGCTCTAGAGTCTGACGCTGGAGTGCTTGCGGGTTATTGCGTTGTCGTGTATAGCTGTCCATAGAACCTTTCGATCTCCTCCAAGAGCTCAGGCTTGGACGATACGATTCTGCCATCCTCCGTCTTCAGCTTTGTCAGCTGACTCTGCCCAACAGATAGATCCTTCTGGAACACTTTGGATCCCTTATTCTGCTCGATCGCCTCCCGAACACATTTTGTGTTGTATTGGCGGAAATCGCGAGTCAGAAACTTAAAGATCTGTCTGTTGAGGTGCCGATATTTCGGCATATCGTCGGAGGATAGCAGAACCATCTTGCGCCTTTCCTCTAACAGATCGAGGGTCGGACCCGAGATCTTGCTGGTTCTCTTGCTTTTCTGGGGCTTAAAAAATTTGGCAACTGTTGTATGGACAGCATCCACAAACCCGTTACTGTACTCGTCCACATCTACGCATTTGCCCAGGCATTCGAAACGGTTCTTGAGTTCGAGCTGAAAGCTCTTGGGGTTTTGGATATGAACCGGTGCCGGTCGGAGCGTGGACTTTATCAACCTCGACCGTTCGAGGCTTGTACAGATATTCAATGTGCCTCTTGCCATTCGGTGATCGCTCCCTACTTTAAGCGAATTGATCACGGAGACATTGAATATCTGCCTCTTCGTCGACATGATAAAGTCGATCTCATTTTTGGTGGCACCGTTTGGACTTATCCAGGTCCACTTGCGGCATTCTCGTTTCTTGAAGAAGGAATTCATCATATAGAGTCCTTCCTTCTCCATAAAGCTAGCCAGCAAGTGACCCCGGGAATTCCGATGCCCATAACCAAATTGCCCCACTCTCAGCTCATCACCGTCGCGTTTGCCCAGTTTCGCGTTAAAATCTCCCATTACCACGGTGTAATGGGTTTTGAAGCCATGTATAGCCCGAGATATGTCCTCGTACATGGCTTCCACCTCCTCATCGGGGTGCGTCGAAGTCGGAGCGTATACCTGTATTACCTTCAGGGAATACCGCTTGGATATTCTGAGTATAAGGTACGCTACCCTGCTCGACAAACTCCCGATATTTACCACGTTGGTCACGAGAGATTTGTGGACGATGAACCCGACACCACCTTGGGACTGTTGGTCGCCCTCCCGGTAGAAGAGCAAGTTACCGGAATTGAGAACTATCGAGTCCTCCCCCTGTCTTCGGACTTCAGATAGGCCTATGATATCCCATCGCAACTTGCTCAATTCTCCGTCTCGTCGGTCCGCAGTGTGCGCGTGTTCAGTGTTGCCAGGGCCAATTGTCGTTGGTGGTGGTAGCCCGATCTCTTCCGGAGATTCTTCGCACCCCTTGCCCCGTCGTTACCATGGCCGCTACCATAACCAGGACTAGCGGGGCCGCCGGGGACTAGGGGCCGGTTTTTATTGGTGTGGTTCATGTATGGGGGATTTGCCATAATCGCCACGCTTGGCAGGCGTATTGGCGATCGCAGTGGCGGAAGTTTTTAGTGCTGGACGCTGCTGCCCATCTAGCATCTTGGGATTTACTTCCGCCAGGTTCGGATGGTTTGACCGCCATCTTTCGGTTGACTGCTTGCGCTGGGGAAGATACTATGACGAGTATCTACGCGTCAGAGTAACTCCCCCAGTGAGCGGTGGCGGTGGGGTCGTCACGTCCCGACGCCAACTATTTTACTATAGCAGTAATAAAATTAAGAAGTAAAAGAAGACAAATGCTATAGGAAATAAGGAGTCTTTATTTATGTACACTATTATCTTTCATAAGCACTTCGACGCAGATGGATCATCATCATGTCAGCCTGAAGACGTCCACTGCTGGACATAGGCCTCATTGAATATATGTCATAGATATACGTATATTAATTACAATCATTATAATATATTCTTAATTATAAAGTTCTTGAGTTATTGACTGATAAACAATGTTCAGCTGAAACAACGGTGCACAATACACCAAAATTTGGCAAGTATGTTCCTCGAGGAGTGTAGAAGAGCACTAAGAGAGGATTTTAAGAATTTTAGTTTAACTCAAGTTTTATTTGTTTTTTTTTTTAATTCTGCCGAACAAATTGAAACCATGCTGCCTAATGTTAAGCAGTCAGTGAAGTCCAATAGTGATGGCCATCATCCCAGCAGCCAGCATGGCATTATGGCATGATGGCCCTCACCTTAACGGCCTTGAGTAAAGCTTTTTCACGCCCCGCTTAAAGGACCCGGGATCATAAGTGGAGGGAAACACGTGGACTGGTAAAGAGTTCCACATCTTAATGGTACGGCAGAGATAAGAGGCGCCGAACCGTTTGGTGCGTGACGGTATCTGTTCTACCGTATAAGAGTGGCACCTCAACCCAGCACGTGTCGTTCGGGATAGGAAAGGAGTGGGTGGGATTAGTTGAAAGAGCTCTTCGGAGGACTCACCGTGATATATACGGTAGAAAACAGCCATTGAGGCCACGTCTCTGCGTAATTGCAGTGACTCAAGTCAAAGTCAAAGTCAAAAACAAAATCCTTTATTCATTTAAATCACAAAGTGACACATATGAACGTCATTTAAAAAAAATAATTACTTAAAGCTTCTACATTTACATTTACTGCCACGTTCGCAAATCAAGGGCGTAGAACCATGAGAAAGAACGGGCAATAAAACTCAAGGTCACTCTTTTTCATCGCCAGGTTTTGCATAATACATAAAAATTTAAATTTTGTAAGGTGCTGCAACTGTTACACCTTCTATGTCATTTGTATATATTTACTCTACTTAATACTCAAGCATAATGTAGTAAAATTTTGATGTTCATTTAATAGAGTCTTAGACAAGAGTCTTTGTGGCCTCTGGATCCCCGATGATACGGACAGCACGCCGCTGCAATCTATCGAGGCCGTCCAATAAGTACTGAGCGGAGCCATTCCAAAGGTGAGAGCAGTATTCCACGCAGGAGCGAACCTGGGTCTTGTATAACAGACACAACTGCTCCGGCGTGAAAAACCTCCTCACCTTGTTCAGGACTCCGAGTTTCCGAGATGCAGATTTGATGACACCCTCGATGTAGTTCTTCTGGTTGAGATTTCTGCGTATGTCTATACCTAGGATATTGAGGCTGTCTTGAATCGGTAGTGGAGTGTCCAGAAGAGAGGGATGGCGAAGGAATGGAGATAACTTGGCTGAGAATGCGCACACCTGTGTTTCTGTGTTTTCTTGGCGTTGAACTCGACCAGGTTCTCATCACCCCAATGCGAGATGCAATTCAGAACCCGGTCAAACTCAGCAACAAGTGTTCGCCTACACTCCTCAGTATCGGCTTGCTTAGCCGCAGGGTGTCCGAGATATCGCCCATGTACAGTACTGTCATTTGCATAGCAATGTATGCCCCCAAAAGTGAGCATATCATTGATATGCAGAAGAAAAAGCGTGGGCGCTAACACGGACCCCTGAGGCACACCAGCATTCACCTGGAGAAACTTCGATGATTCACCGTCACAAAGGACTCGTATACGGCGCTCATTCAGGAAGCTGGCAACCCAGTTGCACAATCGAGGCGGCAAGCCGTAGGCTGGAAGCTTGGAAAGAAGCGCACGATGCCAGAATCTATCGAAGGCTTTGGAGATGTCAAGACTAATAGCCAACGACTCCCCATGCCTGTCCATCGCCTCACCCCAAAGGTGAGTGACATATGCTAGAAGATCACCCGTTGATCGTTTCGGTCTGAAGCCATACTGACGATCACTGATGAGAGAGTGATCTTCTAGGTAGCGAACGAGTTGGTTGTTGATTAGTCGTTCAAACACCTTGCAGAGGATAGGGGTGATAGCAATAGGTCGATAGTTGCCCGGATCAGAACGATCCCCTTTTTTGGGCATCGGTTGTACGTTCGCCTCTTTCCAAACCTGCGGCACTACGCCAGAGGCATATGATAGGCGATACAGGCGTGTAAGCATTGGAGACAACTCGGCTGCGCATTTCCTAAGCACAACCGCTGGAATTCCGTCAGGTCCACTGGCTTTCCGGACATCGAGAGATCGCAGTGTCGCGCGAACATCGCATTGCCTGATTTTAATATCAGGCATGGAGTGGCCGCAGTAGGGAATCAAAGGCGGCTGCGCACTACGATCATTGATTCGGGAGTTGGCCGCAAAGAGATATTGACAAGCAGGTCAGCTTTCTCTTGCGGCCCATGGGCCAGTGATCCATCAGGGCACCGCAACGGCGGCAGTGAAGGCTGGCAGAAATAAGATTGCACGGCTTGGCCAATCGCCAGTATCCCCGGCTGCCCGTGGGGTGCGACAAGAGTTCTTGACCAAACCGTGCAATGCGCTGTGCATCCGCTCTTATGTATGCCCTCTTGCAGACCTTGGTGGCTCTATTATAGGCTGCCTTGATGAGGTGGACATTCGGATCGCGACGAGACCGAGCCCTGATCCAAGCGCGGTAAGCCGACTGTTTTTGTTAAACAGCATCGGCGCACTCGCGATCGAACCAGGGCCGTAATCCGCTGCTGCTGGAGACGTCAGTGGATGGAATATAATATTCCATACCCAACATGATTTCCCCAGCAACAGCAGACGCACTCTCCGACAGATCCCTCCCACCAAAGCAGCGTTGAGACCTCGGGATGGATGCATAATAGTCTCGCAGGCCATCCCAATCCGCTGACGAGTAGTGCCACAGGCGTCGCTTTGCCTGCACTGGTTGTGGAAGTGAAGCGAATGGCACTGTAGTGCGAACCAGACAGTGGTTGAAGGAACCCAAAGAGGCTTGTACCGTCACACTGTACTGGGCAGGGTTACTCGTCAGCACAAGGTCTAACAACGAGGGCGCTTGACCCGATATATCTGGTATCCTGGTGGGCTGGAGTACCAGTTGAGTCAGGTCATGCGTTAGAGCGAATGCGTGAGCAGCTCGTCCCGCGTGGTCTGTTTTGGAAGAGCCCAGCCAGGTCTCATGGTGGGCATTGAAATCTCCCAAAAAGACCAACTCGGCGGTCGGGAACTGCTCCTGCGCATTATCTGCTGCCTGACTTAAGTAGTCAAACAGTCGAGTTGTCTCGGCATCTCCGGTATGAGAACGGTAAAGGTACACGTTAATACGGGCCAATGAACCCAGACTTACGTGTACCCAAAGGACAGAAAAGTACGGGTCCTCTAGGCAGCGTAGACGTCGACAGCAAATATCCGCTCTGACGAACAAGCATACCCCGGCTTTTGCGTGGAAGTTATCCTCCAGTGCATAACCGGGATAATGCAAATAAGTCGTGTCGTCAGGACGGCGTATTTGAGTCTCGGTCAAGAAAAGCATGGCCGGCCAGGCCGTCTCGAGATGATGGTGGACGGCGTTGAGGTTCGAATGGAGTCCGCGGATGTTAGCGGACTCCACCTCAAAAAGTGAGTTGGTGGGGAATGAAGACGCCGATGTTTGACCGGAACCATTTCTTGGAGCTGCCATAGAAGAAGAAAAGGGGGCGTGAAAAGAGGAGGCAGTCAACGCAGCAGCGCGTGACAAAGCGCAGAGTATTGTATTGCCATTATACTGTGAGGTATAGCGGTGGCCGACCCGCCGGACGGAAGGGCCCCCGTACCCTCCCAGAAGTGATCGCCGGGTCCCACCGTCCGGTCACCAACTGGTACGACGAGCCATCCCGAGATTATGCGCGCCCTGGTGGGGCAGCCTCCCGAGATGGTTAGTCCCAGTTATCCCCTATACTATACCGCGGGCGGCCAGCGGCACCACCATTTCTACGGGTCTCCCTGGCCGGCGAGTCGACCCACACTACCCACACAATGACTCCACGGATACTCTACTGGTCCCACGTATGCTGCGGTAACCGCCCCCTCAGCTAATCCTCCTCATCCTCTCCTCATTCCCCATATGGGCAATGAAGAGAGGATGGGGAGGGTATGGTTGGGCCTCCGGCTCTCCCACTCACCGAACGAAACGCAACAGCATACGGTGGCACTGCCCCGGTCGAGCCAGAGGTAGGGCCACGCTGTTTACAACACGAATGGGCCCATTCGTGTTGTAAACAGCGTGGCCCTACCACTTAGGATATGCCATGGAAACATTTTTTAAATGTTTTGGCAGCGCCATCTACCTTTCTATTGATAATTAATTACCTCAACGTCAATCGTTCCTCGCTTGCTTGTCCAATACGAGCGATCCTTTTTATTCCCTCCCTTCCTCCCAAAAAGGCACGCCTATCGCTGATTCGTCGCCAAGTTCATCGACGCGCGAGGCAGTCAAGAACCATCCGTGTCGCGCCGAACACGTGTACCTAATTAGCGCCATATTTTACCGCTTCTATACTATAAAAGCAACAAAACCGCCCGCGGGTAAAGTGAAGTGAAGTGAGTTCTGGGTTGGATTCAGACGGAGTGATCAGCTTACAGCCCGACTCCTCGCTGATGTAGAAGCCGACGACAGCCATCTTGTCGACCCGAGAGAACGAAGGTAGGTGTGCTGCAAATCCCATTTCTCCCAGTATCTATAACTCCCAACTTCTACTCCCTTATCCTACCCTAGGCGATCAGAACTCGCCCTCATACAGTCCACAATATTAGTATTTTCCCAAATCGCCTAGAAAATACGATTTCGGTGTAACGCCGAGCCATATTTTGGTCCGTACGAAGCCGGATTCATTTGCGTTTATACGTAACCTCTCGCTTATATCTCGCGTAGGTATCTTCTAGAAGTACCTACCTAGGCAGTTATAGCACCTAGCTATACTCCTAATCCATTAACATACCCATTACAAGGTTATTTCCGCACGCATCCGTAGGTAATATACTTTTATGTAGCTACCTACTAACCCAATTATTATTACTGGAACTATAATAGTTGTCTTGTAAATCTCATATTTCAAACACCTTTTAATTCCACCGCCTTAAAGTGTTGCCTACTTGGGTAAAATAATAGGTACTTTAGGTATTCTTATTTTGATTCGGTCTCATTAGCTTATACTTAATTAAACATGGCACAACAGAAGAAGCCACGCATGTCGGAAGAAAAAGAGCTGACAATCTTAGAAGCAAAACGCAATATTTGAAAAAACATTTACGAGCTCTGGAAAACTGCCGCTACTTCCGACATTAATAGGGAATCATTTCTTAGTTATTGTATGACAGTAGATAGTATTCGAACAGATTTTCATAAGTTGTTAGACGATTATAACGCAAGATTGCTTTCTATTAATCCTGATGAACAGCCGAATTATCAGGTGTACACCTCATTCGAAGATCTTTATTGTATCATCAAGCGCCTACAATCACAATTGGAGGGTAAATATTCAGCACAGCCCGTTTCTGCGGTTCGAACGCCGAGATTACCGCCAATTGAGCTCATGTCATTCGATAGCGATATACGAAATTGGCCGTTATTCTATGCGAGTTTTAAGTCTACAGTGCACGATAATGGTTCTCTGACAGATGCTGACAGGTTGTACTATTTAATAGGTTAACTGTCACCGAAGGCCCAATCCGTATTTGCAGGTGTCACACCCAGTGCTGAGAATTATTAGGTCATATTTCAGTCACTACTTGATAGGTATCAAGATACTCGTGTTCTAGCGTCTACTTACTTTGATCAAGCTTTAAATCTTAAATTGTGCGGTGCTGCGTCTGTTTCGAATTTCCAGCTGTTTATAGACATCTTTGTTACCGCAGTTAATTCCCTTAAAAACTAAAAATTAGAAGATCTTTCCGACTTTATGTTTCTTCAAATCGCTTTAAAAAAGTTTGACACTGAAACAATTCGTGCATTCGAGATGACGGAACCCAATCATAAAATACCTACACTAGATAGTTTTATTTCGTTCATCAAAGATCAGTGTCGTATATATCATAATACGCAGTCTAGTTCATCTAGCTCGTCTAATAATAATAATAGCAAACAAAGGTCGAATAAAGCGCGAAATAGCAATAATAACTCGGTCCCTAATCTTACGTAACATGCTCGGAATCTAATAATAATAATTCACAAAAGTGTCTGTGCAGTAATATAGTACACGACCATTACTATAAATGCCCGCCTTTAATAATTTAAATCCGACTGCTCGTTTCAAATGTGTGAAGGATAACAAAGCTTGCATTAATTGCTTAAGTTTAAAGCATAAAACGAGTGATTGTTCTAGTAAGACGAGATGTCGTTCATGTAATCAACGACATCACTCATTATTACACTTTGATAAAAGTAGTCCGTTGTCGAGCCAAGCCGGTAACCTTGACACACTAACGTCGCAAGTGCAGGCCACGGTAACTGTGCCTTCCACCTCTCAGGGCGAAGTGTCGTTGCGTACGACATCCATTGCGCGGGCGACGTGCATGCGCGGACGGCCCGCGCGCGATTGTAATGATCAGCGCGGGGCTAAGCCGCAGTATACAGCGTCCAAGACTGTTCTGTTAGCGACAGCGCAAGTTATCGTCTATGATATTAATGGAGCCCCGCGCGTGGTACGTTGTGTGCTCGATAGCGCGTCTCAGAGTAATTTTATTACTTCTGATTGTTTCAAACGCCTCGGATTGTGGAATAACTTTAGAAATACTAATTTAGTAGTCAAAGGCATCGCGGGTTCAGAAAAACATTGCAAGAGTTCGGTAGATGTTAAAATACATTCGCGTTTTGATAGGAATATTAATTTTAACATTTCTTCGCTTATCGTGGAGCGTATTACAGATACATTGCCGAACGCTAATGTGGACGTATCATTACTCATCCACCTCGAGTCACTGCCGCTAGCAGACTCGGAATTTGCGAATCCGGCAGACATTATTTATTTATTTACTTAGTACAACTGCTCACTACACTAACAGTTGCCCAAAGCGTGTAGTGAGCCATTACATTTAGGTGGGTACTATTAACTTATTTTCTAATGTAATGTAAAAAAAAAACATTTTACATATAATTAAAAACATATAAAATTTGGTGACAAATATGTCCACATCCAGATATTTACCAATAATGCTATTGAGCAGTGTGAGTGCTTGAGTAGTAGGCGCATACTGCGCGGTGCAGGTTCGTACTTGTGGTGCGGCGAGTAAGCGCCGCGAGCGCACTCGCGTATATTGGTTCGGTGCTGAGATGGAACAACGAGATAACGTATTAGAGTCATCAATTTGGTTGTGTAACAATAAGAAATAATGTGACACTAATTTACATTTCCGCCGTATACTAGTGTGTCGAGGCCTACCATACCAGATACGAACAGAGACAGAAATAAATAAGGGTAGAAGCCATATAACTTTTTGTATAAAAACCGAGCAAATTTGCGTTGTACCCGTTCAATCATTGTGATGTACTTCTCCTCATGTGGATCCCAGATTATCGAATTATATTTCAGAATACTGCGAACAAAGGAAAAGTACAGCAAAACGGTAGCACACATGCTCTGAAAAGGGATAGACTGCCTCATCACAAATCCCAATGCTTTTAAACCCTGCGTACAAATTAAAGAGATATGTGCATTAAATGTTAAGCATGTATCTAGAGTTATACCTAAGTCTCGTATTTCGCTGACTCGCTCCAACGGGTTACCAGAAATATTGTAACTATACGTAAGTGGCGAGCGAGAACGAGTAAATGTTACTGTCTTACATTTACTGATATTAAATTCCAAGCGGTTATGTTCAGCCCAAGCCACAACCCTGTCGATATCGCGCTGGAGCGCGTCACAGTCCGCCGTGCGACCGATTACACATATATACATTGATGTTTTGATCGGAGCTTCAATATTTCCGCACTTGTTACTACCTAAAGTAGTACGTAGTGAGCAATATAATTTACCGCCCGCTATTGAGACGGTATTTGGGTATGTGATTATGGGTACCGTACCTACGTTACATACTTCTCAATATATTACGTCTTGTTGTTGTTCTGTTCTTCAAGAAAATAATATTGATTCTCTTCTCAAGCGATTTTGGGAGCTCGAAGAGATTACCGCACCGCCCTCGATGAGCCGTAAGGATCTCGAGGGTGAACAACATTTCCGCGCTACCACTGTTCGTGACGACAGTGGCAGATACGTAGTGGCGTTGCCATTCTATGGTGACCCTTATTCGTTAGGCGACTCGTACGCTGCTGCGCTTAGACGTTTCCATTGTTTAGAACGTGAACTTGATGCCTCACTTAAGTTACGCAGCGCCTATAATGACGTCATTCGTGACTACATAAATAAAGGTTTTTTGAGTGTAGTTGTAAACAACGAGGGCAACTCTCTTCCCTCATATTATATCCCGCATCACGGCGTAGTTCGCGAAGATAAAACCTCTACTAAACTTCGTGTGGGTTTAGATGCTAGTTGTAAGACTACACCGGGTCAATCGATTAATGACATTTTGCATGCCGGCCCTAATCTACAGGGTGATTTATTTAACATCATAATAAAGTTTCGTCTTTTCCAAATCGCTCTGTCAGCTGATTGCCGCCAAATGTTCCTCAATATCGGAGTTATCGAATCTGACCGTAAATTTCAACAGATTTTTTATCGTTTTAACAATAAGGAACCTTTATCCGAGTATCAGTTCAATCGTGTTTGTTTTGGACTCAAGTCTAGCCCATATCACGCGTTACGAGTTGTTCGCCAGTTGATCGCTGATGAAGGCGATCACTTTCCCGCCGCAGCAGCTTTTGCTACTTCCGCTTTGTATATGGATGACATTGCTTGTAGTGTCATATCCGTTCTGCTAGCAATTTTGCTTTTTGAAGAGCTTATTCAGCTTTTCAAGCGAGGCCAGTTTGATCTTGTCAAATGGACAAGCAACTCTAAGGAGGTTCTCGCACGCATACCTGATTCTCATAAAGCTTCTCCAGACATAGAGTTTGAGAAGTCTGTACCGCATAAAGTTCTCGGTTTACGCTGGGACAAATCCTGCGATAGTTTTCGGTTTGACGTCTCACCGTCAGATGATAAGTGCACCAAACGCACTATGCTGTCCACAGTGGCTCGACTATGGGACATAATGGGTTTTGTGGCTCCCACAATTTTGTACGCCAAGCTCTTGATCAAAGAACTTTGGTTATCAAAGTGTGAGTGGGATGAAACACCCCCTGACCATATTGTCACCGCTTGAAGCCAGTTTTGTATTGAGCTTACCGCGTTCAATCAAATTACTATTCCGCGTCATCTTGGGTTGGTAGACGGATGTACCATCAACTTAATAGGTTTTGCTGACGCCAGCGAGCGTGTTTTCGGCGGAGTTGTATATCTGCAAGTCCGCATTGGTTCTAACTACCCGGTGCAGTTAGTTTGTGCCAAGTCCAAGGTCTCGCCTATTAAAACCATTTCGGTTGCGAGACTGGAGTTGTGCGCGGCCCTTCTGCTGTCTCAGTTGCTCCGCAAGGTTCAAGACACAGTTTTGCCCCACTATCCAATACTATGAATAAAATATACGCGTTCTCTGACTCCAAAGTAGTGCTCGCTTGGATTTATTCTTCTCTTCACCGCTGGCAGACTTTTGTCGCCAACCGCGTTAGTAAATTGATTGAACTTGTTCCTGCTACTTGTTTCAATCACGTCGCGGGTATTGAGAACCCCGCTGATTGTCTGTCTCGTGGCGTTACTCCACTTAATCTTCTGCATCATCCATTGTGGCATCATGGACCTTCTTGGATTTCCCATGATCCGTCAGAGTGGCCCATGCAACCGTTTGACCACAGTGCAGAGGACGAGGATGTACCCGAACGGTAGTCTGTTTGTCATACCGTGATTGCTGAGGTTGCTGAATGTCCGATCTATGCACTCGCACTACGCATGTCATCGTGGTCTAAGTTACTCCGCTCCATCGTTTATGTCTGTAGGTTTCTTAGGCATCTACCTAATGGGACTTTTGTTTCAAGTACTGATCTTGAGTTTGCAGAATGTAAGTTACTACGAGCTGTACAGGATGTTCATTTTAGTAACGACATTCAAGATTTGAAAAACAATGTACCTTGTTCTCCCGCTATTCTTAGGCTCAAGCCGTTTCTCGATGAGCACGGCGTCATACGCGTTGGTGGTCGTCTGTCAAATTCGGATGAACCTTATAACTACAAGCATCCTTGCATTCTACCGCGTCATGATCATGTCGACCTTCTTGTTGATTTTTATCACAAGAAGCATCTCCATGCTGGTCCAGAGCTGCTTATGTCCTTACTTAGGTATAAATATTGGGTTTTAGCCGCTCGACGAGTAATTCGTCACAGAATACATAAATGTAACGTCTGTTTCAAATTTCGTCCGCGTCCGTCTTTCCCTCTCATGGCAGATCTTCCTAGCCAACGCGTCAATCAAGTTGATAAAGCGTTTACACATACCGGTTGTGTTTACGCAGGACCACTGCAGTATACGCCTGTGCGTGGTCAAGGTGTTAAAAGCCGTAAAGCTTGGCTATGTATTTTTACATGCTTAACGACGTGCGCTACGCATATTGAAATTGCGACAGATTTAAGCACGGTGTCATTCCTTGCAACCCTTAAACGATTTCTTTTACGGCGCGGCCCTATACAGTGTTTGTATACGGATAACGGTACTTGTTTCGTGGGCGCAAGCTCTTATTTACGCGACCTCTATAAGTTTCTCAGGGAAGAATATCGTACTCGTCTTCAGGAAGAACTTTCCATAAATCATATTGACTGGAAGTTTATTCCGCCAACATCACCACATTTCGGTGGATGTTGGGAAAGTATGGTCAAAGTAATTAAAACGCATCTCTTCAAAGTTATAGATCAACAGATCCTCTCTTACGAAGAGCTTTTACCTGTCCTTGCACAAGTCGAGGCGCTGATCAACTCGCGTCCGCTCACGGTATTGAGTGGTGACCCTGCAGAACCATCCGCGTTTAGCCCTGCACATTTTCTGAAGACAGTGCCATTATCGTCATTTCCAGCTCCTGAAGCAGACTCTTCAAGCTTGCTCCAGAAACATACTCTGCTGGATAAACTCGTGCAGTCGTTCTGGCGGCGCTGGCGTGCGGGCATATCTCCACCAGCTTCAGGCTAGATCCAAATGGAATAGACCTGCATCCCCTATACAGGAGGGTACGTTGGTCGTCATAATACATGATAATGCTCCGCCGCTTTCATGGCCGTTGGCCATCGTAGAGAAACTGCATACTTCCAAAGACGGTACAACCCGCGTTGTTACCGTGAAAACCGCGAAGGGGAGCTACGTGCACCCTGTTGTACGTCTCTGTCCGCTTCCAACTCAGTGAGATCTAGCGTGAAGTTGGATCTACTTCTTAGTTTAAGTATTTAGTTTGTAGTTTTCGTCATAATTGTTTCGCTAAAGTTAATTTAGATAAATTTTAATATCATATCGCTGTCTTAGCCTATTGATGGGTTAAACGGTAGTACATCCAACATAGCTAAGTTCAATTTTTTTTTAATGCATTTCTTTAGGGCCGGGGGTATATGGTAGCGCCGTCTAACTTTCTATTGATAATTAATTACATCAACGTCAATCGTTCCTCGCTTGCTTGTCCAATACGAGCGATCCTTTTTATTCCCTCCCTTATCCCAAAAAGGCACGCCTATCGCTGATTCGTCGCCAAGTTCATCGATGCGCGAGACAGTCAAGAACCATCCGTGTCGCGCCGAACACGTGTACCCAATTACCGCCATATTTTACCGCTTCTATACTATAAACGCAACAAAACCGCCTGCGGGTGAAGTGAAGTGATTTGTGTAGTTCTGGGTTGGATCCAGACGGAGTGATCAGCTTACAGCCCGACTCCTCACTGATGTAGAAGCTGACGACAGCCATCTTGTCGAGCCGAGAGAACGAAGGTAGGTGAGCTGCAAATCCCATTTCTCCCAGTATCTATAACTCCCAACTTCCACTCCCTTTTCCTATCCTAGGCGATCAGAACTCGCCCTCATACAGTCCACAATATTAGTATTTTCCCAAATCGCCTAGAACATACGGTTTCGGTGTAACGCCGAACCATGTTTTCTTTCGTTTGTAAAAAGTAAGTAGAGAAATATTCACTTTTCAGAAGACTCAGGCGTTGACCGGTCACGATTATTTTGATCAGCTCTTGTACAAGATTGGCTTGGAATATACGCCCAGCTGTCATCGTTGTGGCGACTGCCACGATATTGATAAAGATACAGCACTGTACAGTATTGTGGCTTGACTTAATAAGTGCAGCAGTGTTTGCGACTTGGTCGCTCTCGCTTCGGATCTTGTTACCATATTCTGAAGTGTTTGAAGTGAAAACCTGGAACACCAGCCGTCTTCTTGACGAATGCCGAAGCCGACCAGTGGATGTGCCGATGTCGCCTCGATCGCTGCAATGTATACTAACTGTAATTAGCGTAGGCGCGTTGTAACGGGCCATCGATAGACAGCAATTTTAGTGGGCGCTGCTCGCCCCATGTGACAAGAAAACTAATTACCGGCGCATATCCGATACGCCGGCATTTGGTTTTCTTTCGTAAAAACAAAAAGTAGGAAGGAATTTACAAATACGTCGCAAGTTATAGTACCACAATAAATCGTTTTTAGCAAAATATATTTTTTGCATAAGATGCTGTCATAAACAATGAATTTAGTATGCATCAAGCTTGGAGGCTTTATTTCGTATTATAAACTGCTTATTAAAATCTCACTGAAATCCATCGGTGGAAATGAGTATGGCCGAATGCAAAGTTGACACGAAATATGAACGGCGAATTTAAATCTGATGAAGTATGCATGTGGAGTGCCAGCCGTGTTACTGTGCTTGCGTAACGATAAATGTAGTACTAAATGGCAAATAGACGGTTGAACGTCATAACACACAGCCAACCTGCTAAGGGATCGTCACTGTATCACCTATATGTGTTCAGTATTCTTTGTATGAAATTCTTTACAGCAACGCACAATTATTGGCATCGTGACATAATCGTCTTGCTTTGAGACAAGCTCACAAACCACTAACACTTACCTACTTCTGTCCGCACTGAGCCTAGCCCCAAGTCAATCAACGTTAAACAAGCCGTAAGCGCGGTGTCACCTAGACGAAGCCGACGAGGCAGCAACGTATCGAAGCTGCTTACATGCTTTGATTATGTGCTTTACGTTTGGCTGACGCCTGTTTGATTGATTGCCAGACGAAAGGCGTTACAGTGACGATTTCTTGCAGAGTTGATATGCGATGAGTGCGATTAACAATCAACAGGATTACCATTAAGAAACCACATGATATCGTAAAACATTAATGATAATTATTCTATTAAAATATTGATTACAGGTATCTCAGCTTAAGCCTTGAAATGAATATTATATAAAATGGTATTTAGTTTAAAAACTTAATACATAAAATTCAAACACAGAACATGACCTTGTCCGCCTTCAAAGTAGACTAAAAACTGATATCAGAATCTTTACAAAAAGTTTTATTCGGCTTCACCGCGCAGCCTAAAATCTTTTGAATGTCAGAACAAATTTAAATATTTTAAAAAACATTTTCATCGAAACAAATTAGAACTCGTGAAATGCTAAATATCTTCCCAAATGAGCAACTTGTGAAGATATTCAAGCATTATGTCACTTTTCAAATCTTATAAAGGTAACTTTTTTCCATTTAGAAGTCTTGGCATTTTTCCATTAAATTCGACTTTGCATGAAGATACGGTTTGATGGTTTTATGAAGGGCGCGATAAAGGCAACTTATGATTATTTCTTAGCTTGCGTCACTCACGAATACTTTGTTGGGCCCCTTTCATAGCAAGCAATAAGAGCTTTGTTGTTTTGTATTTTGGATAGCTAATTTTATATTTATTTTTATGAATAAGCAATATGCCATTGTGATGCTTACTTATTCTAGTTACATTCTTAAGCAGACTTAGTAGTAAGATAATATCATTAATTGGAAAAAGATACAATACTTTACACAAGAACAAGATATCTGAAGTTGTATATAATAAAGTAGAAGATTATATTTGTTGTAACACACTTGACTCTCTGAGGAGAAAATGTATTTTTGTTTAATAGCTAAAGTAATAAGGAAGGAAATTCACGGTAAGCTAAGTCCCTATGAAGCCGAGCAACAGAGTAGTAAAAATAACGTTTAGTGAAAAGGGTTAGTGGGTGAAATCACGGCACCATAGTAAGTCAATGAATACACAGGAAAAACGGAACTAAAATATCATTGTGTAAAGAACGCAGCGCTAGTGACTTTAATTTTTCATCTAGCATTTAATCTTTATCTAAAATATGTCTTAGTTGTATTAAAGAACTTTAGGTCCCTACGGCACAAAATCTTTGTTTACAATAATCGTGCGAATATCATCCTAATATAAAGTTTTAATCTCCCCGTGCTCCAATTATGCTCGAAATTTGATGCTCTTTATTTTATTAAACTATGTTCTAACTCAAAGGGGATAATAAACTAATTTAATTAGACGTGTGATATCGGTGGCCGCTAGAAAATCTACTTTCGAAGTTCACGGACGATAAACACTTTACTGTCAAAATAATTTTGATACTAATTTTCGGTCGAATAAATTGGTTCACGTTAATTAAGTTTATAAATATTACTAAAATTCTATTACCTTTAAGCTGGGTCAAAGTTGTAGTATAGTGAGATTCTTTTGTTTGAATGTATTATCAGCTCTATACCCTCTAAGACGCGAAATTTTCATGACAAATCATCAATAAAAATCAATAATTATATCCACCCTTCAATACAAGTAATACGCGCCCATGACGTTGATAGAAGCACCAATAAGCATGCAATTTACATGGAACAGATGACTGCTTACTTCAGATACATATATTTGAACATGTATGTCCTCGAGAGAAATTCTGCCAACGAAAAATACAATAAAATTGAAGATGAGAGTGTTGACAAAGCGAAAAAAATAAGGACATGGTTAAAACGAAGCAGAATAAGTGTTTTCCTGTGCTCCGATTATTTTACTTCTGTTTAAGTTCGTTGCTTTTCCAGGGCAGTTGTACGCTAATTGCCGGTGGAAACGAAAAAGTATTTTTGAGCATGCCTTAGATATTATCAAGGCGTCCTGGTTTTTGGTTTATATAACCGGTCCCTGTAATTTATGTTGCTTAAATTTTTAAGTGTTTTTAATAAACAAACAAAAACATTAAAATATATTTCGAGGAACTTCGACATCAATACGAGTCAAAACTTAAACTCAAACTCAAATATGTTTATTTCTTTAAAAATGTTTAAATTTTTTGGACACGTCAGAAAGTCATACAAATAAAAAAAATAAAAAAGTAACTTTAAATGCATGTTAACATAGTTGAGCATTGAAAAATTGCCTGTACAGAAAGTAGAGCCTCGTGAGAAGAATCAGGCAAGAAACTCCGGGCCACTCTTTTCTACATCTTGATTCTATACAATTTAAAAACTTAGTAACTACATTGAATTTTTCATAGGTATATGAGCTGGTGTGTCTATAATGTTGTTGTCAATTAATAAGGCTTTTTTAATAATAATATAAAAGTACTAACTAGCATAAAGCGCCATTTAGACGGAGAGAGTTTCTCGCACATTTCGTACGAGAAATCGTATACTACTATCACAAGCAATAATCGCCAAAACATTATCGTATCTAAATGTTTACATTCAGGCAAGAACTAAATTCTCGCCTACGATTTTATCATACGAGATTCGCATATGACTTATCGCTAGGCGATAATTACCTGCGTCTGTTTACACAGCGAAATTATAGTAAGAAGATTCTGGCTTACGAGAAACTCGACTTGTATAAACACGATCTCGTATGACATTTTTTCAAGTTCATACGAGTATCGTACAAATCGGTTTGATCCGTTTTCAGTGCGAGATTCGTCATTCGAGTTTAGTGCTTACTAGAGAGTATTTGTTCTCAAAAATGACATAAAAATCACTGCACTCATGGTAGCAACTGTCACAAAATCTCAAATACGATTATTGCTTTGAAATTCTGTTTACACGGACACAATCAATATTCCTTGCGAGGCAATTGTCGCCAAAGTGAATGAGCGAGAAGTGTGTATGTTTAGACGAAGAAACTTTTTTATATTCTTTCGATAATCGCATCTTCGAGTCGAGAAACTCTCTCCGTCTAAATGGGCCTTTATATAGACACAATAACTCACACTCACATGAAACTTAACACTAATCAAACATAACTAGCCTGTGGGACCGAGCAAATTAATCCCAAGCATTTTTATCTTCAATATAATCTAGCACTGAATCCTTTTTGACAAAGTTTACGTTTTTTATTCTTTTTGAATTTATTATAACTTAAATTTTGAATATTGCTTGGCACTTTATTGTAAACGCACACATTGGCCTTGAAAATATTTTTTTTATTTTCTCCAGCCGGGTAGCCGGCACTACTAGCTTACTCTTATTTCTAGTATTCAAATTGTGGATATCACTTTTCTTTGAGTATGAGGCCTTGTTTTGGAATAAATATATTAGGTTGGAATAAATGTACTGGCTTGCAACTGTTAAAATGTTTATTTCCTTGAATTTATTCCTTAACGAAGCCCCACAATCCAAATAATAAATTGCTCGAATAGCTCTTTTCTGCAGAACAAAGATGGTCTGAATGTCGGCAGCATTTCCCCACAGGAGAATACCGTATGACATTATACTATGAAAATAGCTATGATATACAAGCCTGGCAGTGTCAATGTCAGTTAACTGGCGAATTTTCCTGACTGCGTATGCTGCAGAGCTGAGTCTATTGGACAATTTACTAATATGTGGTCCCCATTGCAGCTTAGAATCTAGTGTAATGCCAAAAAATTTGGTGTTATCCACAAGATCCAACACATCATCCTTAACCTTTACTGAGGTGTTCATTTGTTTGACGTTAAGCATCAAAAATCGAATACATTTAGTTTGTAGTCTATTTAAAAGCAGGTTGTTAACCTCAAACCAGCGAACCACCTTTAAGATAGCAATGTTTACATCGTCCATATCAATTTGCTGTCGTTTTAATTTAAATAAAAGTGAGGTATCATCAGCAAACAGTACTATCAAATCAAATCAAATAGTTTATTTGTTTGTACTATCCCGTGCTTGTCATTGACGAGGTGTGGTAAGTCAGTCAAAGTAAAAAAGGACCGAGGATTGAACCCTGTGGGACGCCCATTTTGACTACAGACCCATGCGAACGCGTCCCGTTGACATCAACTCTCTGAATCCTATTACTCAAATATGAAGTAAGAAGATGCAGAGTAGAACTACTTAAACTATAGTGATGTAATTTCCTGATCAATGTATCATGTTCTACACAATCAAAGGCCTTGGACAAATCACAGAAGACACCTAAAGCATCATGTGAATCCTCCCAGGCATCAAAGATATGTTTTTCTAGCTCTACACTGGCATCGGTCGTGGAGCGCCCCTTTGTAAAACCAAATTGTTTATTTGTTTAGTTTAGTGTAGAAGCTCGTTCAAAATCAGGAAATACACCACAGTCAATATACTTATTAAATATTAAAGCTAATCTGTTAGCAGCTAAAGCAATAATGGACTTGGTAATAGTAACGGAATTACCCCACAAGTCTGTAGTCTTCTTTATATTTATAGTATAAAAAGCTTTTATAACATCATTTGAATTTATATACTGAAATGAGAAGTTACTATAAATTGTACTCATGTTTTCTTTCAAAAGAGATTCCGCTGCATTGGTTGATGAGTCCAAAGATCTAGTAGTAATAAAGGGGATATCAGTAAAAAAAACTTTCAAACGCCGATGAAACTTTTGAGTCTGATGTAATGGTGGTGTTATCAATGTGGTAGCGCCATCTACCTTCCTATCTATAACTAATCGCATCAACATCAATCGTTCCACGTACAAGTGTGAGCGATACCATATTTCCGTCTCCCTCTATCCCACTCCCTGGAAGAGGCACTGCCTTTCGCCTGATTGGTCGCCGCGATCGTCGACGCGAGTGACAGTCCAGAACCTTCAAGAACATTCGATTCGCGAGACGCGTCCGCGATACCGTACCGCTCCGCGCCGCTCCCGTATAAGTTATTACCGCATATATAAAGCGCTCGCAAGTGGAAGTGATTGTGTAGTGAAGTGAAAACAAGCAGCTGCATCACGAAACCACCAGGAGACTGCCCTACGAAACGAAGAAGATTGCCGTATAATGTAAGTGCCCTCCATCCTTGGAATATCCTATATCCACTCACAATCACCTCTTCCCGTATCCAATCCTACATCCTCTTCCTTTAAATACAGTCCATTTTTTCCAAATCGCCTAGAACCTACCTACGGTTACGGTGTATCGCCGAACCACAATGTTCAAACTAAAGGAGAAATACCAAATACGGCCTGTAGCGGCCAGAAAGTTGTGAATCGTTGAAATTAAACATATAATTTTAAAAATTTATACATCGTTTTCGTTTCTTAATAAAGCTGCGGTGAAAGATTTAAGTTTTTAAAGATTATTATTTTGAATAGGCTATGGTAATAGCGGATGAATGTCTTATGTTGCCAGCATTAAAAATAAAATGAAGTATGGTAGGCAGAAATTGTTTTAAGGAAATAATATTTTTATTACTATATTAGAAAACAATATCTTTTATTAACTTTATAAATATATTTGTAAAAAGAATCAAGAAATATATAATTTATTATATATTAAATAATTATTAATCGGTAAAAATCGTTTTGTTTTTTAATCGATACTACAAATATTTTTTCAAACCAATTGCATCACATTTTTTATCTGTTATGTCATTCGTGTTGCATCGTGAATATTTTGCTCTGATTTTGTTGGTGTTTTCGTACGGTTTTAATTGTAATGTAATTGAATATAAATTCAATAATAATTATCTCTACCTTCTACCCATGCTAAGGATATGCAGCGGTGTTTGTGATTGTGGATAGTGTTTTTGGACGAGTATAGTACGAGTTTCCCTAGTACACAGGTGATTATTCATTATTATTGGCCTCTCTTTATGTAGTTTTTGTTCTATATGACACAAAGACATACCTTTATTTGCATCTAGGTATTATATATATGTTAAAATTCAATTTTGAGGTATATTTATTTGTGGAATAATTTCCATTTCAAATATCTCGTATCTTAGTTCCACCAAAAGTTATTTTTTAAAAATTATACAGGTTAATAGAGAAGTCATTTATCTTCAAAATACACATGGTTTCGTGTTTGTCCGTGCCAGGCCCATAATGTATGGCCAAATGGTACATCTCCTTTAGAACCTTTTCTTTTAACTTTCCCAGTCTCGCTGTTTATAATATTCCATGTCATTTTCATTTTATCGTCACTACTCCTAATCCTTGAACTCAGGTAAAGAGACTTAGCTTTCTTGCAAAGTTTTCGAAATATACTAGCAAAGTTTCTAACAAAATCCTGAAATTGTTCACTTAAATTAAAGTTTCTTTCGTCATATAGCTCATACAATCTCTTTCTACTTTTGTGAAGCCCAGTTGTTGCCCATTCACAGAAGGTTGCATTACCTCCAACTGTTATCGTTCTAGGTGTGAAAACCGAATTAAAGTCTGTACAAAATGCTTTGAAAAAGCTATTATATAACAAATTAGGGTCACCTTCATCATCAAACAATGACCAGCTAGTCATTAGTTTACTTTGAAACCTAGCAAAACGAGTTGCAGTTTTAGGTATTACAACTATATTTTGCCTAGAAACATTCTTACTGTTATCATTAAAGGAGATCTGCTGTCCACAATGGTCTGAGTCTAACTGTCTAATAATTTACTTGTCTCTTACTATGATATCTGTAAGTTCAAATTCGGAAGATGCCACAGAAATTTAGAAGTAGAATATTTATGTCATGAAAATAATTTGTTTCCAAACCTCTTTGATGCCGGACAAAATCTGTCAATTCCGAATTAGCTTCGAAGTAACGGAGAACCTTACAGCGTAAAATTCTTGGATGTCAACTTCCAAAGCATTAATAAATAATATCAAATACGATAGAAAGAGCCTTTTGTTCGCCTTGACTCTTTGTAGTCTACAAAGTTTGTCCGAAGTTCAGAACCTTTGTGGGAGTCTCATATTACTCGCACATTATTAAAAAATAATTTGAGACGTTAAATTTTTAAATTATTTAATGGATACATTGGTACTTCAACTGTAACTAAGCAAGTGTACCTACTTTACTTTAAGCATAATGAAAGAGTTTCGAGTCATGTAACCGGCTATATAATTAATAATGTGGGTAAGTGTTTGTACAGAGGGGTTAAATTAAATTTGTGTATTGCTTTGCTTTTGTACGGTTCATTAATTTTTTTTGATTGGTTACAAGCTTTGGTAATTTTATACCTATATATAACGATCCTAACGTGGACTTGTGCGGGGAGTTCGAATCCACGGCGCGCACCACTGACTTTTCGAAGTTATGTGGTGTTTAATTGTTAATAATCGCTTGCCTCGTGCCTCGGCGAGCATGTTAAATCATCAATTTTGGCTCTCGTGAACAGTTGTTGACAGTCGCTACGCAGAGTCAGTACTCTTAAATAAACTGATACTGGTCTAAACCATGGAATATCGAATATCCCTTTGGGTTGCGGAGGTCAAATGGCAGTCGCTCTCGTATAAAGAGCGATCTCCATTCAATTAACAGGTGTATGCCTAACTAGAAGGCTACCTAGGAGTACACTCTTTCAGATGAGATTGTAGTCAAAGTTAAGTATATTGACAATACATTTAATTCTAGAAAATATTATGATCATTTTGCATGAGAACTATAATAATACAAATACATCTAATCGATTTGTGTAATATCTTTAACACATCAGTACAAACTAAGTCAAATATATTTTAAAACGTGTCTAGTTTTTAATTCTCAACGCTTAAAGGGTAACTGAAAAAGCAAAAGCCGTAGGTAGTACATGAAGTACGTTCAGACAATGAATCAGAATAGACTTAAACGAGATTGCCATATTCATGTCAAGGGCCGATATTTCACAGATTCACTTTCATCTATCGTCGTGTTTTATGGTGTCCCAATAGAGCTGGAGGCTGTATTTTAATGCCATGTGTAATTTTGAACGTCATACAAAAACACAATGAGATCTATGAATATGAAAGCGGTGTATGATGGTTCTCTGTAGGATTATACGAAAAGCTTAATCTTAAATGTTTTTTTATGAATATTTCTTAACAAAAACAATAATCTTTATTTTTCATCAAACTTAGTATATAAGGTGTTACAATAGATCTTCTCATATGTTTTTGGCTGTAAACAGCGCGTAAATGCTGTAAAAGCATCTTGCATTGTTGAAGGATATATTTTAATTAGCTATTGCATTTTGTTTTTTCGAATTAACATATAATATTTTGGTAAATATATTATAAAATTACGATAGTCTATTGGACAAACATATGACGTGGGGTTTCACTTTTGTGTGTCTATAGATTACTAAAATTGTTGTACCAAGCTTGAAGAGCGGTTAAAAACAGACTTATAACTTCGTTATGACATTGTTTTCAAGACAATTTTTATCAGTCTCAAGTTTAGCAATAATGAAATATTAAGACTTATTTATCAAATGTCAAAAAGTTCAATCAAAGTATCAGAAATAGATAACGATTGAGCAAGAAAAAGTCTACATGATTGCTAAATTCTATACACTCTTATTCCTTAACCTTACATGTCAATAAAACGAGTGGAAAGAATGTTTGGAAATTCTAAAGATCTTTTACATATTTCTTTTTTGTGGGAACTCCAATCGCAGGCTTCTCCTCTATAGAGAGTCAGAGGGGATGAGTAGGGTGTCCGTGGACTACAAAGCAAGCAGAGCTTAAGGTACGGCAACCAATCAACAGATTAATACCTATACATTTATATAAGAAATGCCTAGATATTTAATACCCATACCCAAGCCATATTTTCTATTCTATATTATTTATTTTTAAACTTACGATAATCTCAATGATTTCAGTATCAGTTGATATGTATAAGAAACCTTGGCTGTGAATGCTCCAAATGGTCAAATGAAGCAATCAACAATCAAAGACGAGCTTTCAAGAGTATGGTTTCGAGCTTGCTACAGTAAGTAGAAATCAATACCACACAGCTACTTTTAAAAAAATAGTCAATTTCATACTGATACTTAAAATTAGACGGTACTTAAGACCTTTGTACCATGTAATTATAAGTTTCATAATTAGAATCGAGTACTTACCTTTTTTGATGAAAGTATTTACAACTAATTTATAGTTACAACTGTACTGCTATTTATCTAGCTAGAAAGTTTAGACAGCCAGATTACAGTATTTTCATAGCTGCAGTCTATATTGTTAACAAATGTATAAACATTAATAAACAAGTCACAACATTTAAGGCTGTTTAATCTTTATATATTTCTTGTGAAACCCTCCTACTAAACGACTGGCAGATTTTGATGATTTTTTTATTGTGTGTGTTCAAGGGGACTTGAGAATGGTTTGATTCACAAAAAATTGTGAATATTAAAGAAAGAAATATGGCGGTACGAAGTTAGCCTGGTCAGCTAGTAACATTATAGTGAACGAATAGCTATATAAAGTAGTTTATGTTGTTTTTTTTTACTATTATTTTTTATGAAGCATGTGAATTATTCATAAATTAGTTGACACATTATAATATAATATGGGCCTGCGGAATTAAGAAACACACATAACTTTCTATCTTACAAATTATTACAACAGAACTAAGAGCGACACCTACTTTTTTTGTTTTATATATTTCACAACGAGTTTCTTTTATACCTGATTATAATTCGCAGTATTTTCATCAATGAAGTTCGCTTACTTCATTTCTTCTGCATTCGTACAAAAACCCTTTTGTAGTTTACTCACGTATCCTTCCTAGATTGAGAATGGGATAACCCATTACTCATACTGCGACAGTATTCCACTAACCACCATCAATTTTTAAGTATTATACAAACAAGTATTGATTGATAAAAGGCTATTAAGCTCTACAAAATTACGCAGTAACTTACACCCTATATAATAAAAAATATACACAGCAAAATGAGCCTACCAGTCTCGGCACACAAAAACACAATCAGTATGAAATCGACATGATAATTGCCGGCGACGAGGAAAACCTCGCGTGAGATGTCGCTTGTCTAACTTGATTAAATTCTACTGGAACAGGTCTGTTTGGTTATTCACAGTAGAAACAACGTGGCGATGGAAAATACAAGCTATTTTCATTTCACCCTTGTAACCCGACTCGACTTATGCATTTGATATATTGTGCTGTGTAAAAGTCACGCATTTTATTTTTGTAGCAGATGAAAATGTTGCAGTGAATGATTTGTTTATTATTGTTCTTAATTGGATTGTTGACAGTGTTTCATTTAGGTATATTTATTTACACAACTATAAATTTCATTTAAGTATATTTCGCGCAAATACTCAGGCCAATCTTGGATTTCCAAATCACAAGTTTTAAAAAACATACCAAGACTAACTAAACTTATATTAGGCTGTCTTTTACGGTCACACAATGGGAGAAAGGGCAAGGTAATGTTATTGAAACATCAAACTAAATTTTGTACTGGGTCGACGTCGACGGTGATTGAGGCGATTGTTAGTTGACACATATTGATACGCCTTGGACTATGTACAACATAGAAAACTCTGTGGCCCTTAAAAAATGGCAGACTCGATCGTATGTCCGTTTATTTTTATACTATAGAAAGAGTGAACACTATACACATTTTAATTAAGACATGCGAAAAAAGTCCACCGACTTATATTAGCTATAAGTTTTCTATTTGAAACAAATTTCCTTCCCGTATATTAACATTTCAATAAACCGTTCAAAGTTCGACACGTTTTCGAGTGAACAAAGAACAAAAAGCAAGCAAGAAGCAAAAAGTGAACAAAGAGTAAATCGAAGCACGTAATTTTTATAGCCAACAACGTACAGGATTGTGAAAATAATTCTATTTTTAGAATAAAAGTCACTAAAGTTTTATTAAGCAAGTAAAGTAAAACTAATCTTACTTATCTAAGGGAATATTCAATTTCTTACGTTTTATCCATAAATCTACTATACCGAAATCCGCAGATATTATTAAGAATATTGTGCGTACTTTATATTTTCGCTTATTTTTCTTAATCTCACGGCAAATCCGCTTACACACTGAAACCTTTGTGAACATGAACGAATGAAATCTCTTTTTCGTACGAAGTTGCTTTTGCCGGATAGCATTTTTATTTGAGTTTCGTGTCAAAATAACATGGTTGTTCTAGCTACGTAGTTTTTCATGAAGCCAATTAAAACCACGAACGTACAACTGTGCCTACGTTCTTGTTTTAACTTCCATTTTTGGATTATAAAATCAATATTGAGCATTTCAACTTGAAAACTGTGGGATTATTCGTGGCTTACTTAGGTACTTTTTGGCCGAGTGTTTGAAGCACTCGTAACACGAGTGCTACAAAAGCTCGTAAAAATATTGTAAAAATTAAGGAATAAATGATTGCGAGTTTGATAGAGCGGATTTTCTTACCCTTTCATGCAAAACCTTCTGAACGTATTTTGATGAAATTTCGCTGTAATGATGTATACATTAGACAAGCACGTCATCATCATGGGTCACTTTTCTTTTCAATACCGAACCCACACAGGCAAAGCCAAGACCAGATCAAGCTTGTCTATGCCGTCTATATATTTGAAGAGATGGGTCAGGGCCAGAAATCAGCCTCTAGAAACCCTCCAGGAACTAAAACTGGCTATTCAAGAGGAGTGGGAATGTGGTATACATTCCCACTCCTCCAAGAATTAATAAAAACATTAATAAGGTCAATGAAAAACAGGATGGAAGCTGCAATAAGAGCACGTGGGGGGAATACAGGCTACTAAACACAGTTTTCTTTAGAAATTTTATTCTTCTTTGATTTTTTACCTACAAAATTAATTATAAAAAATTGAGCTATTCTAACCATTTTTGTACTTTCAGTCTGTAAAATCAATAAACCAAAATCTGTTATGGTAAAAACTGGTCTATTGTAATTTTAGACTGGCACTTAAAAGACAGTGTGAAAAGTATTTATTAATTAATTTAATATTTTTATTTACCGTGTTCTGGACAAAAGCGTATGGGGTGGGTCGACTTTTTGCACGCAAGTTTATATGTATAAGTTTGTTTATCAGTTATCTGGTTTCCATAGTACAGACTCAGTCCAGTTTGGATTCAGATGCTCTTGTATGGGATTGTCTAGGATATAATATTCTATTTATATAAAGGACGTTGTACAGAAATAAACACAGTCAAACTGCTACATGATAATACAATGTTTATTGTCGTTTACTCTTTTGTGTGGTTTTAGCAATATAGTGCTATACATTTATTATTAGCTGCGGAGAACTTTAAGACATATACTGTTTGTATTCTAAAATGATCTGTTAGAAGTTAGATAATAGACAAACCTAACCATAATAAATACGCACAAATGTATTTTCTTTTCGTACGAGTGTTGGGCTAACTCTGATATCAGAAATTATAGATTACCCGAAGACTATCAACAAGACCTTGCTATTATTTTCCTAAGATAAGAACAGGGCCCAACGACTTTACGTGCTCAGGTACTGTAGCGCTCAGATTTAACTCGACAGTAAGCAGTTACCCATCCTAGTAGTGACCTGCGTAAACGTTGCTTAACTTTGTCATTATATTCCGAAGGGCAAGTCAAGACTCTCCTCGTTACACTGATACGTGACAGGAAAAGAACACATCAATATAAAATTACATGATAAATTCATGGCGCGAGTAAACATCCCGATCGACCAAGGTGTTACAGGACCACTCCTGGCTGCATTAAATATGAACACCATAAATTGGGAGCGTAGAACATTCATAAAAAATGAATCCAATTCGATTTTTATGTTCCACGCATCACAGACGCAAACTATAAAAGTATGAAAGAGGTGGCAGGTATTAACAAAACAGAGAAATATTCATGCTCAATGACTTGGAAAAATTCAATAACACAACTGTCCGAGGTTCGCAATCTAATGGAATCAAAAAAAAAAATCAAAGTTTACAATTTAGGGATCAAGCCTCCTAACATTTGACACCTCCGATTTGGGACCTTGAAAGTTTTCGTCTTGGCATTTGATTGACATTAGTCAATGTTGCTATTATTGGATTGCATTATTGAATTTTTTATCATTGTTGTGGAATTAGGGAAGGAAACAAAGACCTTGCTTTTAAAAAAGTTGAAGAGTTGACAAACATTGAAAGGAGATTTTGTAAATTGGGTATTGCTACACGAATTGAAGGATATACACACGGAAGGATAATGAGATTCTAATATCGTCGACATATTATTATAATGTTATTTCAGGAGATAATTTTATCTACTATTTATTGGAGACGTTAAATAGAGATGAAATTAGAAGAAGACGATACGTACCTATTTTATACTAAATCAATAATGTTATGTCTTACCTGTTTTAGCATGATATTTACCTGACAACTATTATACTTTTTTTAATCGGACATTCGTGTAAAACATTAACCGTTTTTTTCTTTTTTGCTGTGTTAAATCATAAACATTCATGATTTTCCAGTAATCATTTAACTTTGTCGCCAATATATTCATTAGCTTCGGCTTAGAAGCCGCCCCTTGGTTGCGCACGGGTCTCTTCTCACTATAGGAAAGGTAACGCTATAGTCAGTAACGCTGTGACCAAGTGCGGGTCGGTAGATTTCACATGTCTTTGGTTATGTGAAAGATTGTGGAGAATTCTCGGAAATGCAGCTTTTCTAACGATTTCCTTCATCAAATAGCTGGCGATTATGAACACACAACATTTGGTGGACGCTATGGGTTTAAACTCGAGACGCCCTGCAAAAACAATCATTTCTTTTCAAAATTGCTTGACTTCTTTTCAACATTTTATTGCTTATAAACGAAAAATAAATAGATTAGTAGTTTATATGTCAAATCTTTGATAGCAATACAATAATATAAATAATATAAATATAAAAGTAAAATTTTAGGTAGCTCTGGACTACTAAACAACAAAATTGATATTTCGTCTCATATACATAGATACCTCCAATACCGTCTTTCGTATTCCGATGGTCCGCAAACGATGAATTATAAAATTTCATTGAACGAACCTTGTTCGTCAAGCAGCTAACTGCAGCATCGCAACCTCATAAGATATTCGCACACAGTTGAATAATAAAACAATTCACAGGTACGTGTTTACATGAAATTACAAGCAGACCGTGCTTGTAAAGTACTGGAAGTGTTGATACGAGTATATTGCGTATATTGGTGGCGATTGCAATCACAGTAATAATAAGGTCATTTATGTGCTGAATAAAATCAGCATGAACGATGTTGAGCTACCGTGATTGAATACTTTTGGTAGTGAAAAACCTATGACTATGTAGAAGAACGTATTGCAACGAGCAAACAATACGTAAGAAATAAAATATAACAAAAGCCCTTTACGTAACAAAATCGATTTCGGTATCACCTTGATGTGAACTAATGGAAAAATATTTTATATTGGAACGAATTAGCGGAATGCAATAATTATATTCGAGCAATTAGTGTATTTTAACACCTACTACAAAACAGTCATCAAACAGGCCTCTAGGCAATTTATGTTTAAAATATAAATGTAATCAAAACACCCATTTTATATTCTGTTTATTTCGACACAGAAGCATTTATGCGAAGCAAAAATTAAATTCAGTCCACTAAAAGCGAACGGTAATAGAAAAAAGAGAATATTATTTTGTAGTCAGGCTTTTAAAGTAATTTTCTTTCGTGTACACTATAGTAAATTGTATAAGTTGAGTAATAGATCAATAAGTCCGTTAAAGTAGGTGTGTAAAATACACCTACATATCCATGAAGAAATACTCAAGATTTTTGCTTATGTTCTATCAGATTTGGTGAAATACCAGTGGCAAAATGTAGACGAATCCCAGCGAGTTTAGTTAGTGTAGTAGCTTCTGATTATTGGATAAGTTGTCATCATCCTTGCGTTATATTGTTTGTATACCAAACTTTCTCCATGCCGCCCTCCATGGGACTCGCTTTCTAGTCTAACTAGTTTTTAGCTTTTCTCCAGAACAACTACCGTCTGACCTTGACAATTCATAATGATAGCGCAATGCCATGACTTGAATAGTGTCAACAGAAGGATTGTACAGGACCCTCGTTGACCTAGTCACAATCAAGCTTTCTAGCCTTGTTATAGTAAATTTCTCTGCAGTGACGAGGTATCTGGGAGTGTTTATGCAACTTTCTAAGAAACTATTTCGAATAACTATTAACTCTATCAAATGAACCAGCCAATTTAATGAAAAGTCACTTCGTTTATTAAGCATCTCGTAGCGCTACAGCTTTTATTCCGCATTTAAAAAGCAAACCACTACAAAGAATGCGTACCATAATTTCATATTAGTACCTTCATAAAGTTTTTTGTGACCTAATGGAAGGAAAGAGGAACCCACCACGCACTCTCGGATTGACCACCCCAACTATTGCAATAGAAAAAGGTTGAAAATACCGAACTCCTCTAAAAGGATAAGGGATATAGGAATGGTATGGGTTCCAGGAAGATAGCTGACTAGCAGTATCCCGCTGTATTCACCGACTATTCTTCGACACGTGTTTCGCCTCTGCACGTCGCAGCACATGTCGAAGAATAGTCGGCGCATACAGCGGGATACTGCAAGTAAGGTATCTTCCTGGAACCTATACCATTCCTATATCCCTTATCCTTTTAGAGGAGTTCGGTATTGTCAAACTTTTTCTATTGCAATAGTTGGGAAGTGGGTTCCTCTTTCCTTCCATTAGATTATAATGGAGTTCCGCCAAGTAACGCCTGATTCAATCAACTATATCAAGTTTTTTGTGCATGTCTCATCCAGGTCGTTTAGCTCGATATTCGCAGAGCTTTTGCAAAACGCACACAAAACGAATGTTTATCCTTCGTACTGGTAGTTCCAGTGTTTTTTTTTTGTATCAACAAAATGACAAACAGAGACGTCCACCTGATTTGCACGTCATAGGAATTGGCTCCGAATGTGCCGACGTAGCAAAAGAACAGTGATGTAATGCAAAATATGTTTGTTTACTTTGTAAACGTGAACTTGTTTTAGGAATAACTGGACAGCTATTAGAGGATTATGCTTTGGAATGTTTTGATTTTACTATGATTTAAAGTTATAGTTATTTATTGAAATTAAACTACAGTTTACGGATTTTATCGCGATGTATTGGTTTCACTAAATTATTACATTTGAAACTAATGATCTAGAAACTATATTTTTAATTTATTACTAACCGACGTTTCGAATTCTTTACAGAATTCATGTTCACGGTAGACTTTTTATATTATATATTATTAGGTTATAGTTATTGTCAATTTATATACTAAGCTATGAATTCGGACATTCGATCAGGTTACGGCAAATGTTAGAAGGCGTCTCATGGAAAGATATAATCATATTAAAAGAAATTGTTACTAATATGTTGAATGTTTCATAAAGAACTTCACAAAGTTCAACCAACCGATAAAGAACACCATACACTATACAACTATTTGTGTATCTCATCGTGGTGAGAATGGAAGCAACAACATTCAGCGCAATACTGCAGCCGCTTAAACCACTACACCATCACAGTCAAACAAGTTAATGACTATACAGCTAATTAAATTTTCACAAGGAAAGCTGAAGAAAGACAAATTACGGGTATTCTGTGTTCTCGCTGTGGTATAATACTTTAACGTAGAAATTGTTATTTCCATCGATGACAAGATATTTTGTCACACATATATTTGATTACAAGTAACAGTAAAAGGAGCTAGCCAGAACACGGACGCGATTTGATACCTAGAACCTACTGGATGTGACATCTTACCATATATAATTTTGCGGTATTGAATGTGATGACAAAATCCAATCTTTTGTCACACTAACATAGATTTATACAAACCAACACATATGTAGGTACAATATTTATGACAAATATACAGCCACTGGTGACTCAAACATATATTTTCCTGAAACAACGCAAACGATTTGTATGTTGAGCCGTTTTGATTTTCGATCAAACAAAATGGACTATCGTTTTATTTGGCCAGAACTCTTCGTTCCAATTAGATTTCGGTATCGGGCTGAATTTCAAAGAGCTTTTTATGTATCGATATTTAAGAGTTATTTTGATGTAGGTTCCAGTGAAATCTTTTGTATTGATTTGAGGATACAATTATTTACCAAATGTTTTTTGCTTTTTGTTGTTATCATTTCGATAAAATAAGCTAATAATCCATTGGGGCAATTTTTCCTTCCCTGGATTAAGCTTTGCTTCGGTGGAAAATTACTTTTAGAATTTACTGAAAGGTAGCAAACTAATACATCTCTTATCCGCTCGCTTGCTTCTGGCAACGATCGTTTCCAATACTGACACCGCGAACTTTGCTCTTGGAAACAATCGTTGCCAAAAGTTAATTTCTATTAAACGACTTTAAACTCTATTTTAAAGTATCTAAAGTCCTTCCAAATTGTTTTTAAACCAATGACAGATTATATATCTAGCATCCGAACGCAAGTTTGCAACATCATAAATGAAAATTTTATTTAAAAAATTAGAGTGAAGTTTGAAGTAGCCATTTTGTGATTTTCTGTGTGCAACTGCATATAGATTATTTTATTTTTTTATGAAGATATTCTTGGACAATCATTATTTTTTCATATTTAATACCACAAATAACTATTCTACTTTGTAAAAATTACTAAAAACTATACACCTATCGCGCATTTTTTCATTTGTTTTCACAATTTCACGCTATTCGTCTGAAACCGGCAAAATATGCTCGACCTTAACTTTAGTCTCATATAAAATATTATACACACATTTTTTGGTGAAATAACAAACGTTCCTTTGTGCCTTATCTTATTGTCTATACAAAACAGAAAACAAAATTAAGCTAGGTCGCTTGGATGAATTGTAAATCAAGTTAGACTGAGGGCGTCCGCGCCGAGCATACAGTGTCAAATTATGTGAGCAAAGTTCGACGGTTTTGTTGGTATCACAAATTGGGCGACATATAATATAATTTTCCTGGCCCTGTATATAACTGTTCCACTACTAGACCACCAGTGGGACAATATAATTATATAAAGATGTTGGTCACAAATAGCTGGAGCTAAAAAATAATACAGCGTCTAGTTTGAATGATGATCGTCCTTTGATGATCCTTCTATTAATACTGGCACGTAGTGTTAGTTGTGGTTCATAAACTTGAGTTCAACAAAGATCAGATGTGTATTCGGAGTTAACGTTCTACTTCATTAACTCAAGCGATGAACATTGCTTTGATCTTGTGGCAAAGCGTGAAGTAACAATTGCACATGGTCCTAAAATCCTTAGTTGGAAGTTCAACAGAGCATTCACTTATAAAGGCAATTTCTACTCTTTACCGAATTTATAGTATACCATTCAATGTAGAGAGAATGTAGATTTTTACGTCGCTGCGGTAAACTTTTGTGTCCATTCTCCTCCTCTACTTTTTATGGCAAGTTTGTGAGAGGTGTGAAACTCTTTTTTAAAAACTTTTTGAATACCACCACGGCGTCCTTGATGTACCGTAGCATCGGGACCACGCGAATCACGGTGATTTTATTTGGCCACAACCTCGCCGTGGTATTATAATATAAATATAATATTTTTTTTTTCTTAAGTTTATTTACATCCATACAATTCAAATAAAAATGTTGATACATATTGTTTGTACAAAGCACAATCAAAATATTAAATATACAAATAAATAGAATCTTAATATATCAGCTTTCGAAATAATATCAAAAGCAAATAAATCAAATAAGTAATAAAAACAAATAATTATAATACTTACTTGAGCGAAATAAAATCTTCTATCCAAAATATTTTGATAGGTACTAGTCATAGATGGGGGACAGTTCTGTCTGTCCCTTGCAGTCGGGCGCGGTCGCGGGAGGAGAGGCGTGTCGGTGTTGCGTTGCCGCGCGCCCTGTCTCCCGCGACCAAATGGGGGCGGACCATTCGATGCGTCGCGGTGGGGCCGCAGAGGAAGAGGAGATGCGGTGTTGCGTTGCCGTCCTCCCTATCCTCTGCGGCCGCTGGGTGTTTTGGCGGCGGAGCCCAACACCTTTATCCGCCGCCAAGGGGGTTTTGTTCGGGGCCCGCCTGACTATCTGGCGGGCCAATACCCATCGAGGGTAGCGACGAATGCTTCGGCGATACCTTACCCACCGACACACGGGTACATGAGAAAGTCGATGTAGTTTTTAGAAGTAACACTACATACTCTGGCTCTCATTTCTCCAAGAGTCGGAGATCCGAAGGGATTTTCCACCACGTAAAAAAAAACAAAGGTATAGATAATATGAATAACTGGAGTGTACAAAATTCGTTTCGTCGTTGTGATTATCAAATTTGTGACCCGCTAGCAAATTGTTACAATTTATTAGTTTTTTGTTACCAGCTTTAAACCGCGTTTTTGCTTGTCTAGAGTTTGTTATGTAATACCTACATGCATCAAAGTTATACTTATCATGATCAGCCTTGTATATAAACTGTCCCAGTACTTGACACCAGCTCCTCTCCGAGACAAGGGTTAAGGCAGTCCACAATGCTGACCAAGAGCGGGTTGCAAGTCTTTACATATTTTTTTGAGTCCTCTAAACATATTATTTGTAAAGACTTCTATATGACTTGCTTTAATTATGAAACAAAAGTCAGTGGTGCTTGCCGTGGCAATTTTACCATCATCATCACCAGCCTTTAACAGTCCACTGCTGGACTAGGCCTTTCCTTTGAAAGGAGGAATTGGCCTACTATACCACGCTGGCCAAACGGGTTGGTATAGGGTTTGTATCAAGTTTTCCTTCTCTTACAGTGCTGTTCTCTGCATAATATGCTCCCTCTGTCGGCTCTTACGACACCCATGGAATGATATGGGGTGGTGACATTCCGTATTCTTAATCAGTCACCACACAGACATATTGTACTATAGCGGTAATAAAATTATGAAGTAAAAGAAGACAAATGCTATAGGTATACGTGAAGTGTATGTGCTCCACTACACTACTATCTTTAATATGCACTTTGACGCAGATGGATATATATTCTTAATTATTTAACCATTAGCAATATTATTAAATTCTTGCGTTACTGACTGACGAACAATGTTCAGCCGGATCTACTGTTCTCAATAAACAAAACTTGTCAAGTATATTCTTTGAGGAGTGTAGAGGAGCACTAAGAGAGGATTTTAAGAATTTCTCACTCTGAAGGGTTGTAAAACAGTTCCAGGTGGAGCTGTTGGTAAAGTCTACAATAAATTAAAATAATTTGATTGTGTTTAACACAAGTTTTGTTTGTGGTTATACGTCATGGAAACATTTTTGAAATGTTTTCTTTCTTTTGCAAAAAGTAATTAGAGAAGAATTCACTTTTCAGATGACTCAGGTGTCAAAATATTTTGATCAGTTCTGGTACAAGACAGGTACGCCCAGATGTCATCGTTGTGGCGACTGTCACGATATTGATAAAGATACAGCACTGCACAGTATTGTGGGGTAACTTAATAAGTGCAGCAGTGGTTGCGACTTGGTCGCTCTGATCTTGTTACCATAGTCTGAAGTGAAAACCTGAAACACCAGCCGTCTTCTTGACGAATGCCGACGCCGACCAGTGGGTGAGCCGATGTCGCCTCGATCGCGGCAATGTAAACTAACTGTAATACGCTACCATAAACAATTAATTTAGCTAAGAGGCTTTATTCCGTATTATAAACTGCTCATTAACATCTCACTGTAATCCATCTGTGGAAATGAGTATGGCTGAATGCAAAGTTGACACGAAATACGAACGGTGAATTTAAATCTGATGAATAGAAACCGGATAATATGCATTGGCATAATTGCATATGCATTTGCATATTTAAGCCATTTCCAGCGCTAATAGCATAATAATAATAATAAATAAATAAATCATTTATTGAGCAAAAAAACATTGTTTACATTTTTAAACCTGCCAAACTGCTTAGCAGTTTTTCGGCCGGATTAGCGCTTGTTTTAAATAAATACACTTGGCATGCTTACAACTACGCTTAACATAATCCACATAGCATATGTGTGACTAGTAAGCGCGAACAGTGTCGCCTCTTAATTGGAGATAAGGGAACAAAACATCAAATAAACAAGAATAACACATAAAATACAGTACCTACCTACCTCAAAGATATAATACGTCTTTTACCTACCTACAGTAACTGTCAATGACGTATTACGGTTATTAACTGTCGTTGGCCATCGCATTTAATAGTTCACGTCGTAACTTATTTTTCAGTGACATTTTGCTCATGTTACTATGCTCATTTCTGAGCCAGCTAAATTCATTATAAATTGTAGGAATCAAGTACTTGTTGGTTCTCTTGCCGTAGTAATTTGTTACTGATGATCGCACTAACTTTCGCTCTCTAACGTTTCGAGTATTATATCTGTTGTTTTTTTAGGACTTTATACTGCTCATTATAGAACTGCTCCAGTACCAACAAGTACTTGACCTTTTCACGTATAGGGAGAACTTTGCAGATACCGAATAGTTTCTCATAATTATCCTTACAATTTTATTTTGTTTTTTTATCAACAATAAATTTTAGGAAGCGGACTTGTAACAATTGAATATTATCTAAGTATGTTTTGAATGTGCGACCATACGTGCTTAAACTATATGTAACTCAGCAGTGACTCGACAAGTGCAAACTATACGACGCGTAGTGTTTTTCTATTTAATGACGTTTTCAATGAATAAAATTTACTTAAAACAGACCTCAGCTTAGTGCACACATCGTCAACATGCGGCCTCCAGTTCATATTCCTATCAACCCATAGTCCTAAGTATTTAAATGTTTTTACATACTCCACACTGTGGCAGGTGCAGTTGACCTTTGCTGCGTGCAGGCAGTCGTACGTGTGACCTACAATGTTAACATCTGAATACTCAACTCTCTTTGCTACCAGGTTGTGCGGTGAATGTATATGCATTATTTTTGTTTTGTTAATATTCAAGATAATCCCATTATCGTGTGCCCATTTAGTGATATTATCGAAATCTGTCTGCAACACAGCTCTGGCCTCCTGTATGTTCCTGGACGAGTATAACAAACACATATCGTCTGCATACATGTAAACTCGGCAATTCCTAATAACATTACACACACTCTTGACATGCATAGTGTAGCCAACTGGACCATAGACCGACCCGGTAGGGACACCCATATTCACCGCTGCTTCGTGCCCTACCACACCTGCTATGCGAGACTGCAGAGTTCTGCCCTTCAGATAACTACGGAACCATTTGTGTGTGGGGCCCCTGATCCCGCACTCCTCCATGGCCTGGAGATGGATCTCATGATCCAAGGTGTCAAATGCCTTTTTATAATCGATAAAAAGAACTAGAACCTGGTGACCTTGATCTAAACAGTCATTTATAGTATCAGAGAACTGGGATAAAGCCGTAGCAGTACTGCAGTTGTCGTCTAAATCCATGCTGTGCGTCCGTCAGTATGTGGTTTTGCTCTAAAAATTCACTAACTTGTCCAACCACAATTTTTTCCACTAACTTATTAATCCCCGATAAAATGGCAATCGGTCTGTAATTTGCGTAATCTGAATGTATACCCCCTTTATATATGGGTCTAATTAAAGCTTTTTTAAGCATGCTTGGATACTCGCCCTTGGACAGACACATGTTGACAAAGTGTGCTAAAACTGGCGAAATTACATTTTAATTAATTTTAGGTCGATAACTCGAATGCCGTTAAGACCCGGCGCCCTATCACTGCTAAGTCGATCTATAATCTTACACACAGTATCAGCTGTTACTGGCTTATATTGAAATGTTACATTACTCTTAGTTACATATTGGTTTCTATCTAAAAACTTTGTATTACAGATGTGTTTTATGTTTCTAATTTCTTCGGTGAATTTGTCGGCGAATTTATTACATATATTAAACATTGTATCTGTTTTGCCAAAATATCTATTTATTGTATCATCTATGTTAGGTTTTTTCCTACCCATCCAACTATTAATTTTACACCAGATTTTTTTTGGGTCCCCATTACAGTTCTTTATTTCCTGCTGTCTATGTTTATTCTTTGTCTTAAATATCAATTTATTCACTATATTTCTAAATCATCTATATTCTAATCTTTTTGTGTTATTGTTAGGTGTCGCCTTCCATTCCCTGAACAAACGATCCCTACGTAACAACATATTATGTAAGCCATTATTCATCCACTGTTGCGTTTCCCTTTTCTTAAATTTCTGCATTAAATACACCCTATCCTTATAGGTATTGTTAAATACATTCTGCAATCGGTCATACAAAGTAACTGGACAGTCAATAGTCAACAACTGCGCCCAATTATAATTAGAAATCTTTTTACATACTAGTTTTGAATTAAATACATACCGTGTCCTTACTGTCACTTCACCGTTTCGGTACCAATGGTATTGATACGCCAACCATATGATGATCGGACATAAAGCACTCGATAATATACGACCTACAGTCTTGCAAATGCTTAGCGCGCACCCACACATGATCAATACACGACACTTCACGCACACCGGCAACGATAGCCTCACGCGTCGTCTCGCCGGCCGGTATGACGCATTGTAGGCCTTGCTCACATAAACGGTCCCTGTAGTTTGTAGCATGGCGATTATTATTTACGGTGGAAACATGTATGTTCACATCTCCAAGGTAGACAACTTGTTCATTCGCTGGGATTTTCCCGATTATCTGCTCAATTTCTGATACAAATAATAACTTACTCGTGTTAGGTGGCCTGTACACCGCAATCACATGTATAACAGAGCCATTCAGGTTAAATGTACTATGAAGTGCTTCCATTGAGCTGGTCTGAGTTTTGTGTGCATGGCATCTATGGTTTTGTTTGGCATATATGAGCACACCACCTCCCCTTTTGTCCTCCCTTGTGTTCGAGAATACATGGTAACCTTCTATATTATATAACACCACTTCATCTTGCCGAATGTTTACCTCAGACAGCACTAACACCACTATCTCTTCATGGCTATATTTCAATAACGTCAACAATTCATCAAAGTGTTTTCTTAGCGAACGAATGTTCAAGTGGATAATAAAATATGTAATAATTGTTTATTAAGTATACTCTGACCCCAATCGTTTACACTTTGAAACCGATTGTATTGACAATCCAACGAAACAAATCGTCGAAGCTATCCACTTATTTTTTTGACGTGATTACGCAATGTACACCTGATTCTGACCCGTTCACTACGCCGGCGCCGTTATTCATTTTTACCCACATATTGCTCAATATCGCGTTCGCTTCTGATAGAATATATTTTTTTCTCCTCGTCACTTTTTCGCATCAGTATTTTTCCATCCTGTACCCATATGTATTTATAGATTTTTTTAACTGATTTTTAGTGACCCGTTTCTTTTGTGTCTGGTCAGATTCTCGTTGGTATATATGCGACTATCGTTCTTTGTGCCATATACTTGACCGTTAGACAAGCGGTGTTTTCTAGATCTAATCGACTTGTCTCTGGCTTCTTTCGTTTTTAGAGTAAGCACCACTGGCAAGGGTCTCTCAGATTCCGGTTTTTCTCTGCCTACTCTCTCCACACACTCGATTAGTCCAGGGTCAAGCTCGAGCTTCTGGGCAATTCGGAACACTACTTCAGCTACAACTTCTTTCTCCTTTGTTTCTAAACCTACAATTTCTATCTTTCTCTCTTTCTCCTTCTCTTCCAGTTCATTCACCCTCTCCGCCAATGACTTATTGTATTTTTCCAAGTGTGCATTCTTGTTTTCCAACGCTTTTAGCTTTCTCTCCGTCGAAATTTGAGACTCATATAATTTGTCGTATTTTTCCGATACAAAATGTACCAGCTCTGTCAATTCACTTAGCTTCTTTTCCATATTATATAGTATCTCTAGCTTCCTGTTCATGTCAGCCAAGATCACAGCTATTTCAGGTTCTGACATAGTAGGCGATTCTAGGCTAGGATTCAAGGCAATGTATTCCTCACATTTTTCATTTTTGAATGTCTTGTTCGCAACGCATTTCTTGTGAAAAACTCCTTCACAAGGACCTTTGCACTTTACATATTGTTCATCTTTCGCTAACGATATGTACTTGCTACACTTTTTGCACTGGACCATTTTTTTTTAAATTTGTAACGTAGGTAGGTATTTGGATAGTTGTATCGCACGGATCGCAACACGGCCGTACGCCAAGCGGAGGCATATTTTTCCTAAGATCTAGTGATGATGCATATTATCGCTATAATTTACAGTATTTTGTAGCTTTATTAATGGGACGGCGTAAGTTTTGCAAAAAAATTTAAGCGCTAACATAGCACTCTAGTTCAGATTCTGCCCAGTTAGGTACCTCAGTAGATGTGGAGCGATAACTTTCGACGTATAAAAAGATTTTGAATGATCGAAGACATAATCTTACCACTGAACATTTAGAACAATATACTTGATTGTTCATGTTTACAAAAATATTAAATAATGTAACATGTTACTGTATAGATTATCCTCTATCAATGGATAGTTTACTAAATGTATGCTGATTTTGTAATAATATCTAAAAGTTAATAAGTAGTTTTTTATTTTATTAAAAAGCAATAAATTATAACGATACATACTTAATAAAGTAAAACTTAAAACAAGTATTTACTAACAATAAACAAATAAATCTAAAGGCATAATAGGTACTTACAGAACAAAAAAAAATTGTCATTTAATGTTGCTTATTCTGTCAGTTTTCGTGCATATTTCAAGCATATTTCATGCATATTTCAAGCTTTTTATGTTGCATATAATCCGGTCTCTACTGATGAAGTATGCATGTGAACGTCCGTCGTCGTTAGTCGTTAAGTCGTGTTACTTTGCTTGCGTAATACTAAATGGCAAATAGACGGTTAAACGTCATAACACACACCAACCTGCCAAGGGATCGTCACTGTATCACCTATATGTGTTCATTTAGGTTCATTTATTCTTTGTATGAAATTCTTTACAGCAGCGCACACTTATCGGCATCGTGACGTAATCGTCTTGCCTCGAGACAAGCTCACAAAACACTTACACTTACTTCTGTCCGCACTGAGCCTAGCCCCAAGTCAATCAACGTTAAACAAGCCGTAAGCGCTGTATCACCTAGACGAAGCCGACGAGGCGGCGACGTATCGAAGCTGCTGATATGCTTTGATTATGTGCTTTACGTTTGGGTGACGCCTGTTTGATTGATTGCTAGACAAAAGGCGTTACGGTGACGATTTCTTGCAAAGTTGATATGCCATGAGTGCGATTATCAATCAACAGGATTACCATTGATAAACCACATGATTTCGTAAAACATTACTAATAATTGTTCCATTCCTCCTCCTATCCCTTTTCCCAACCCCAAGAGGTGGCAACGCACTTGTGACTCCTGTGGTATTGCTCGTGTCCATGACTGCAAACTGATATCAGAATCTTTATGTTTAAAGTTTTATTCGGCTTTACCGCGCAGCCTAAAATCTTTTGAATGTCAGAAAGTATTAAAATATTTTAAAAAACATTTTCATCGAAACAAATCAGAACTCGTGAAATGCTAAATATTTTCTCAAATAAAAATAACTACGTTAAAAACAACCGACTTCAAAAACGGAAAAGTGAAAAATAATAAAGATTTAACGTTAATTAAATAATACCTATTATTTATATTTGCTTCTTACTAATAGCCTATTGCCGTACCGGGTACATTACCAGACACGGTGCTGCTACTGAACATTTCCTAACGGAAAAACCCAATAACACTTTGCCCGACCCGGGAATCGAACCCGAGACCTCCCAATCCCACGCACACATATATGCCGCGACACCAACGAGGCAGTCTGTCCATTCCTTTTAGAAGTTTCTAGAATTTTCTAATTTTTATTCGAAATATTTAAATAATATTTTGATGATGCTGGCGCTGCTGCTGCATCAGCGGAAACCCTCAAACGGGGCAAATTCGGAAACCTGGCTGGTAATTACGTTTTTGAGCCGTTTGGGGTCGAAACGCTGGGGCTATGGCGCCCTAGTGCACGCGCATTATACAAAAAAAAATCGCCAGAAGGCTGATCGATGCTTCCCGTGAGCAGAGGGCTGGTTTATATCTCGCTGAGAGAATAAGCATTCAACGTGGCAATGCTGCCAGCCTTCTGGGCACGCTACCGCTCGACAGCGGTGCGGAGGAATTATTTTTTTTATTATATTTTATTTACTTTTCTTTTCATACTTTTACTTTTTTATTGTTTAGGATAGTTTAGTTATATAATTAGTTTTATTTTATTGTACATTATAATGTTAATCTTACTTATAGACCAATTATACTTTAGTTTATTTAAAGTCTACCTAAGATAAAAAAAAAAATTGCCAAATATTTATAAACATTTTCCAAATTAAATAAAAACCAAAATCCACTAACTGTTATGACTGGGATTTGAACCCACGCCTTTAGAACGTAAAGCGGATGTATTATCAGCACGGCCATCGCCTTGTTATCAATTAGTGGCGAAAGTAGCGGACACTTGACAGAGTGCTTACGTCATCTAACTTAAAATTGTCATTTCCAAATAATGAATGAAATAGTCTTCAAACCTTTTTGCTAATTATTATGTTTGACGACCGGCCAGTTTGTCGTGTAGACGTCAGTAGTCCTTGGTGACCGTAGTGATGACAATTTGACATTACCCCAGCCGTCACAATTATTATTCATAGGAATTTAAGCCTTAAGGATAGGTGAAAGTAAATAAAACCATGCTCATAAAATAAAAACTACTGGGCCTAGGTGAATCAATTTTTTATGGGAACAATTCGAAACTATTGCGCATCAAAAAAAAAAAGAATTACGTAAATCGGTTCAGAAACCTCGCCGAAATCGGTGTACATACATCGAAAAAAAAAATACCGGCCGAATTGAGAACCTCCTCCTTTTTTTTGTTTGAAGTCGGTTAGTGAGCACTTTGTGAAGATATTCAAGCATTATGTCACTTTTCAAATCTTATAAAGGTAACTTTTCCCATTTAGAAGTCTTGGCATATTTCCATTAAATTCGACTTTGCATGAAGATACGGTTTAATAGTTTTATGAAGGGCGCGATAAAGGCAACTTATGATTATTTCTTAGCTTGCGTCACTCACGAATACTTTGTTGGATCTCTTTAATAGCACGCAATAAGGGTTTTGTTATTTCTTACTTTGGAACGCTAATTTTAGATTTATTTTTATGAATAAACAATAGGGCATTGTGATGCTTTCTCATTCTAGTTACATTCTGTAAATTGTATTTATTCTAGTTAAGTTCTGTAGTAAGTTGTCATTTGGACATAGATGCATTACGTTGTTTAAGAGCACAAAAGTATATTTGTTTGAACGCACTCTTATCTCCGGCACTACTAACCTATAGAAAAATGTATTATTCATTTAATAGCCAAAGCAAAAGGAAGATAATGGCCTATGTAAAATCGAAAATGGCTAATGGCAGATGTAAATCACGGTAAGCTAAGATCCTATGGAGCCGAGCAATAGAGTAGTAAAAAGAATTAAATGAAATGAAATGAAATATGAAATGAAATGATATATTATTTATTTAGCATACACACATCACACACATTATGACAAGCAATTGTACCCAAACAATATCAAGTGAAACATATTTATATAATAATAAAAAGAAAAACCAAAAGAATAAAAAAGAGAACAAAGAGAAAAAACAAGAAAATAGAATTTAAATAAAGAGCCGTATTAAAGGAGGTAATGTGTGTAGTCAAAATAGGACCTTATTCGGCATGTGCCAGGCGAACGCCTGACGCCGATTTTCAATTAGGCCCTCTAGTGACTCACGCATGTGATATCAAGAAAGCAAAAAAGAATAATATATATATACTTAGTATACAAAGAAATACTAATAGACCTACGTAGATAATTATTTATTGACAATGGTATTAGGTACTTATTTACATACAGAACATATATAGGAATAAATATAGGCGTGAAATGAGTACATAAACTTATAAATATTATCAACTATAATTGAGTGTAAGTACATGCTACTCATGTGTGTTGTGGGTCACAAGAAAAAAAAATTAAAAGAAAAAGAGTACCTACTAATATTTGTATGTGGTAGAATTATTAATTAATACTATCATTTGTACCCATTCATCCATTCATAATGCAATTATTCAACACCACAGATGCACGCGGTGCCCGTGCGGTGCGGTGCGCGAGAGCGTGGTTCGTGTAGCCTGCAGCCAATAGTTTTAACAAAAAACGCCTTTGCCTCGCCAGTAACCGCGCGACATCCGGCACATCCGCATGAAATGGTTTTACAATACAACTACAATTACATATTATGTACATAGGTACATATACACATACAATGGTCAATGAAGTAAATGTCAACTAAATGAATGTATGATTACTAACTATGAAACAACGCAATTATACTAGGTAAGTGTAATTTTATTTCGCAATGTATGATATCTTAAGCTGATAATATGTAGATATATTAAAAATTAAATAATTCCTACAAATTCTTTAATACGTTTCTTGTATGCAGTTTCAGATTTTATAAGATTGGCAATTGATAGCAACTTGGACAGTGTTGCAGTTAACCCAAGCTCGAGTGCCAGACTTCACAGGTAACGTAATGACATGTATTATAACTATGTATATGCTTCCATTCTGATTTGTGTACACAGTGAGACTTAAGAGTGGCTCGAGGTTATTTATAAACGCTTTCTTATTTTGTTTGTTATAGGTTTCTCACACAGCGGATGCACCCACCTAAATATGACTAGTAGCCGAATACTGAACCATTTGGTCAAAAATTAGTTAAAAAGCATTTTAATAAAAACTAAGTAACAATAAAATAAAGATGTAATAAATTTATAATTAAGTAGGTACATAATTATTAATTACTATAAGTTACATTAGGTAGGATTTATTATTGGAAGACATGTCAGAAATATTAATAAAAGATTGCATTGTATTTAATAAAAATTTAATTTATTACTTGCTACATAGAAAGTAAAGATATTTATATATTATTAAGATACTAACTCAATAATATTTGTTATGAGTATCCAATGTGATAATAATTAATTGAATGTGAATACATAATTATAAATAAAATGTCGTAATTATAATAATTAAAATACTTAGTATTAATCGGATAATATGAAATAAACATTTCAATATATATTAATAATTAAATTAAATGTCAGTAAAATTAATGTAAGTTTAAAATACAATAGTTTCAATTAAAAATTATTTGATGGTATCAATTAATCATTAATTATTTCCATTGCTTTAACCATTTAAGTCTTAAATAAGGGAGGCGTTTATATTAGCAACACCTAATTTTTACTGTTCCGCTATTAGAAAATTTTTCAATTGCCGTCTAAAGGTGTGGACTGACGTCAGGTTACGCAATGGAGGGGGGATATTGTTCCAACATTTTGAAGCCGCATAGCGAAAATTTCCTCTGAAAGCCTCTGTGCGATGTAAATTAATTGATAACGGCTTAGAACAATTTCTGTTTGGACGTTCACTGCCATTTGCGACCCATGTTAGTTTGTCATACAAGTTGGTAGCGCCATCTACCTTCCTATCTATAACTAATCGCACCAAGATCAATCGTTCCACGTACAAGTGTGAGCGATACCATATTTCCGTCTCCCTCTACCCCACTCCCTGGAAGAGGCACTGCCTTTCGCCTGATTTCGTCGCCGCGATCGTGGACGCGAGTCAGTCCAGAACATTCCGCTCGCTGAGAACGCCGTCTCGTTCGTATCGCGCCGCATCGCTGTATGTGATTTATTACCGCATATATAAACCGCTCGCAAGTGAGAGTGACGGTGAATTGAAGTGAAAACAAGCAGCTGCATCACGAAACCACCAGGAGACTGCCCTACGGAAACGAAGAAGGTTGTATAAGGTAAGTGCCCTCCATCCTTGAAATATCCTATACCCACTCAATCACCCCTTCCCGTAACCATCTCCTAGGCGGCGAAGAACCGCTATCCTCTGTATACAGTCCATTTCCTTCCCCAAGTCGCCTAGAACCTACCTACGGTTTCGGTGTATCGCCGAACCATTTTTTTGGTCCTTCGAGCCGGATTCATTTACGTTTTTATACGTTATATCGCTATACCTAGGCAGTTATAGCACCTAGCTATACTCCTAATATATTCACATAACCGTCACATGGTTATTTCCGCCCGCATCAGTAGGTAAACTTTTATGTAGCTACCTACTTATTAAATTATTAATTCTGGAACTATCATAGTTGTCTTATAAATCTCATATTTCAAGCAACTTTTAGTTCCTCAGCTCTAAAGTGTTGCCTACTTAGCCTACTTAGGTAAAATAATAGATACATTAGATATTCTTATTTTGTTTCGTTCTCATTAGCTTATACTTACGTACGCATGTCACAACAAAAGAAGTCACGCGTGTCGAAAGACAAAGAGATGACAATCTTAGAAGCGAAACGCAATATTTTATTTGAGCGCATTCAAAACATATATGAATGCTCAAAAACCGCATCTATGTCTGACAGTAATAGCGAAGCATTTCTCAGTTTGTGACGTCGCGCCCCGGCGCCCGCGAGCCTCGTTACGAGTGACGCACAGCAGTGGGCCGCCCGCTCGCCCCCTCCTCCTCGCCGGCCTTATATATACCAGGGACACACGAGGTTTCGTCCCTTTGCCTGGCCAACACCACAAAGCTGAGTACCTGATCTGAAGACCTGTGAAGTGCCAACAACGTACTCACGCCCTGGATAATTGTCTCTTCTGTTGTATGTGTATAACTGGAATTATAACGCGAGTTTAAACTTTCCTGGTGATATTTTTTATTTATTTCCCGTAAGTCAACCTAATTATCTCTCTTTAATTGCTCGGCGAGTGATCGATCCCGGCTACCCCGTGGAAATCAATCACTCGTGCGACATTGGCACCCAATAGAATTTTTAATTATATTTTTAAAACGTAAGTTGGCACTTTACAGGTGAGTGAAATAATTTCTTTTTCTCTTGTATATTTTTCTCCTGTGTGTGCATATATTCTGGTGTGGTGAATTGCGTACAGGTACAGTTTCTATCTATTTTGGTTGGCCATAAGCAATTTAACTGTGTAAATAACATAACGGTGATTTAATTAACGTCGGTCTAAAACCACGTTTCACCGCGGGCAGCGTGTCGAGCCGTCAACCGGTTCTAACCGCTTAGCCGTTGAACTAACGAGCCTCGTGTTCGCGAAAAAATATTGTGATTCAACCTTTGAGTGACCTTTAAGATTTTTTTTTTAATCCTTTACCAATCATCACACCATTGTATAATTTAGTGTATTTCAGCTTTTTTTAGCACGGTATTCGATTTTCTGGCGATATTTAATTTTTTTTTCTAGTGCCGGCGTAAATACTTAGATTTTCTATTATTGTTTTGTAATAATGGCTTACATTATAAATTTCTCATTATTAACTAAAGCGGAATTAGAATATGAGACCACAATACGCGGCGTTTCAAAGCCTGACGATCCCCGCAAATAAATCGCTAAACTTTCAGTTAAAACTCCCTCAGAGGATATATTATCTTCACCCTTCCCACCAGAGGAGGATGTGGCAGAAGTGGAAAAGTCGTTATTAAGATCAAATAAACACTTATCTATGTTGGAAGCAAACTATACTTCCGAGCTTCAACAGAAGGTCGAAACCGTGCTACACCATTGTTTTCATCGACTGAATAGGGTGGATACCGGCAGTCTGGATATAAAAAAAATTGAGTCTGTGTGGAATAAATTTAATGACTTATATGCGAAATTACAATTAATCACGAGCCGTAGTTCGCGGTCGGATTGCTCAGTGGCAGAGGGAAACACTTCCTATAATTACGACCGTAAGCTTTATTCGGAATTAGGTAAATTCAAATTTAACGGTATATCATGTGTAAGATCCTTTATCGAAAAAATTGATGAATTTATGTCCTGTAGATCTATTCCACACGACAAGATGTTGTCTTTCGCTTTTGAAATATTTTCGGGTGACGCATTAATTTGGTATCGTTCTGTTAAAAATAATGTAAAGACTTGGTTAGAACTTTGCGAACTTTTGAAACGAGATTTTAGTCCGCATAACTACTGTGTAATAGTAGACAAAGTTTTGTAATGAAAACCTCAGATTCCGTTGATAACAGCTTTAATCTTGCTTTTTTGTCATTAAGTATTACAATGATTCGCAGTTTTTTACGTATTGATGCTAGCGTAACAAATTTAGAAATCGAATAACAAAAATATGTGCGGGTGTAAGTAAAATAAATTTAGGAGTCAGGTACAGTATTACTTAAACGAGTAACTTGATGCCATTTAAAATGATCAGGCGTTTATGCAGCGCAGACATCTTCCCCCCCGTTGAAAGACTCCTTTCAACTGCGTTAGTCGTCATCCGGTAAAGATGTAGGCAAGGGGCAGATCCGTGTGAGAGGCCTCCTGAAGCAGCCTCTGGTAGTCTCCACGTCTGCGACTCGTGTGACGCCGTCGGTTCCAGGGAACAGGCGGCTGACTCGTCCCATTCGCCAGCTCAGTGGTGGGACGTTATCCTCCTGGAGAAGAACTAAATCTCCAACTTGCAGGGATGCTGAATTAGTACGCCATTTGGAGCGCTGTTGTAGTTCAGCTATATATTCCTTTTCCCAGCGCTGCCAAAAATGCCGATGAATCTGTTCAAGCTTCAAGTAACGTTGAAGGTTGTTCTGGTTCTCGTGCTCGAGCGATGGACCAGGCAATGCATTTAGGGCACGCCCTATCAGAAAGTGACCGGGAGATAGGAAATGGTAATCGTTAGGGGAAGGGGAGAGTGGGCACAAAGGTCGACTATTAAGCACAGCTTCCACTTGTGTGAAGAGAGTACATATCTCCTCAAACGTTAAATGATGGTTCCCCATAACGCGTTTTAAATGGTATTTCGCGGATTTAACGCCGGCTTCCCAGATGCCGCCGAAATGTGGAGCATACGTGGGAGAAAACACAAACTTTATGCCTTCATTGGTAGCAAAATTAACTACAGGTTCATGATTAGTTTTAAGAAAATTGCCAATCTCTTTAGCTGCCGCAACAAAGTTGCGACCGTTATCGCAAAATATCTCCGCTGGCTTACCTCGACGCGATATAAATCTGCGTAACGTCATGATAAACGCGTCCTTGGACAAATCACTGACGGCTTCCAGGTGCACACACTTATAGCGAAAACATACAAACAAACATAAATAGGTTTTAATTAGTCGTGCACCTCGACCCTTTCTATTTAGTGTTAGGAACGGACCAGCGAAGTCAACTCCCACAGTACGGAATGGAAAATCAGGTATGATGCGCTGTGCAGGTAAATTTCCCATCATGGGAGTTAATGTTTTACCTTGTATACGTCTACATCGAACACAAACATGTACTGTGCGGCGGGCCAAATGCCTACCATTTATAGGCCACACAGTCTCTCTTACACAGGCCAGCAACAGCTGAGGCCCAGCATGCATATTGTGTAAGTGTTCATATTTAAAATACAATTTAGTGAGTGGATGAGAAGCGTGTAAAAGTATAGGATGTTTTTTAGTATAATTGTAATTAGATAATTCTATCCTACCACCGACCCTCATCACCTTGTCATCATCCAAAAAGGGTGAAAGTGACAAAAGTGTTGACTTGCTACTTAAAGTTTTATTTTTTAACAAAAGATTGTACTCTAGAGTAAATGAAGTTTGCTGAGCAATTTTACATAAGCTAATAAAAGATAATTCTAATTCGCTAACATTTAATTTACCAAATAATTTATCTTTAGGACATTTATATCTTATGTTATGTATGAATCTATTGACATACGCAAATACACGTCTCAGTTTTAAAAACGATGAAAACTTATCTATTTTTAGAATTTCTGTTGCTGGTTCCAGGACAACAGCGGAAGTGGACTTCATCTCAGGTAAGTCTGATTCATTTATTAATTTCTTTAAATAGGGCCAATCGGATTCAGGCTGTATTAGAAAGCTTGGACCTGACCACCAGAAATTAGAATTGATGATTTGATCTGGGCTCACGCCCCTTGAGATCAGGTCAGCTGGATTCTGATCAGTCGGCACATAGCGCCACGACGAACTATCGGTAAGTTCATTAATTTCGGCTACCCTATTAGCTACAAACGTTTTTAACTTTGCAGAATTACCATTTAACCAGCTGAGGACAACGCTGGAATCGCACCAGTAAATGATGCGATTGACATCACATCGCAGAGAGCTGGTAACTGTCTTACACAATTTTGCAGCTAATAGCGCAGCGCAAAGCTCCAGACGCGGTATTGTTATCGGTTTCAACGGCGCCACCTTAGACTTAGCACACAGTAAATTTACCTTTACCTCGCCAGCTAAGTTGTGTGACCGTAGGTACACACAGGCACCGTAAGCGACTTGAGAAGCATCACTAAAGGTATGTATTTCTATATAATTAGGAGCTTCGCATAGTGTTAAGCGCGGGATCTGTAAATCTGATAAAAAATGTAAATTGCCAATGAACTTGTTCCAGGATTCCAGGATATCGGAACTAACTGGTTCATCCCAACCCTTCTTGTTCAGCCATAAGGACTGAAGTAACATTTTAGGTATAATTACACATGGACTGAGAATTCCAAGAGGATCAAAAATCTTGAATGATGCAGACAGTATCGATCGCTTGGTAACCACATCATTTTTATTGGGAATCTCAATCGATATTTGAAGGGTATCGGTTTTAGGATTCCAATTTAATCCTAAAGTATTATTAGATTCACTTAAACTAACCTTATCATTCTGATCAATGACTGATGATGATAAAATGCTTGGTAAATTCGATCTGAATTTACGTAGTTTAAACCCACCTGACTTTAAAGTGTCTGACACCTTGCGTTGAATGTATAATAGCTTGGACTCGTCGTTTGATCCGGTGACTAGATCGTCGACGTAATGGTCGTGTTTAATAATGTTACCTATAAGCTGGTCATCGCAATCCTCTGCCAATACTGACAAACACTTGGTGCTCAAATATGTAGCACTTGCAAGACCATAAGTTACGGTTTTCAGACGTAAAATTTTGATAGGATTGGACTCATCACTTCTCCAAAGTATTAATTGTAAATTACGATCCTTTTCATTTAATTCAACCATTCTAAAGAATTTTTCAATATCAGCTGTCAAAATATATTTGTACTGACGAGCTCGAATCAAAATAGAAAAGATTGAGTCTTGAACATTGGGACCGACCATCTGCAGATCGTTCAGAGAGAAACCTGAGGAAGTTCGTGCCGATCCATCAAAGACAACACGAGTCTTTGTCGTTTCACTGTTTTGCTTATATACTGCATGATGGCAAAGATAATAGGATGGAACGGGATTAGTAGTCGGACATTCCTCTAAATGACCTAACTCTAAATATTCTTGAATGAAATTGCAATATTTCAACTTTAATTCTGGATTCTTACGGAAACGTCTTTCTAAATACAACAATCGTTTTTTAGCCATAGCGTAAGAATCTCCTAAACAATCTGGATTATCAATTAGGGGCAGCCTCACACAAAATCTACCCGATTCTAAACGATAAGTATTACGATAAAAATGGTCTTCACATGCCTGCTCAATTTTGCTAAAATATTGCTTATCTGGAACCTGCTCAAGTTCCCAAAACCTTTTCAAATGAGAATCAATATTGGAATTATTGCATTCGTCACTATCACTAATTGAAACATGACACGGAATATTTTTAGGTGACGAACAATTCCTTACATTTGGAGAAATTGGGCCGGCAACGAGCCAACCTAGCTTTGAGCTACGAAGCTGGGGCATATTAGTACCTAATGCAAGCTGATCACATCCGAGTAGGTCCCAAAACAGGTCTGCACCTATCAAGACGTCTATGGCTGAAGGCCGATTAAAGCTAGGATCAGCTAGCTGTAGGTTGGTTGGAATATTTAATTGACTAATGTCTATAGATTGTTTTGGAATAACACTTGTTAATTGTTTTAATACATAAAATGACTGTACAACACTATAGTCATCATTAAGAGAATTTAATCGGGCAATACAACTTTTGTTTACGTATTCCGCTAAGTTGTTGCCTATACCGATAACGTTTATAGTATTAATAGCACATACCTGTAATGATAACTTGTTCATAAGTGACTGGCTAATAAATGAAGACTGACTGCCACAGTCTAACAAAGCACGCACTCGAAATTGTTTGTTTGTTTGTGGATTGATAACATTAACCATAGCTGTTGATAAAAGAATGTGATTTTCTATAAAATTATCACTAATAGAATTATTTACTGATATTTCAGTTGAACCACGATCTGTGTTGGTATTATTGCTGCTGACTGTACTAGCATTACTTGCACTAGTATTGTTTAAATTAGGGGAATGCAAGAGTGAATTGTGCCTACGCTTGCACTCACGACAGGGACCCAACTTGCAGTCACGTGCACGATGCCCAGTTCGTAAACAATTGGAGCATAAGTGCAACTTAAATGCTTCATCTCGTCGTTCCTGAACGCTCTTCGCAAGGAATGTAGGGCAGTCGTATATCCAGTGGTCACCCTTACAGACAACGCACTGCTTAGCGACAGAGCCGGTGTTCTGAACTGTAGATGAAAAGGATTTAGTACTACGAGAATTGTTATTATTGTTTTGACGTGATTGTGTGACCTTGGGTATATCAGACTTGTTTTGATTCATAGTTTCTAACACATCAGCGCGATCAGTTAGGAATTTTTTGAAATCCTTTAAAGCAGGGAGATTGGACAAATTATTACGATGTTCTTCCCACTTCATGGCAGTACGATTATCTAATTTTGGTATAAGAATTTTAATAATTATCATTTCAAGCAGTTCATCTTTCGTTGCTAAACTTGACAATGCTCGCAAGTTTTTAGTTACGTGGTCAACTAGAAACCTCAGTGATTTGTCCGATTCACGTTTGTGTTGTTGTTGTGTTGATTCGAAATATATCAATGAATTAAGGTGTTGATTTATAAGTTGGCGCTTGTTATCGTAACGATCGCACAAAAGCTGCCATGCAGTTTTATAATTATTTTCAGAAATCTCTAAATTGGAAATAATTCGCGCGGCTTCCTTTTCAAGATACGATACCAAATAATGGAACTTGTGAATAGGTTTAATGCGTTCATTGTTATGAATAAGCGATAAATAGGTATCTCGGAACTCAAGCCAGCGGAAATAAGCGCCATCAAACTTTGCGATTTGTATTTGTGGTAATTTAAAATCAACATGATGACATTGAAATGACAGATCGTTATGACATTGTGATGTATTGTGCAAATCAGATTCGTTTGAAGTATTTTTGTACTTATCAAGTTGCTCTTCAGCAATTGCAAGATGTGAAGTGAAGATCTGCTCAATTTCATCACGTTCGTCGATCTCGGCGTCCATATTATCGCAATTAATGACCTCAATCTGAGCCTGTAGTTCATCAAATTTGCTAGACATAGCTCGTATTTTACCAATACTAATTTCTAACTCTTTAATTTGGGTTTTATTCAATTTTGAAGAGCATACTCCATCTAAATATTTTTTAAACTTTGTTAAACGACCTTTGACCGAGCTACGCTTAGCAAACAGTTCCTTCAATTGTTTTGCATTACAGTCTTTATCTTCGCTTAGAGACATTTTGTTTATTAAATACTAATAGCAACAACAAACGGTAAACTAGCACTGAGAACTTTACGAAATTTACTTATTGTTAATTGAGTTCTAAACAGTAACGCAAAATGAAGGAATAAAGTTATATGTTTAGAATCTTATCTGATACTCCTTCGGCGGCACCTGAGGCCCGAACGCAGCCACGCGGCTGCAGCTCGGCAGCACGACGATGCACCGACGTCACCCGAACGCGGCTAGCGGTAGCTGGCAGCGTCAGGCAGCGATGGAGTTTCTGGAATAGTCGGCCCAAAATATTTGAAATAATGTTAACTACAATAATGGCACGAACTATTGGGAGGGTGTCTATGAGAAAAATTGGCAATATTACTAATTGGTGTTTAGATACTCAAGTATTGTTCATTTATGAACTTATTTTAAGGAATGTACTGGTATTTTAAGAATTTATAATTTTACAAATGATGACGTAGGTAGTTGTCACACCGAACAATGGATTTTAATTACACTATTTTACTATATTTACTGGTTGTTTACTTGAAATAAGCTTTAAATTAGCTAGATACTTTGTTGAACTAATGAAATACACAAGTGGAATGTACCAAACAGCGACCCTTTTGATAGGAAAAATAGGTTTAGGTGTTAGGGTAAACTATGGGAATGGCACTTAACTGATAGGCGAGACGGCTGCTTCCGGCTGCATTGGTCCTCGCTGATGGCTGTTGGCACTGATAGAAACACGAGCTGTTCTACAAATGTTGACGGAATCCTCGAACTGGCGTGGCAGGCTGACGGTGAACCCCGACGTGGCGTCGTCGTAGAAGCTAAGGCTGGGCGCGGCGCTTTCTGCTGACCGACCTGGCTGGCTTAGTTGTCTTCTTTGATAGTGTTCCTGCGTCTGTAGTCCTCCACAATCAATCTTTGGTAGATTTCCTTTTGACGAGAATTCTTTGTTTTCGTACTTCGATCCGAATTTTGCAAATCCGTCCTGTCACGGTCGCCAATTTTAATGTGTAATAGTAGACAAAGTTTTGTAATGAAAACCTCAGATTCCGTTGATAACAGCTTTAATCTTGCTTTTTTGTCATTAAGTATTACAATGATTCGCAGTTTTTTACGTATTGATGCTAGCGTAACAAATTTAGAAATCGAATAACAAAAATATGTGCGGGTGTAAGTAAAATAAATTTAGGAGTCAGGTACAGTATTACTTAAACGAGTAACTTGATGCCATTTAAAATGATCAGGCGTTTATGCAGCGCAGACAACTACGATTATCGGCTTATGACGGAGATTCGTCAGCGCTCACAGGGCGAAAACGAATCAATAACTATTTACGTGGCAAAAATGCACGGTCTGTTTTCGCGACTTAGCTCTCCTATCGCTGATTCGGAGAAGCTAGAAATTTTACTAAATAATATTAGACCTTGTTACACTAATTGTCTGCTCACTGCAAAGGTTGTTGATGTTGATAGTCTGGTCGAAGTTTGTTGTCTTTTCGAAAATTACCAAAGTCGCAGTAAGCAATTTTCTGAACCCCCTAAAGTTTCAAAGAATACTGTAGCACCCAATCTAGCGTATAATTATCCGTTTTCTAATTTTTCTTCAAACAAAAATGTTTACAATCATAATCACTTCAATAAATATAACTCTGTCGCTGATACATCGAGATACAAGTCTGTACCACAAGTTAACGCCGTATCGAGTACTTCCAATATAAATAAATTTTTTTGCGTGCGTTGTAGATGCAATTCGCACTCATTACGTAATTGCCGTCAGCCACACTACCTAATCTGTTTTAAGTGCGGCACAAAGGGTTTCAAGGTGTCAGACTGCCCCAATTGTAAATCTAAGTCGACCCCTACAGTTTCAAAAAACTAGTTAACAAGGATTGTGGAAAATCAAATTATACAATTAATTGTTATAAAGCAGAGTGGAATAATTGGTTGGACTTTTAAAAAAAATTATTTAGTAGCTATCATATTTCCTCAATCCGTAATTCTAAAGTAGAATATTTACCTTACGTTACTCTAAAATTAAACGGAATACCTACCACTGGTCTTTTAGATTCTGGATCTTGCGTTACAATTTTAGGTAATAATTTGCATAACTTATTTTTGAAAGACAATGTTTTGGATAAATCGAAACCTTTAAGGTTAATAACAGCTGGCGGCGAACGATTTGAGTCTTTGGGATCGGTGTTTCTACCCTTTGAGTTTCAGGATAAATTGATTAACTTAGAAGTTCATGTTGAACCTGGGATTCAAAATTCCCTTATCCTTGGCATGGATTTTTGGCGAAGCTTCGGCCTATTTCCTAACAAATTAGAGTCTGTTTTGATTGTGAACAAGTCTAACGCTCAAGTAATGGAGTTGCAGGCAGTTCCCCCTACACATCTTGTTTCTTACGATCATCTTACAGTCGACAAGAGAGCTACCGCTGACAACATTATTTCTAAATTTACCGATATTTCATACGAGAAGCGGCGTCTCGGTTGCACAAATATTATTTCTCATTCAATTGATACAGGTGATTATCCCCGTATTCGGCAAAGATTTTATCGCATGTCTCCCGATAAACAAAGAATTTTAATAAAGCATCTTGACGACATGCTCTCAGAGGATGTTGTTGAACGATGTGAAAGCCCGTGGTCAAACCCGGTCATTTTGACCCCTAAGAAGAATGGTGAACTGCGTTTCTGTTTGGACAGTCTTAAATTAAATTCCGTTACAAAAAAAGATGCTTATAGCTTGCCTTATATTTCGGAAATTTTAGATAATCTGAGAGATGTTAAATACTTGTCTAGTTTAGATTTGTCTAAATCTTTTTGGCAAACATTAATTAAAGAAGAGGACCGTTGCAAAACAGCCTTTTATATTCCTACGCGTGGCACATTTCAATTCAAAAGAATGCCCTTCGGTCTTACGAATGCGCCAGCTACTCAACAACGATTAGTTGATATTTTATTTTATGGTCCAGAATTTGAAAATAAGGTTTTCTGTTTTATCGATGACATAATCTGTATAACGTCCAGCTTCAACGAGCATATTACTCTTTTATTACGCATTCTTAATAAACTAAAAAGCGCTAATTTAACAATTAATCTCGAAAAATGTCAATTTTTTAGAGATAAACTAAAATATTTAGGCTATGTTGTCGACTCTAGTGGATTGCATCCCGATCCGGTTAAAGTAAATTCAATGAAAAATTATCCCACTCCTTCTAATAGAAAAGAAGTACGTCGATTTTTAGGCGCAGCCTCGTGGTACAGGCGTTTTATACCAAATTTTAGCTCTATTGCTGCATCCTTAAATAAGTTAACATCTCAAAGTTAAAACGCACCTCAATTCTGTTGGACGACAGAGGCTAATGAGGCGTTTAATAACCTAAAGAATTGTTTGATTTCCTCCTCGGTGTTGGGTTGTCCTGACTACTCGCAACCGTTTGAAATACACTCAGATGCTAGCGATTTTGGTCCTGGCGCGATCCTCTGTCAAAGGTTAAATGGTGAGGAAAGAGTCATAGCGTACTATAGCAAATCACTCACTAAGCAAGAAAAAAATTACAGTGCCACAGAGCGCGAGGCCCTGGCTGTTCTATCTGCTATAGAACACTGGTGTTGTTATGTTGAAAATGGTAAAAAGTTTATTGTTTACACAGATCACGCTGCTTTGAAATGGTTCTTGACCTTAAATAACCCTACTGGCCGGTTAGCCAGATGGGGAGTTCGCTTATCTTCCTATAATTTCGAAATACGTCATCGTCGGGGTTCCGATAACGTTTTACCTGATTTTCTGTCTCGCTCTTTACCCGTTTCTGCTATTGCTAATGATATAAATATAGATATTAATTCTAATCAGAATTTACCAGTTTCTACTAATGATCCTTGGCATTTAAATATCTATAAAGGCTGTTTAAGTTCTCCGACTTCCTTTGTTAACTATCAAGTAATAAACAATAAATTGTATTGTTTTAAAAAAACATTAAACCCCCTCACTAGAGAATTTCAATGGAAAGAGGTTATTCCGTCTGACCAAAGAAATGACATTCTAAGGGAGAATCATTCTTCGCCCACTGCTGGACATCTGGGTATTTTTAAGACATACAAACGTCTCGCACTTAATTACTTTTGGCCTGGTATGTACACCGATGTTGTCAAGTTCGTCAGTTCATGTGAACCTTGTATCACCCATAAACACCAAAATCACCCAAATTTAGGTCTAATGGGAAAACCCAAATCATGTCAAAAGCCCTTCCAGACGATTAGTATTGATTTGATTGGTCCATTGCCTCCCAGCAGGAAACAAAACACTTTTATATTTGTGGTCAGTTGTTGTTTCTCTAAATATTGTTTACTTTTCCCCATTAAACGGGCAACTGCAGAAGTGATAACAAAAATTCTTGAGGAAAATGTATTTTTGGTGCATGGAATTCCATCTACTATTGTTTTGGATAACGGTAAACAATTTATTAGCGCAACCTTTAAAAGTATGTTGTCAAAATATAAAATTCCAAATTTGCATTTTACACCGTTGTATACTCCCCACGTTAACTCAGTTGAACGTTACAACAAAACCATTATGACAGCTATTTCAACTTTCATAGAATCTGATCATCGAATCTGGGACACTCTAATCACTAAAGTTCAATTCGCCCTTAACTGCGCAGTTAGTGAGGTTACTGGTTATTCTCCTAATTTCCTTGTTTTTGGTAGGGAGGTCATAACATGTGGTTCTCAGTATATTGACAAGGAATTTAATTCCAATATGGTGCTTGAACCACGGGACGGCTATGCCGAAACTTTAGGCTACTTATCTTCTATTTTCGAGAAGGTACATTCAGCTCTGTTGTCGGCCCACCAACGAAATTGGTCATCTTATAATCTTCGCCGTAAACCGGCAGAATTCAATGTCGGTGATATAGTTTGGCGCAGAACGTTTCTACTTAGTGACAAGGATAAATACTTTAGCAAGAAATTGTCGCCTAAATTTATTAAATGTAAGATTGCCTCAAAAAAGTCACCTCTAGTATACAAACTTAACGACATGGCCGGAAAACCTTTAGGCGAATGGCACATCAAGGATTTAAAGTTGATTAATTACAAAGAATAATAAAAGTATAAAAACATCAATGTAAGACGCATATCTATACAAAGTTATAATTACCTACATAATTATTTGTGAAGGCCAACAATGGTTCTTTTGTTTTCGAGTCGAAGCTCACTAGATAATGCATTGTGTTGTGTTAATGCTTTATGTAAACATAAAATGAATAAATGTTTCAGTTATAAATTGTAATAAAGTTTATTACATGTAATATTGTTACAAAGAATCTGTTGTTTATCTAACTATCAGTTATGGCTCAGTGGTTAAATAGTTGTTGTCGGATCGGTCTGTGGTTCGATTCTCGCATGTATATTTTCTTTCCGCAAATCTATTTGTTGAAATGCATCTTGATTGGCGTATTGTTTTTCGCCGTGCATTGTTCTGAAGTTCTGTTGTTATTCTTAATTCCGTATAAATTCCATAATCAAATTGTTATTATAGGTACTTTATAAACTATCAGGGTGATTAACCGTGCGTCGCGAGCTCGGAACAGTCGAATAGTACCTACCATTTAGATCGTACCTACCTAGTTTTCGTTATGACGCACGCGCGTTCACTCAGCGACGCGCCGATAAATAAATGCCTAACTAATGATTCACCATTGTTTACATTCAAAAGGTGTTTACTGGTCGTGTTGTAGTTATTAATTAGAGCAAAATATTTATTAATTTCTTTCCTTTGACATTGAGCGGTCCGGTCGTGTCTGCGGCTTATATTATTTTTGTTCATCTTTACGAAAAATCTGTTGTTATACCTAACTATATTCAAAAAGTTTACTTATCTAGTGGCAAAGGCCAAACCCAAGATTTATAAGTCGTAGGGCTAGATCAAGTTTCTTATATCTACAAATCATTATTACCTAATAATTACCCTAAGCGCTTCTCCATAGATTGTTATCTTTAATATTAAGCTATTATACTGGCCTCGGCATTTACATGTAGGTATGTGTGATGAATTATGAATGATAAATGTTTATGTTCAAATTCAGACTGCCGTTGTACGCGTGAAGAATGCAAGCGTGGGTCATTATTATTTAGGTATCCTAATTAGCGTATAGGGTTGTCACTTGTTCAAGGTACTCATGCCCTTGTTTTCTCTAATTTCAGGGAGTATCTTCAGGGCTGCTACGCCCGTTGGGCTAGGGAATTTTCCTTAGGGAAAATCCCGGCCTAACGGGGGGGGTGTGTGATGTCGCGCCCCGGCGCCCGCGAGCCTCGCTACGAGTGACGCACAGCAGTGGGCCGCCCGCTCGCCCCCTCCTCCTCGCCGGCCTTATATATACCAGGGACACACGAGATTTCGTCCCTTTGCCCGGCCAACACCACAAAGCTGAGTACCTGATCTGAAGACCTGTGAAGTGCCAACAACGTACTCACGCCCTGGATAATTGTCTCTTCTGTTGTATGTGTATAACTGGAATTATAACGCGAGTTTAAACTTTCCTGGTGATATTTTTTATTTATTTCCCGTAAGTCAACCTAATTATCTCTCTTTAATTGCTCGGCGAGTGATCGATCCCGGCTACCCCGTGGAAATCAATCACTCGTGCGACAAGTTATTGTATAACAGTAGATAGTATTCGAACAGATTTTCATAAGTTGTTAGACGATTATAACGCAAGATTACTTTCTATCAATCCTGATGAAAAACCGAACTATCAGGCGTATACCTCATTCGAAGATCTTTATTGTATTATTAAGCGTATACAATCGCAATTGGAGGGTAAATGTTCGGCAGAGCCCGTTGCCCGCAAACCGAGATTACCGCCAATCGAGATTATGTCGTTTGACGGAGATATACGAAATTGGCCGTTATTCTATGCGAGTTTTAAGTCTACAGTGCACGATAATGGTTCTCTGACAGATGCTGACAGGTTGTACTATTTAATAGGTAAACTGTCACCGAAGGCCCAGTCCGTATTTGCAGGTGTTACACCCAGTGCTGAGAATTATCAGGTCATATTTCAGTCACTACTTGACAGATATCAGGACACGCGCGTCCTAGCGTCTACATACTTTGACTAAGCTTTAAATCTCAAACTGTCCGGCAACGCGTCTGTCTCGAATTTCGAGCTGTTTATTGATAACTTCGTAACCGCGGTTAATTCTCTTAGGAATTTAAAATTAGAAGATCTTTCCGACTTTATGTTGCTTCAACTCGCTTTAAAAAAGTTTGACACTGATACAATTCGCGCATTCGAGATGACGGAACGCAATAATAAAATACCTACACTAGATAGTTTTATTTCGTTCATCAAAGATCAGTGTCGAATATTTCATAATACGCAGTCTGGTTCACCTGGCCCGTCTAACACTAACAGCAACAAATAAAGGTTGAATAAATCGCGAAATAGTAATAATAACTCGGTCCCTAATCCACAATATTACGTAACATGTTCGGAATCTAATAGTAATAATTCACAGAAGTGTCTGTGCAGTAATATAGTGCACGACCATTACTATAAGTGTCCTACCTTTAATGATTTAAATCCAATTGCTCGTTTTAAATGCGTAAAAGATAACAAAGCTTGCATTAACTGCTTAAGCATAAAACAAGTAATTGTTCTAGTAAGACAAAGTGTCGATCATGTATGCAAAAACATCATACGCTGTTACATTTCGATAAAGATAACCCGTTGTCAAGCCAAGCCGCTAACCTTGACACACTTGCGCCGCAGGTGCAGACCACGGTAGCTGCGCCTTCCGCGTCTGAGGGCGAAGTATCGTTGTGTATGACATCCATTGCGCGGGCGACGCGCACGCGAGGACGGCACGCGCGCATCTATAATGATCGGCGCAGGGCCAAAACGCAGTGTACGGCGTCTAAGACGGTACTGTTAGCGACAGCGCATGTTATCGTATATGATGTTAATGGGTCGCCGCACATGGTACCTTGTCTGCTAGATAGCGCATCTCAGACCAATCTAATAACATCGGAATGCTTCAAACGCCTCGGATTATGGAATAACTTTAAAAATACTAACTCAACCGTCAAATGGATAGGCGGATCAGAAAGGCATTGCAGGGGTTCCGTAGATATTAAAATACATTCGCATTTTGATAGGAATATTAATTTTAACATTTCTTCCCTTATCGTGGAGCGTATCACGGACGCATTGCCGAACGCTAATGTAGACGTAGCATCACTCACTCACCTCGAGTCATTGCCGCTAGCAGACGCGGAGTTTGCGAATCCGGCAGGCATTGATCTTTTGATCGGAGCTTCAATATTTTCGCACTTGCTACTAACTAAAATAGTACGTAGTGAGCGATATGATTTACCGCCCGCTATTGAGACGGTACTTGGGTATGTGATTATGGGTACCGTACCTACGTTACATACTTCTCATTGTATAACGTCTTGTTGTTGTTCTGCTCTTCAAGAGATCAAGGTGGGTGCTAAAACTGTGTGTTAGATAAAGCACTAATTAGCTATGCTATGCTATGCTATGCTATGCCATGCTATGCTAGGCCACGCTATGCTATGCTACGCTATGCTATGCTGTGCTATGCTATGCTACGCTATGCTACGCTATGCAACACTATGCTACGCTATGCTACGCTATGCTACGCTATGCTACGCTATGCTACGCTATGCTACGCTATTCTACGCTATGCTACGCCATGCTACGCCATGCTACGCCATGCTACGCCATGCTACGCCATGCTTCGCCATGCTACGCCATGCTACGCCATGCTACGCCATGCTACGCTATGCTACGCTATGCTACGCTATGCTACGCTATGCTACGCTATGCTACGCTATGCTACGCTATGCTACGCCATGCTACGCCATGCTACGCCATGCTACGCTATGCTACGCTATGCTACGCTATGCTACGCTATGCTACGCTATGCTACGCTATGCTACGCTATGCTACGCTGTGCTACGCTATGCTACGCTATGCTACGCTATGCTACGCTATGCTACGCTATGCTACGCTATGCTACGCTATGCTATGCTATGCTATGCTATGCTTTGCTATGCTATGCTAAGCTACACTACGCTACACGATACTATACTACACTTCCGCTTTGTATATGGATGACATTGCCTGTAATGTCATACCCGCTCCGCTAGCAATTTCGCTTTGTGAAGAGCTTATTCAGCTTTTCAAGTGAGGCCAGTTTGATCTTGTCAAATGGACAAGCAACTCTAAGGAGATTCTCGCACGCATACCAGATTCTCATAAAGCTTCTCCAGACATTGAGTTTGAGAAGTCTGTACCGCATAAGGTTCTCGGTTTACGCTGGGACAAATCCTGTGATAGTTTTCGGTTTGACGTCTCACCACCAGATGATAAGTGCACCAAACGCACTATGCTGTCCACAGTGGCTCGACTATGGGACATAATGGGTTTTGTGGCTCCCACAATTTTATACGCCAAGCTCTTGATCAAAGAGCTTTGGCTATCAAAGTGTGAGTGGGATGAAACACCCCCTGACCATATTGTCGCCGCTTGGGGCCAGTTTGTATTGAGCTTACCGCGCTCAATCAAATTACTATTCCGCGTCATCTTGGGTTAGTAGATGGATGTACCATCAACTTAATAGGTTTCGCTGACGCCAGCGAGCGTGCTTACGGCGGAGTCGTATATCTGCAAGTCCGCATTGGTTCTAACTACTCGGTGCAGTTAGTTTGTGCCAAGTCTAAGGTCTCGCCTGTTAAAACCATTTCGGTTGCGAGACTGGAGTTGTGCGCGGCCCTTCTGCTGTCTCAGTTGCTCCACAAGGTTCAAGACACAGTTTTGCCCCACTACTCTATTAATAAATATACGCATTTTCCGACTCCAAAGTAGTGCTCGCTTGGATTCATTCTTCTCCTCATCGCTGGCAGACTTTTGTCGCCAACCGTGTTAGTAAATTGATTGAACTTGTTCCCGCTACTTGTTTCAATCACGTCGCGGGTTATCGTACTCGTCTTCAGGAAGAACTCTCCATAGATCATATTGATTGGAAGTTTATTCCACCAGCATCACCACATTTCGGTGGATGTTGGGCAAGCATGGTCAAAGTAATTAAAACGCATCTCTTCAAGGTTATAGGTCAACAAATCCTCTCTTACGAAGAGCTTTTAACTGTCCTTGCACAAGTCAATTTACAATCTCTCATGCAAGCGAGGCGCGCGCGCAGGATTGTGGGGGGGGGGGGGTATCGCAGACACCGCAGTTGTATGACCAATGTCTAGTACCTGTGTGTAATGACACGATCGAACGGATTTTGTTAGCGCGCGGCAATGGTGATACTTCGTGCTCTCGAACTATTAAATTATTTATTTTATCAATATTTTTTTAGCTTATATTTCAAACTAGAGGACGCCAGCAGCTACGCCTGCATTTTTTTTTTAAATACCCGTTTTGGCCGATCCCGTGGGAATTTCGGGAAATCCCTTCTTAGTGCACTATTACGGTCCCCAAGGAACATACATGCCAAATATCAGCTTCCTGCGCCCAATAGTTTCGGCTGTAGCGTGTCTGTCAGTCAGTCAGTAACGCAAGGATTTTATATATTAAGATATTGTTAGCTGGTTTGGTTCTGTTAGCGGCAAGTAATAAGATGGCTTTCGCTCCAAAACCAATTAAAAATCAGCGTGTATATCTGCTCCAAGTAGCAAATCTACTGGAGCTGGTGTGTGGAATGTAGGATCGGCTAATAAAATATTTTGAGGTATGTCTAGCCCTGCGTAATTGACTTGTGTAGCTGGTATCGATTGCGTATTGTGCTGCACAACGAAACAGCTTATATTTTCAGAATATGAACTGACAAGTGACGATATAGCTACATCACATCACTTACTTCGGTCTTAAGAAATTAGGTCTCAAACTCAAAATCATTTATTCATTTAGGCCACAAAGTGACGCTTATGAACGTCAAAAGTTAAAGTTAATTACTAGATGATTCTACATTTACATTTACTGCCACGTTCGCAATGCAATAGGTAGAACCACGAGAAAGAACGGGCAATAAAACTCGTGGCCACTCTTTTTAACTGCCAGTATAATGGTTTTACATGTTATATTTGTAAGGAGCTGCAACTGTTTCACATTGTGAGTTATCTACTATTGCAAAAGTTAATAGTTATTGATATCATACTCAAGCAATAAATTATGTTCATTTATTAAGCCTCCCAAAGTGAATATGGTGAAACAGGAGCATCCACTTACGTCTTTTGATGTAAGCAACTCGCGAACATGACTGTTCTGATCTATGGTGGAACAGTATGTTCCGAAAAGTAATGCAGCAATTTACAATATATTAGTTAGCAGTTCATGACCACGAGTTACCCTCACCTTACAAATCCAATAAATTATAATAAAAAGAGTAGAACAAGAATGCAAATGTAGCATAAAAAGAGAATACGGTAATTAACTACACTATAAAACTGCCTATTGACCTAATAATAAAAATAAATTGACCTAATAAAAGAATATTTATTTCCAAGCGTACTTGTCGTCAAAATACTCATTTAAACTATAATATGCCTTAAATAAAAGATTATTTTTAACAATTGTCTGAAACGACCTTAAAGGCAAGTCTAAAATATTACTCGGTATTTTATTATAGATTCTTATACTAAGCCCAATAAAAGAGCTATGCGTTTTGTGTAAACGGAAATATAGTACACATAATTTGTGCCTGTTCCTAGTATTAATATTGTGTATGTCACTATTCATTTTGTAAGTATTTATATGTAGTCGTACATGCATAACACTGGCATAAATATATTGTGATGCTACAGTAAGAATACCAATAGTTTTAAATTTTTCTTTAAGTGAGACTCTTGTCTTTAACTGGTAAATGGCCCTAACTGCTCGTTTTTGTAATATAAAAATATTTTCGATGTCAGCGGCCCTACCCTATGACATAACACTATGAAAATAGCTAAAATAAACCAATCTAGCCGTATCGACATCAGTCAACCTACGAACCTTCTTAATGGCATAAGCAGCTTAGCTAAGTTTCCCTGAGAGATATGTAACGTGCGCACCCCACTGTAATTTCGAATCAAGTGTTATTCCTAGAAATAATGTAGATTCAGATGTTTCGAGAACATCGTCATTTAGAGCTATACTAGGACCAAGGTTTCTGACATTAGGCAGAGCAAACTTAATACATTTTGTTTTTTTGGCGTTCAGTACCAGATTGTTTACATTAAACCATTTAGTTACTTGAATGAGCGCACTGTTTATTTCGTTAAAATGTTCCTTATTTCTATCTACTTTGAATATCAAAGAAGTATCGTCAGCAAACAGTACAACGTCACAAATGTTTTTCAAGTAAAAAGGTAAATCGTTTATGTAAACAAGAAACAGGAAAGGCCCTAGGATGCTGCCTTGCGGCACTCCCAAATCAACAGGTAAGCCACTGGATTTTGAGCCGTTTATTTCAACACATTGGATTCTGTCACTTAAGTATGACTTAATGACTTCCAATGCTTTAGTCTGTACGCCGTAATGTCTAACTTTGCATAAGAGCGTTTCATGGCAGACACAATCGAATGCTTTCGAAAGGTCGCAAAACACACCAATAGCATTTTGCGCATTCTCCCATGCACTGAATATGTGTTTAAGTAACGCTACTCCTGCATCTGTTGTCGAGTGACCCTTGGTAAATCCATATTGCTCACTATGAAGGAGGCTGTTTAGATTAAAATGTCTAAGTAATTGCTTGAGTATGATCTTTTCAAAAATCTTACTAAAGGCAGGTAGTATCGATATTGGCCTATAATTACTAGGATCAGTCTTACTGCCGGATTTGAAAAGAGGTATTATCCTACTGTGTTTCATAAGATCGGGAAAAACACCTGATTCAATACAATTATTAAATAAGTTGCTTAAATAAGGAGCTACTACATCAATTATACTTTTTAAAACCTTAACAGAAATGCCCCAGAGATCACCTATATTCTTAGACTCTAGAGATTGAAAAGTACTTATAATGTCGGTAGAATTAATACAATCGAACTTAAATAATACATCACATTTTCCTACACTAGATTCTAATAGGTTTTCTGCGACTATAGCTGATGATTTTAATTCTCTAGTAGTAGTAATCGGTATGCTAGCAAAGAATTTATTAAATGTGTGTGCGACTTCTTTGTCATTATGAATAAATTTGTCACTATCAAATAAACTAAAACTATTACCTCTAAGTGTTGTCTTACCTGTTGCTTCATTAATAGCTCGCCAGGTTGCCTTAATTTTATGCGAGGATTGTTCAATTTTGTTCCTAACGAATAATGCCTTAGCTGTATTGCACACTCTTTTAAATATCTTGGAATAATTCCTAACATACTCAGTGAAGTTTGAATCAGAATTGTATCTCTTCATACCGTACAACTCGTACATCTTTGCTCTGCTTTTGTAAATACCTGCAGTAGCCCACTCACTAAATGCTCGAGATTCCTTAACTACTTTCTCCTTAGTCCTAAAAGTATTCTGAAATTCCTTGTTAACTACATTAAATAAATTATTGAAATTTTCATTTGGCGAATCAATCTCCATTAAATCAGGACTCATAGCATTCATTCCAATCAAAATTTTATTCCGGAATTCATTAAACTTATGCCTAGGTAATGGCCTAACTAACACTTTCTGTATAATGCTATCACTATAATACGGAAACCTTGCTAATTGACCACAGTGATCCGAAGTTAATTCAGAACTAACTAATTTATTCAAAACTGTACAATTACTAAATATATTGTCAAGACAGGTGGATGAAGTTGCTGTAATCCTAGTTGGTTCAAGGAACAAATTTTTTAAATTAAATGATTTAAATAGATTTAAAAATCTACTAGTCATTACTGAATGATCAAGAATTAAAATCACCACAAACTATAATACCTTTCTTATTGCTCCTAATTTTAGTAATTGCATCTTCAATAACTGATTCAAACAAGCTAAAGTTACTTAACGGTGGACGATATACACATATGATAATATGCTGCTCAAGTTCTACACATGACAGTTCCACGGTGCGTTCTATAGACAAACTTGCTATGTCTTTCCGTTCTTTACATGTTAAGCTATTTGAAACAATAATCAAGGACCACCCATGAATAGCGTGTTTCCTAGAGAAGGCCCTGTGTACCGTGTATTGCGAGTTATTTAAGAATCTAATTTGGTACTCTTTTAGCCAGTGTTCTGTAATACACATAACTTGTATACTGTGATTTTCTAAATATAAACTTAATTCTAAATCCTTGCCAGATAGACCTTGTATGTTTTGATGTGCTACATTCAGTTGAATTTGTCTACCCTTTGTCCTAGTCTTAAGTTTAAAGAACTTGTGTCAGTATATTCAATAGAAGAATTATAAATTATAAATTACTAATAAAATTATTAATGTCAAATAATAAAATAAAATCTTTATATTGCCATGTCAAATTGTATAAGCACAAATTGAGTTCATGAATATAACTATTCATTGTTTCATTTAAGCTATAAGAATAAGGCAAAGCAAGAGTTATAAATTTGCATTCAAATTTCCTGTGAAGCGATAACATAACTTCTGTCAAATTAAATATATCCTTTTTAGTCACCGTTGGACTATCACCATATGTGATAATTATTGTAGACTGCCTATCAAATATTGTTGTATTTAATGTATTAATTAGATATGTAAACGAAGACCCTGGATAACAATAGTTGATAGTATTGTGTTGTGTCAGCTCACAATTTATTAAACTACCTAAACCTATACCAAGCCTATCTGAGAACATATAAACTTTATTTGTGCCAGAATTCTTACCTAAAGAAGACTTACCTGTTCTATTATTCACTGAACAAGTACTTTTATCACTATCGCAAATAATCTGGGACTCACAAGTGGGTAATGTTGGTTTTATGATATTCAAACAACTATTGGTATTTGTTAAGGCCTTTACATATTCTAAATTTTGCCTCCCCACTTGTGCAATCTCATCATATTTCATAATATACTCCTGAACGTGATTTTCATATTGCGTGTTCATTCTACTTATTTGAGATTGTAAGGAAGTAATTTGACTTTTAAGATCCCTAGTATGTTTGTCGTATAACATTTTGCCATTAATCAACTCTGCATTCTAATTGTCTAACTCCATTAACAAATCTGAACGCTCAGAAACTAAACATTTATATTGCTGAGATGTTATCTTAATTTTCCTATATTGCTTTAGACTAAGAATGAGTTTCCTAATATGTTTATTTAATTTATTATACTTTCTATGCCGTTTCAGACAATTAATGTTTATTTTTAATTGTTTTGTATCTAAGCCTAATCTATTACCTACAACCTCTGAGTAAAGGTTCTGAGTTTTATTACTGTTTAATATCTCTACAGTTTGTTCTAGTGATTTAATCTTAGTAAATGATTGTTCTAAACAGCATTCTAGTTCCCTAATGCGACTCATAGACAATGAATGGGCATCATTGTTAGCGGTCAACAAATGGATTTCTTCCTGTAACCTATCTCGCTGGGCCAGTGTGTCCATATACTCAATATGGAGTTCTGCGAGTTGAGCCTTCAGGTTGGAAACCCTATTGTTGACAATCCTGATGTCCTCTTCACAGTCTGCACGCTCCCTCGGTAGATGGTTATTCTCCTCCTGGCACTTCTTTAATTCCACCAAGGTTACTCTCAGCTTGTTTTCTAGATCCTTCGCTGTGGCCTTCCTGGTCATCATAGTGCTCATTGTGGAATGGCTCATAGCCAAGGATATGCCAAACACCTATGGACAGAAAAATAATCAAGATGTTAGAGAAGAGATAAAACAGTAATGAGTAGAAGTTTATAGATAATAAGTAAATAAATATATATAAAAATTAATTATACTGTAGCTAGAAGGACAGTAGATAAACAACAGAAAGGGAAAATATATATAAAAATTAAAGGTGTTATTCTTTTTTTTTTAATGATGCAAAGTATGTAGGTAAGTAGAAAAAAAATATAATCTTGTGAAATTTACTAATTTATATTATTTTTTTACTAACTTATATATGGGCCTTGTCAAAGATATAAACACTTAAATTAAATTCGTTCATTAGCGAGAAGCTTGGCATAATTCAAAAATAGCCATTTTTGGGAAACACGATTTCAAACTTTAAAAATTTATAAAATACATAATATAGTACATATGAATAGATTTAGTAGGTTGAATGTTCTTGTTATTTATTAGTATCATTGTAAAATTAAAACTACTACTAAAATGCAAGAACTTAAGTTATAATTCCAAGTTTTCTGTAATAGGGTATCACTTGTGACGTTATAACAGATAAAGCATTATTTAATATTTGTATTATTTATAAATAAGCCTATGTTGATAATAAGCATTTTACTCAGATGGGTTTTAAATGAAACTAAGTCGTTATTGAAAATAAATGTATTTATTATTTAGTATTTTAATTGTGTCTAATAAAATAGACACAACATCTATAGTACGTACAGAAATGAAATACTTAATAAAAAATATCACAAAAATAATTAAATTTGAATTAAACTTTAAATCACTTTGTTTTTACATTGCTCTTATCACTGATCTTTGTAATATCAGTCTTGAGATCACTTTTTACTTACGAACCTAAAATATAAAAAAATGTGACGACTAAAACTAACAACTCTAAAGAGAATTATAAAAAGGAGCGTAATATCTGGGAATGGCATTTTTCTTGATCAAATCCAACAAACTATCTTTTTTCTTCTTACTTAATCCGGGTTTTCCTCCATACGCTTTTTTCACTTCAACCTCTACAGTACTTTTCTTTTTTATCACTTCTGCTTTTCTAAACTCCTGTTCTTCATAAGAAGTTTAAAAAAAATGGTACGAGGATGATTTTTGTCTTTTTTTACCACTTTTTAATCTGCAATTTTGATAGCATTTCCGTCTTCATCTTTTGTTATGTTTATACCCATTTGGGAACACGCAACTTTCCAATCAAGAAAATCGTCATTGTTCATAATATTTACAAAAACATGTACATAGCCAACATCATTTTAACTTTTTGCTGTACCTGAACTGTACGGATGGGACAATCTGTGATTCCAAGCGTATTTTTAAAAAACAATTTGCACACTCTTACTTTTTTGTCATGCAAATTAACGTAAAATGCATTATTGTACCGGCGCTTTTCTCGGGTGCCGCCTACGCGCACATAGCGATACTTTGGTACAATAGCCTCTATACAATTAGAAATATAATTCCACTGTTTTGAAATATTGCCTAACATCCAATAATCATGAAGTATAGACATCTTTCTGCTTCTGTAAACTTCGTGCTGCACTTCAATTTGCAAATCTCTGAGCAGGCAATTTTAATTTTACGCTCTGGTACAATTTTGTTAGAGGTACTCACATAGGACTTTCCTTCATTTCTTAGTTTTCTCAAAACATTCTTTTTCCACTTATTTTTATCTCTTTTACGTTTTCCTGTCTTCTCTGTAGCATTTTCTGTATTTTCTTGTTCTGGAACATTATTGACATCACTAGTAATAAGCGAACCTGATTGTACCGGTGACTGTCTGAATTGGTCATCATAAGCTTCATCAAAAATTATTGGAGGCACATGAGCTTGATTTTCAGGTGGTTGGTATGGAGGATCCTTGACAGAATCATCACTATCTGCAAAAGAAAAAAAAATAGTGGACGAATAGTAGTATTACCAAGAATTGACCTCGCTTTTATCGGCATTATTGTCGTTTTCTAAAAATCAAGTAAACAAGGAAATTAAAACAGTACACAAAATAAATTAGGAACTGGGGTTCTAACGTATGAAATAAGTAACTATTATTTTACCATTTTCATGTGATATGGATTACAAAGTTTCTTCCACATTTTGATTAATTAATGCCAATATTTTTCTCCCTCTACTATTATTATGCGAATCCATCGGGGACCACTATAAAAGAAGTAGGTACCTGAAACAGAACATTGTTTTTATTAATAATGACATGATATAGAATAATACAAATAAAATCACGAATATACTGTAGTTTTAACAACAACAATAACTTAACCTAAAATGAGACATTACCGAAATAGTATATTTCGTTTTTAGTTACCATCAAAAACATTTAACGACGAAATATGACTGTTGGTAGATATAAGTGTTTCCAGAAAGAATGTCATAACGCAAAATTTGACGGTGGGTTTTTAAACGTATTTCTATTATAAGCCCGTCATAAATATAGTTATGTCATTCTTCTATTAAAGGATTGTGTGAGATTGTCGACTTAACTTTGCAAAAAGAACGTCGTAACACTAAATATGTCGTCGTCGGTGAAAACAACCGCGTACACACTCCAAAACGGCCCCGGTTTAAATGAGATGCAACGATGTCGAAACAAAGCGGCGGTGAGTGTCCGTCGGAGAATAAAGTCACAATCTCTCTCGCACTCTCATTTTAAAGCATAGCGTTGTGGCGTTTTTGCAGCAAAAAGAATAAAATATGCCGGATTCGCCTGTATACTTAAGTCAAAATTGCAGATTTTTTAGTTATGTCACTCTTCTCGCAAGTGAGCGTAATGTGAAGTGTTAAGTGTAGTAGGTGTTTGTATGGGGCGTTTGTTCAGTCTTCGATTTTGCTTCCACGTTTTGTCAAGCGAAAGGAGACAGAAACTATGCCAGTGTGTGATGGACGAAGCTCACGTTGGTGTGAGCCGAGTAAATGTGTGATGAGGAGTGTAAGTTAATAAGTAAAATACTCCCCGGGTTTAAAGATGATTTCAAATCCGTCCGTTGACAGCTGGTTATAGATCTGTCCGCCAAAAACTGTTTGTATCGAGGTTTTAAACACCAAACTGAATATCTTTCACACTTTACTTTACTATTTACTTTCTATTTAACAACAATAATGAGATATAAGCATTAAATATTCATTTAAAATTAAATAAAACTTTTAAAATTACGGAGCTACGTAATTTTACGTCTACTTATGAGATTTGCTACAAATTAGACATGATCCTAACCTACATGTGTTTGCCAGGTGACCCTGACGCAAGCAGTTGAGGCATAACTTTAAAAACTTTTCCTTTTGAATACGACTTTCAATGGGAAGCGATTTATAATTTTGGACACTGGTATCTACCAGATAAAAGCAAGCTTCAAAAGCATGGTGACCTTTACACAGCGGGCAATGATATGATTGCTTGGAGTTTGAAGACATAGAATATACAGTAATTTTTTTTTGTCTAGAATGCGTGACATCATTATGTTTTCGTTTTGTACTATGCGCTTTCCAATAGATCTGCTCTATTTTTGAGAAATTTACTTAAGTCACTAAGCGAGGGTAAATCTTCCAAACCATTGCGATAAATTTCCTACTCTCGAATTGTTACTGCATCAAATTTATTCGATACTAAATGAATAATAATCACATCCCAACTATCAGTGGGTAGGTTAAGTAATTTTAAGGCTCTTAAATTGCGATTGACTATGTCACTAAGGTTACGTAAAGCTTTAAATGATTCTTTTGAAATAGGTTCAATGTTAAGAATTGTCTGAATATGATTGTTTACTAGAAGCCTTTTATTATCGAACCGTTCGCATAACAACTGCCATGCAATGTCATAGTTTTCGGCAGAGAAGTCTAGAGAACGGATTACCAAAGCGTCACTATCCTTTACTGCAGCGCATAAATAATGAAATTTACTTATCTTAGGTATTGAATCATCTTAATATATAAAATCCTTGCGTTACTGACTGACTGACAGACACGCTACAGCCGAAACTATTGGGCGCAGGAAGCTGAAATTTGGCATGTATGTTCCTTGGGGACCGCAGGGGTGCACTAAGAAGGGATTTCCCGAAATTCCCACGGGATCGGCCAAAACGGGTAAATAAAAAAAATGCAGGCGTAGCTGCTGGCGTCCTCTAGTCGGAATATATGAGTGAAGTGTACGTATCACGAAATTCTAACCAGCTATGATAATGACCCGGAAAGTTATGTAGGTTGGTGTATAGTCGGAAGTTTAAGTTTTGGCCCACCTGTATGTCGAGAAATAGTACCAGAATCTGTAACCGACGCAAAGTCCGGGTCCACAGAGGTCTGCTGCTTACTCAACACCTCCTGTGCAACAGCAATCGCGCTGAAGTACTGACTTTCGAAGGATTCGCGTTCCTTGTACTGGTCCTCTGGAATTTCAGAAAAAATTTCGATGTCAGTTTGCGTTGAATCGAATTCGGAATATAATTCTAAAATTTTTTGTAATCGTAACTTTAACTCGGTTATTAGTAACGAGCTTAAAGTATTACAGCTTTTTAAAATCTCCAAATATTATTTAAATTGAGTTACTTTAGCTTTATAGCTACCCCGCCTTTTAAGTTATGATTTATGTTCCATGATTAAAATATATCTAATTGGTTATGTATTAGATTAAGATTATTCAAAATACGTGAAATGATGTTAAAGCAAGCAAGGCAATGAAATACAATCAAAATTTAGTGTCTATTTGATGCAAATTTATACTTAAATTTTATAATGAGGGTGAGCCGAGAGCGCGCGCAAGAATGTAACGCGAGCAAGCTATTAAGCTGTGCTAGTGCAACGCACGAGTAAGCGCAATAGCTGGCTTAGCTGGTGCCTGCGACCACGGCCTGTCCACGATACTGAAAATACAAAAAACACAGAATGAGCTATGAATGCCGTTATTACCTATGTGCTAACGGGACTTCTTTCAAATTGAGACCCTTTAGGCAAAGAATATTAGATAACTATTATTGTCAGGATGTACCTAACAATTAAGAATGAGTATTCACCTATAAACCAATAGGCAAACAATATGAGCTATAATTGCTAAAATAAAACAACTAAGAGTGTGTTTTCACCTATAAACCAACGCAATATTATATGAGTAATATCATTGCCACTGGTGGTCTGATGAGAATTTACAGAATTTTACGCAAGTATGGGCGTTAAAATTAACCGTTACTATTCAAATGTAACCGTTAGATAAAAAAATAATCACTAGCCCAATGCAGTGGGTGGGTATATATTTCTTGTGAAACCTTCCTCTTAACCTTTCAAGTACCGCGCCCTCTAAAACGTCAATTTGCTTATAGTACCGCGCCGTACGACATCATCGCGCGCGCGGAACTAGACATTGACTATTAATGCTCTGAAAGGTCTTTGTTTATGTTTTCAAAAGTTCGAGTTACAATTTCTTGAAATCCACTTATATAGCCGATAATAAAAAATTATAATAATAACATTTGAGTGTATATTTAGTCTTGTGTAGCTCTCCGTTTTGAATGGATCTTGAAATACCGGTTTTATCGACAATTATAGCGTTTTATAATTGAAAATAAGATTATTTTTCGTTCATTGTTGTATTTTTATATTCTGTAAAATATGGATTTTCCAATTAAAACTAAAAATATGCATGTATTCAGTATAATAATTCCCCCTTTTTAATAGCAAACATTTGTCAAAATTCTCAGTTTTTGCGCGCATGGAAATGAAATGTCATTTTACTCTTTAATGTGACATCAAATTTGATCAGAAAAAGGTTTCAGGGTTGCCTATGATTCGTAAAAATACAATGCCATTTAAAATAATTGATAAAATGTACTAGATCAGTTTAAAAAACGTCAAAGATTGAAGGACGGAATCTGGACATGAATTCATGTCGTCGGTAAACAAGGGGACTTTTTTGTAGGACATGAATTTATGTTCTCGGTACTCGAAAGGTTAAATGACTGGACCGATTTTGATGAATTTTTTTGTGTGTGTGTTCAAAGAGACTTGAGAATGGTTTAGATTCACAAAAAAATGCGAATATTAAAAAAAGAAATATGGCGTTACGAAGTTCGCCGAGTCAGCTAGTAACAATATAATAAACGAAAAGCTATATAAAGTAATTTATGTTGACTTTTAATGGACGTAATAAATAAATTTTGAGTGATATTTTAAATTTATGAAGCATGTGAATTAATCGATTTTAAACTTTCGCAATTTGTATACATCATACAATTTTATTTAAACGGTCGACTGCAGTTGTTGTAGTTCCTATATCGGACAGACCAAACGAACCATCGCTGAAAGGGTCAAGGAACATATCGCAGCTGTAAAAATCCGGCAAATTAACAAGTCTGCCATAGTTGAGCATTTGTTGGAGTCTGGAACAAACCACTGGATCGAATTACATCAACCAAAGGTCTTATCTACCGATCGTCACTATTACTCCAGTATAGTACGTGAAGCGGTTGAAATCAAAAAACATACAAATTTCAACCGGGAAGATGGATACAGACTGTCTACAACTTGGAATCCAGTAATCAACAAATGTAAACCCCGCCGCAGTAACACAGCTCATCAGTGTGTAGACGTCATAAGTGTTGTGTGTCGACGTACCGACAGTTCGGATAAAAATAAAAATAAAAACAAGTGAGGGTAGCTGCCGAAACCCGCGCTTCACAAGGACGACGCTGAGATGACATCAGTCCTGCCGCGACCATGGCTGTTGTAAGACGGCCGAAACGTCGGTAAAACATAGGTATTTATACCTTAAATTAATTAAATATCGCGAATAAGACCCGTTTAAATAAAATTGCATGTGAATTATTTATTAATTAGTTGACACATTACAATATAGTATGGGCCTGTGGAATTAAAAACTCACAGCACTACCTATTTTAATGTTACAAATTATTACAACAGAACTATGAGCGTACACCTACTTTTTTTTGTTGTATACATTTCTCAACGAGCTTCTTTTATACCTGATTATAATTCGCACTATTTTCATCAATGAACTTCGGTTATATACCCTTTTGTAGTTTACTCACGTATCCTTCCTAGATTGAGAATGGGATAACCCATTACTCATACTGCGACAGTATTCCACTAACCACCATCAATTTGTAAGTATTATACAAACAAGTATTGATTAAATGAAAGGCTATTAAGCTCTACAAATTACAATTACAAAAAAATATACACAGCAAAATGAGCCTACCAGCCTAGGCACACAAAAACACAATCAGTATGAAATCGACATGATAATTGCCGACAACGAGGAAAACCTCGCGTAAGAGGTCGCGTGTCTAACTTGATTAAATTCTACTTGAATAGGCCTGTTTGGTTATTCATAATAGAAACAAGGTGGCGATGGTAAATACAAGCTATTTTCATTTCACTCTTGTAACCCAACTCGACTTATGCATTTGATATAGTGTGCTGTGTAAAAGTCACGCAAATTATTTTTGTAGCAGATGAAAATGTTGCAGTGAATGATTTGTTTATTATTGTTCTTAATTGGTTTGTTGACAGTGTTTTTTTAGGTATATTTATTTACACAACTATAAATTTCATTTAAGAATGTTTAGCGCAAATTCTCAGACCAAACTTGGATTTCCAAATCACAAATTTTAAAAAGACATACCACGACTAACTAAACTTATTTTAGGCTGTCTTTTACGGTCACACAATGGGAGAAAGGGCAATGTAATATTATTGAAACATGAAAATAAATTTTGTACTGGGTCAACGGCGACGAGACGCTTGTAAGTTGACACATATTGATACGCCTTAGACTATGTACGTAGAAAACTCTGTAGCACTTAAAAAATGGCAGATTCGATCGTATCTCCGTCTATTTTTATCTTATAGGAAGAGTGAACACTATACACATTTTAATTAAGACATGCGAATTAAGTCCACCGACTTATATTAGCTGTAAGATTTCTATTTGAAACAAATTTCCTTTCCGTATATTAACATTTCAATAAACCGTTCAAAGTTCGACACGTTTTATAACAGTGAACAAAGATTAATTCGAAACACGTAATTTTTATAGCAAATAACGTACAGGATTGTGAAAATCATTTATTTTTAGAAAAATACGTCACCGAGATTTTATTAACCAAGTTAAGTAAAAATAATCTTACTTATCAAAGGGAATATTTAATTTCTTACCTTTTATCCATGAATCTACTATACCAAAATCCGCAGATATTATTAAGAATATTGTGCGTACTTTATATTTTCGCTTATTTTTCTTAATCTCACATCAAATCCGCTTACACACTGAAACCTTTGTGAACATGAACGAATGAAATATCTTTTTCGTACGAAGTTGCTTTTGCCGGATAGCATTTTTATTTGAGTTTCGTGTCAAAATAAAATGGTTGTTCTACATAGCTCCGTAGTTTCTCATGAAGCCAATTAAAACCGCGAACGTACAAATGTGCCTACGTTCTTGTTTTAACTTTCCATTTCCAGACTCAGTCTAGTTTGGAATCAGATGATCATGTTTGGGATATACTTGGATGTAATATTCTATTTATATAAAGGACGTTGTATAGAAAGAAACACGTATTTCTACATGATGATACAAATTTTCATATTAAATATACTCTCCCTTGTCGTTTATCCTTTCGTGTGGTTTAAGCAATTAAGTGCTATACGTTTATTATTAGCTTCGGATAAGTTAGGACGTATACTGTTTGTATCCTAAAATAATCGGTTTGAAGTTAGATAATAGACATAACCATAATAAATACGCACAAATATATTTTGATTTCGTACGAGTGTTGGGCTAACTCTGATATCCGAATTTATAGATTAACCGAAGACTATCAACAAGACCTTAATATTTTTTTCCTAAGATAAGAACAGGGCCCGACGACTTTACGTGCTCACCTAGGCACTGTAGCGCTCAGATTTAACTCGACAATAAGCAATTACCCATCCGAGTAGTGATTTGCGTAAACGTTGCTTAACTTTGTCATTCTATTTCGAAGGGCAAGTCAAGACTCTCCACGCTAAACCGAAACGTAAGAGGAAAAGAACTTACGGGCGATCCAAAATACTATTATCACACACACATCAATATAAAATTACATGATAAATTCATGGCGCGAATAAACATCCCGATCGACCAAGGTGATGCGGGACCACTCCCGGCTGCATTAAATATGAACACCATAAATTGAGAGCGTAGAACATTCATAAAAATGAGTCCATTTCGAATTTTATATTCCACGCATCACAGACGCGAAGTATAAAAGTATGTAAGAGGTGGCAGGTATGAACAAAACAGAGAAATATTCATGTTCAATGACTTGGAAAAATTCAATTACACAACTGTCCGAGGTTCGCATTCTAATGGAATCGGACGGTACGGTAACAAATCTAATCAAAGTTTACAATTTAGGGATCAAGCCTCCTAACCTTTGACACCTCCGATTTGGGACCTTGAAAGTTTTCGTCTTGGCATTTGATTGACGTTAATCAATGTTGCTATGAAAGTAATGGAGATGACCCGTGAATTTTTGGAACGAAGTTCCTTATCGCGCGTTGCGAAAGGGGCTAAAAAATTAAGACGAAAAGACGTAACGACACTTTTTGCTATAGTAAGATTTTGTAAGCCGTGCGGCGTGCGCATGTTTCTCTGTCTGTCTCTCTCTCTCTCTCTCTCTTATAGAAAGCAAGCATCATGTTCATGCTTTCTGATCACGAAAATGACATCTATTTGGGAATCCAAGATGGCGGACGGGACATTTTTAATAAAATTAATATGGGTATCATTTTCGGGGTTTTTATGGATTCTGGTCACGAAAATGACATCTATTTGGGAATCCAAGATGGCGGACGGGACATTTATAATAAAATAATATGGGTATCATTTTCGGGGTTTTTATGGATTCTGGTCACAAAAAGGACATCTATTTGGGAATCCAAGATGGCGGGTGGAACATTTTTAATAAAATTAATATGGGTATCATTTTCGGGGTTTTTATGGATTCTGGTCATGAAAATGACATCTATTTGGGAATCCAACCTGGCGGACGGGACATTTTTAATAAAATTAATATGGGTATCATTTTCGGGGTTTTATGGATTCTGGTCACGAAAATTACATCAATTTGGGAATCCAAGATGGCGGATGGGACATTTTTAATAAAATTAATATGGGTAGGTATAATTTTTGAGGTTTTATGGATTCTGGTCACGAAAATGACATCTATTTGGGAATCCAAGATGGCGGATGGGACATTTTTAATAAAATTAACAATGATTACTAAAATTGAGCCTACTGATTAAGTTTATATTACATGATATTTGTTAATAATAAAAAAAAAATTAAAACTTAAAAAAATGAAATTTTGTTACAACTCCTTCACTAATTAATCGAAAGGAACTTCGTTCCATCCGGGTGTCCCTTGACACCTCTCAAGCAGTTTTTTTTATCATTGTTGTGGAATTAGGGAAGGAAACAAAGACTTTGCTTTTAAAAAAGTTGAAGAGTTGACAAACATTGAAAGGTAATTTTGTAAATTGTGTATTGCTACACAAATTGAAGGATATACACACGGAAGGATAATGAGATTCTAATATCGTCGACATATTATTATAATTTTCTTTCAGGAGATAATTTTATCTACTATTTATTGGAGATGTTTATATGGAGATGAAATTAGAAGAAGACGATACGTACCTATTTTATACTAAATCAATAATGTAATGTTTTACCTGTTTTAGCATTATATTTATCTGACAACTATTATAGTTTTTTTAATCGGACATTCGTGTAAAACATTAACCCTAGAAGCCCAATCATATTTCACTGGCTATAAAGCCCAATCAAATAATCTTACCGCGTTGCGTCACAGTACCGCCCATACGCTCGGCCAATCAGAGAAAGCCATCGTCCGCGCTCGTAAGTTTTGCCCTTATTTGGTAACGCGATGACACCAACGCTGATGGAGGGCCGGTATATAAAGGGGCCGACAGAGAGGCCGTCACCGCTACTCTACACTAACCTACTACCGTTACTCTATTCTGTACCGCTATATCTTTATACATTCTACGTGTATCCTGATCCGAGCTGTGGGTAAGTTACTACATTTACTACGTTAGCGTACTGCCATCTCTCTACCTGCTAGCTGAGGCCGGCTGACGCCGCCTGCCTGACTCTATTGGTTGTGGCTTTCCTAATGCTGTTTCCCTTCAGGTTCCAGGTTTACCTTAAGCTCCGGGCTACGCTACCTAGACCGCTACACCTGCTGCATCGCCTTCGGCGTCACCTCTGCCGAAGAGTCTGGCCTGCCCCGCTCATCGCACACACACCGCCGGCGCCTGCCAGCTGAACCAACGGCCGCTGCGCGCAGCCCTTCGAGCAACCTGCCCTGCACACTACCGGAGGGAACAGCGTGGGAGACTGCAGCCCTTAGTGTTCAGGCCAGTGTCGTGTTGTTAGTCGGTCATGCTCGTGCAAGGGAAGTGAGACAATACTCGGCAAATAAACGCATAGAACCTTTTCTGCGTTTTACTACCAGAACCCGTTACAATATGTCAAAATGACGTGTCAAAATAAAATCGCTGTGTTTTCATATTGTTTTCTAGTTAACAATATTTTTTTGCATTAGTTATTAAAAATACGGTTTTGAAATAATAGATAAAATACATTTAATGATAATAATATATACTCTTTATTAATTCAATCACAGAAGTATAATTGAATCAAGGGAAAAATCAACAAAAATTATAAACTATTTTGTTTTCTTATAATCAGGTAATTATCACAAAAATCTACTTGTCTTACATTAAAAAAAAATATATATATCTATAATAATATTTTATTACTAAAATAGAAAAGAACAGTCTATAAAGATAGTCTTGACGAATTTCAATATTGTGTTCTCCGTATCTATATGGCCTTTTGGCAAGCTGCGCTTTGGTCATCCGCCTTTTTTATATGAACAAAGTCCGCAATAGCGTTGTTTCTTTAGTTCTCGCTCATCATTAGTAATCTCTGGGGATGGCGGTACCAGACTTTTTTAAATATTTGGCATATTGTCACGTACAGTCCTCTACAAAGTGGGTGTCTTCAGTCGTATTTGCATCCAAGATGCCGTCAAATCTGTGCTTAATTTTTGTTGGTGACATTGCGACAAATTCGCGTTGGTCCTCTATTTGTACGTATAAAATTAATAGCAGAACTCCTTCCCATCGTACCATATATAGTTGACCATATACGGTTATTTTTCCAGGTATTGACCGCTGAGGCAAGGTAAAGTGTGAAGTCGTTGAAGTTACCTCAAGATTAGCCGATTCCAGAAAATCAAGGTTTTCAAGGTCTGCTTGTCTGCTTGTTGGACTTGCATCCTCAATGTGGTCGATCATCGTATCTTCGTTAACACTTCTAACATCATCTTCATCTACACAAGCTTCTTGCTCGGAGTCCGAATCCAAGAAGAACAATCGCCGTCATTTTCTAAAATTGAAGCTATTTCGTCCTTTTTTTACATGTCAATGGGACCCCATCTTATATTTAACCTACCAGTATAATACTATATTATGACAAATGTGTCTGAACAAGACAGATAACTCAAATAAATCACAACAAAAGAAATTGGAAACAATTACAAAAGTTACGTAAAGCTCAATTATACGTCGAAATGTCGTACAACATCATCATTCCACCAGATGGCAGAACTTACCGAGATGACGCAAACGTATCCTGAGAGATCCTGACGGCCACTGAGTTGGTTTAGGAGTTTAAAGCGATCCGATGGTAAACGGAAAAGATCTAGAGATATTTTGCCACGGTATACGTCAAATTTACGTAGATTGGGCTTCTAGGGTTAACCGTTTTTTCCTTTTTTGCTGTGTTAAATCATAAACATTCATGATTTTCCAGTAATCATTTAACTTAGTCGCCAATATATTCATTAGCTTCGGCTTAGAAGCCGCCCCATGGTTGCACACGGGTCTCTTCTCACTATAGAAAACGTTATAGTCAGCAACGCTGTGACCAAGTGCAGATCGGTAAATTTCACATGTCTTTGGTTATTTGAAAGATTATGGAGAATTCTCGGAAATGCAGCTTTTCTAAGTATCTCCTTCATCAAATAACTGGCGATTATGAACACACAACATTTGGTGGACGCTATGGGTTTAAACTCGAGACGCCCTGCAAAAACAATCATTTCTGTTCAAAATTGCTTGACTTGTTTTCAACATTTTATTGCTTGTAAACGAAAAATAAATAGATTAGTAATTTATATGTAAAATCTTTGAGAGCAATACAATAATAAAAATAATATAAATGTAAAAGTAAAATTTTAGGTAGCTCTGGACTACAAAACAACAAAATTGACATTTTGTCTCATATACATAGATACCTCCTATACCGTCTCTCGTATTCCGATGGTCCGCAAACGATGAATTATAAAATTTCATTGAACGAACCTTGTTCATCAAGCAGCTAACTGTAGCAGCGCAACCTCATAAGATATTCGCACACAGTTGAATAATAAAACAATTCACAGGTACGTGTTTACATGAAATTACAAGCAGACTGGGCTTGTAAAGTACTGGAAGTGTTTATACGAGTATATTGCGTAAACTGGTGGCGATTGTAATCACAGTAATAATAAGGTCATTTATGTGCTGAATAAAATCAGCATGAACGATGTTGAGCTACCGTGATTGAATACTTTTGGTAGTAAATAACCTATGACTATGTAGAAGAACGCAATGCAACTAGCAAACAATACGTAAGAAATAAAATAGAATAAAAGCCCTTTAAGTAACAAAATCGATTTTGGTAACACCTTGATGTGAACGAATGGAAAAATATTTTTATTGGAACGAATTATCGGAATGCAACTTGTACATAAGTATCGCGTATTATGAATTAAACCTAAGTGTCAATAATTATATTCGAGGAATAAGGGTATTTTAACACCTACTACAAAACAGTCATCAAACAGTCCTCTACGCAATATACTTTTAAAATATAAAAGTAATCTAAACACCCATTTTATATTCTGTTTATTTCGACACAGAAGCATTTTTGCGAAGCAAAAATTAAATTCAGCCCACTAAAAGCGAACGGTAATAGAAAAAAGAGAATATTTATTTTGTAATCAGGCTTTTAAAGTTATTATATTTCATGAACACTATAATAAATTGTGCAAGGGGAGTAATGGACCGATGAGACCATTAAAGTAGATGTGGAAAACGCACTTACATATCCTTTTAGAAATAGCCAATATTTTGTCAGGTTCAGTGAAAAACTAGTGGCAAATTTTTGTCGATACTGTTCTCGAAAGACATGTGAAGTCTGCCAATCCGCACTTGGCCAGCGTGGCACACTATGGCCTTATCCTTTTCTTGGTGAAAAGAGGCCCGTGCCTAGCAGTGGGACAGGCTATATGCGGGGCTGATGATAATGAATTCCCAATGACAGACAAAGATCTTATAGACAGCCAAAACCGACGGCTTGAAATGCTCTCTGAGGCGCGAGGCAAGCGATAGTAAGATTAACAATTAAACACGTATACAACTTCGAAAAGATTTAAACCTGGTACCCTCTACGTGGCTACGTTACGTATTTAATTTACCATTTACTTAATATCTGATTATTAAGTCTAGTAAATAAAATACGTAAAGATTTGCAATAAACGTAATTGCTACTGTCTCTGTCTGGGAATGCAGTCCGTCGTAAAGATCGGCATTTCTTAAATTTGTACATTTGTCTTGTTCTCGTTTTAATTTAAATTGCCTCTGTGGTCCATTGGATAGCGTATGCGACGGCTGATCGGAGGTCCCGGGTTCGATTCCCGGGTCAGACAAAAGTGTTGTTGGGTTTTTCCGAATTCTCATTAGCAGCACGGAGTTTGGTGATGTGCCCGGTAACAGCAATAGGCTCGCCAGGGGGCGAGCCTATTGCTGTTACCGGGCAATTGTTAGGTCCCACGTAATAGGGATAACGTGGGACCTAACAATTCATGGCGAAATAGAGATACTATGTGCTTTGTATATTATACTTAGTCACCTCTTACGACAGGACTGGAAAATACAACTTAGTATTCTTATTACGTCACCACAGACGGTTAAAATCAAACGCTTAGGAATAAAATAAAGAAACAACACATCACACTGGCATCAAGTAAAAACTGGGTGTAAAATTTCAAGCACTACGCCATTTTGTCTGCCTTTGATAAATTGTAATTTAATAATGGTTTACAAAGAGCAGCCGTGAATTTCTGGCAGCTATTTATTATATTATGTAGGTATTCAACCTTTTCCCAGAACCTAGCAACTGACCTTAATGTTGCTTCAGAAAACCTACTAATTAATAAACTTCGAGCACCTATCACGAGTATCCTTTATAACCTAGTCAATAATTAATTTTGTTTGTAACCTTGACTTTTGATATTGATTTGTTTGTGGTTAATTTAAAATACATTAGGCCATTAATAAAGTTCAGGGCTGAAAAATCAATATACTGATATACACAGAGTTTCGGATGCGATGAAACATGTCTGAGAGTTCTTCATTATGTTCTCGAAAGACATGTGAAGTTTAAGAAGTAGTAGAACCTTGCTGATTTGAATATGAATGGCCCGGCTTGATCGGGGAGATGCTACTCTCTTACAGAATTTTGATGTAAGGTGACCGTTTCTATACTGCTGCCTTTCGTTGGGTAAGTGAGAGTGCGGGAGGCCCCACCCCGTTTTCTTTGGTAAACTTTTAGTCTTTAGCATCCTCTTACGGTAAGACTACATAAAACTAGAACTTTTGGATAAACTTCTAGTTTCAAGGGCAATGATTCTTGGCTTCTAGTAAGGCTCCTACACGCAGTGCAAAGCCGGCCGCATGAGCCGCTGGCTTTTGCCTTGCGGCACGCGACAGTGCCACCCAGGTATACCGGCGTACCGCACGAGCTGCAACTTGCAAGGTCATTTCTCTCCCGAAAGCCGCTTCTGCGGCAGACGTCGGCGGCGCGAAAGCCGGCGGTACGCCCCCGAGGCAAAAGCCAGCGGTACGCCCCCGAGGCAAAAGCTGGCGGCTTATACCGCCGGCACTGTGTGTAGGCGCCATCGTGAAATAAAATGTTGTTCTAAGTGCCAACAGTATAGCAATTTAAGTGGCAACGACTACAGTTTATCTCCAGGTATAAAGTCTGCAGTCTACGCCTCTACGGTTATTGGGTTCCATATTTGTTTATCACTTCACTTTTAAAAGCAGAACATTATTTTCCATCTTCATTGCTGCAGTATTTAAAAATGTACTGCCAGTCTTAAAATTTCATTCAAAACTGTGGCACAAGCACATTAAAATGCAGCATATCAAAGAATAAAAACAAAAACAATATGGAGCTGCGTTTTGAAACTCGAACAGTAACATTTCTCGGACCAGCCAGTTGTACAAACCAGACCGCGGTTGAAGGCACACAGTGAAACATTTCAGTGCGCTAGACACTACGAATCGATGGTTACTTACACTTTGATGTCTATTTTCGCCCGACGCGGTCTCAGACCAGTCAAACGTGAATGAAAACTCGTACCGTTTCTCGTGCAGTCTTGGTGTTTGCGCCTTCGATATTTTAAGGGGTGAGGAATCGAAATACAACATCTATTTCGTGATCAAATATGGCGGATGGGAAATCAAAGATGGTGGATGGGAAAATTTAAAGAAATCAATATTGGTATCGTCTGCGATGTTAAAAGGGATGGGGAATCCAAATACAACATCTGTTTCGTGATTCAAGATGGTGGATAGGAAATCAAAGATAGCGGATGGGAAAAATTTAAAAAATCAATATGGGTATCGTCTCTGATGATTTAAGGGACGGAGAATCCAAATATAACATCTATTTCGTGATCAAAGATGGCGGATAGGAAAACAAAGATGGCGGACGGGATCTTTTTAAAGTCGATATGGGTATCGTCTCCGATATTTTAAGGAATGAGGAATTCAAAAACAACATCTATTTCGTGATCAATGATGGCGGATAGGATTTTTTTTAAATCAATATGGGTATCGTCTCCGATGTTTAAAGGGATGGGAAATCCAAATACAACATCTATTTCGTGATTCAAGATGGCAGATGGGAAATCAAAGATGGCGGATGGGAAAAATTTTAAAAATCAATATGGGCATCGTCTCTGATGATGTAAGGGATGGTGAATCCAAATACAACATCTATTTCGTGATCAAAGATGGCGGATAGGAAATCAAAGATGGCGGACGGGATTTTTTTAAAAGTCGATATAGGTATCGTCTCCGATATTTTAAGGAATGGGGAATTCAATATTATATAAAAATCTATGTTTGTTTGTTCATCATTTATAGACTCTGAAATGATAAGAGATTAACCGCTAAGTCAATGGTAACTTTGGAAAAGGGGTTTGGAAAAGAGGAAATTAAATAAAAACTCTTAAAAAGGCGATACGGATTTCTCTGGGTCAGCTAGTGAATAATAAACGCATTATTAGCCCTTGATACTGTCCCACTGCTGGGCACGGGCCTCTTCTAAGATATGAGAAGGATAAGGCCATAGTCCACCACGCTGGCCAAGTGCGGGTTGTCAGAGTTCACATGTCTTTCGAGAATATTATGGAGAACTCTCAGACATGCAGTTTTCCTCACGATGTTAATGTTTACCGATTAGCAACGATTATTAGCAATTTAATACGCACTTAACACCGAAAAGTCATTGGTGCGTGCTGTGGATTCGAACCCGAGACCCTCTGCGTAGCCCTCTGTCGGTCACTCCACTCAGCTATCGCTGCTTTAATAAACGTATAACTCGATGAAATATCAACAGAAAGATTTGCACAGAACCCTCGGTACCCCAGTCACAATCAAACTTACTAGGCTTGCTATAGCCAATTTTTTGCAGCGACGACGTACAGGTAGCAACTAAGAGTTTAGGCTTGTTAAAGCTTATTTCTTTGAAGCGACACGGTATCTGGGAGCTCGCAACTTTTGAAGAAACTATCTAGAACGACGATAATACACTGAAAGATAGCTACTTCTAAGGTTAGCATTATTCATTTAACAACAATAAAGCCGCATTAAAGACAAATTCCCTCAAATAAACAAACCCAAACAATAAAGTATAATAAGTATAATAGTCGCGTCGTTTATTTGGCAGCAATCACGTACCGCTACAGCTTTTATTCCGCATTTAAAAAGCAAACCACTACAAAGAATGCGTACCGTAATTTCATATTTGTACCTTCATTAAGTTTTTTGTGCATATCTCATCCAGTTCGATTAGCTCGATATTCACAGAGTTTTTGCAAAACGCACACGAAACGAATGTTTATCCTTTGTACTGATAATTCCGGTGTTTTTTTGTATAAACAAAATGACAAACAAAGACGTCCACCTGATTTGTATTTCATACGAATTGACTCCGAATGTAGTGCCGACGTAGCAAAAGAACAATGATGTAATGCAAAATATGTTTGTTTACTTTGTAAACGTGAACTTGTTTTAGCAATAACTGGACAGCTATTAGAGGATTATGCTTTGGAATGTTTTGATTTTACTATGATTTAGATTTTAGAGTTATAGTTATTGTCTATTTATATACTTCACTATGAACTTAGATGTTCAAGCAGTTTTATTCACGATTAATATTAGAAGGCGTCTCATAGACAGATATAATCATATATAAAGACAATGCAACTAATAATAAATTCTGTATCATTAAGAACTTCGTAAACATTCGACCAACCAATGAAGAACACATAGACTTGAAAAAACTATTTGTGTACCTCAACGTGGTGGGAATCGAAGCAACAAAATTCAGTTAAACCAATACAATACCAGCACAGTCAAATAAGTTAGTAACTATACAGCTAATTAAATTTTCATAAGGAAGGAGGGAGAAAGACAAATTACGGGCCTTCTGTGTTCTCGCTGTGGTATAAAACTTTAACGTAGAAATTGTTATTTCCATTGATGACAAGATATTTTGTCACACTATATATAAACCTTATAGCTTTAACTAGCCATAGCTTTATACAAACCAACAAATATTTAGGTACAATATTTATGACATATTTATCATAGAAAGAATTTTTGTTTATTTTCCTGAAACAACGCAAACGATTTGATTGTTGAGCCGTTTTGATTTTCGATAAAAAAAAATGGATTATTTCGCCAAAACTCTTCGTTCCAATTAGATTTCAGTATCGAGCTGAATTTCAAGGAGCTTTTTATTTACCGACATTTAAAAGTTATTTTGATGTAGGTTACAGTAAAATCTTTTGTACTGATTTGAGAGTACAATTATGTACCAAATATTTTTTGATTTTGGTGTTTTTATTTTGGTAGAATGAGCTTTTAATCCATATTATATTTGGGCCAATTTTTCCTTACCTGGATTATGCTTTGCTTCCGTAAAAATTACTTTTAGAATTTACTGAAAGGTAGAAAATTAATCATCATCATCAGCCCTTTATACTGTCACACTGCTGGGCACGGGTCTCTTCTCACTATTAGAAGAGTAAGGCCATAGTCCACCACGCTGGCCAAGTGCGGGTTGGCAGACTTCACATGACTTTCGAGAACATTATGGAGAATTCTCAGACATGCAGGTTTCCTCACGATGTTTTCCTTCACCGATAAGCAGGCGATAATTAACAATTTAATACGCACTTAACTTCGAAAAGTCATTGGTGCGTGCCGAGGATTCGAACCCGAGACCGTCTGCGAAGCAGTCTGTCGGTCTCTCCACTTGGCTATCGCTGCTAAATACCCTTAATAGCAAATTAATACGCCACTTAAAACATAAATATTATGATACAGAATCAAAACTTGTTGGTGCTGAAAAACCGTTAGTGCAGTACAACATCTTTTTATGATTAAGAGCCTTCTATTAATAGTGATATGTAGTATTAGTTGTGGTTCATAAACTTGAGTTCTACAAAGATCAGATGTGTAGGCGGAGTTAACGTTCTACTTCATTAACTCAAGCGATGAACATTTCTTTGATATTTATAGTATACTATTTAATGTAGATTTTTTATCGCTGTGGAATATTTTTGTAAGCCTTCTTCTCCTCCACTTTTTATAGCAAGTTTGTTCTAACAAACTTGATGACGCGTACCCTGAATTGAACACGTGTTTAGTAGAACAGTTGGTGTTGCAAACCTGTGCGCGATTGGAGGACACATGCCTTGAATTGAGCACGATTTTGTAAAGTCTGTTAGCGCGACAAACCCGTGCGTGTTTCAAGGCAGTACTGCTTCCTATTGAACACGGAAATGGAAATACGCGTCCCGGGTTCGATTACCGGGTCGGGCAAAATTGTTACTGGGTTTTACCAAATTCACAGTAGCAGCACGGAGTCTGGTGATGTGCCCGGTAACGGCAATAGGCTCGCTCCCTATTACGTGGGACCTAAAAATTCATGGCGAAATGTGGGTGTAATTACACCTCTGCCTACCCGTTCGGGGATACAGGCGTGAGTCTTTAATATAAAAAAAAAATGTAAGAAGGCATTGGGCCTCCAAATTGCGTTTTCGCATCCATTCTTTTATTCCCCTGAGTATAAAAGCTACTGTCTTTTAAACAGTCACATGGATCAAAAGACACACTTTCATAAACTGCATTTGAAAATATGTCTGTTGGTCAAAACTCAATGTTTATTCAAGATTCAAACAGTTTCTATTTGATCGCATCTGGAAATTCCAAAGCAACACTTAAATCCCTTGTGCTACAATGCTAACGTAACAATTCACCGACGTTCCGTTCTCCTTGTAGTTCATTCCAGGCAAAGCAGTTTCCTAGAAAGGAAAGGTTCGATTCTCGAGAAAATATCTGCGAATATTTTTATGTAAAGAGTACTCACTACTTGACCAACAATTTGTGGCAAACTCTACGTAATTCTGTTAACATTATTGCATCAGTAATTAGCCTCACGGACTTCTTCCTACCTAACATAGAACTAAACAATTAAAAAAAAAAATTGGTCAGCTCCAAAAATAAATTTTGTATCAGACAATGTTTTGTTCCATATACTTACCAGTCGCATGGATAATGCCTTCTCAGCGGAAGAGCGGCAATGTATACTAACTGCGATTTGCGCTGCCCTGCCGCAACAAGACTTCGATGGACACCTCAGGAGTTCTCATTGGGTAACCCCGAACGCCTCCAGGAGAGAGTCACACAACTTGTTCTTTATAAGGATGACCCTGTTACATGGTAATTCACCGCGAAAACCAAAAAAAATAAGTTAAATTCGTTATTGAGTCAGATGGTTGAATAACGACCGACATGCAAAGTATCGGGCGCTTACAATCAGCTCAGTTCATCAACATCCTTAGGCTGTAATTAATTAGTAATGGCGTATACTTAAAAATGTTTGGAAGTGCCACTACATACATGTTTAAGTCCTTCGGGGTAAATAACAGCACAAGAGGTCTTAGTGAAGTTAGCGTCGTCGCTTGAACTGACCGTTACAATGGACTGGAACAACATTGGCTGTTAGCATGTGATGTTACTTACGTTATTTGACCGCTTCGTGTGCTCTACACATATTTGTTTTACTGTAATTATTGGAGTAAAGTTATTGGGGAAGTTTAAATTACATAATTCTCGATTTCACCCGCGGTTCTGCTATCAAGAATGATACACATAAACCTTCGTCTGGAATCAAACTATCTATTCTATAGGTGCAATCTATTCAAAAGTTCGTTGGGTAGTTTTTAAGTTTATCGCATTCATACAAACAGACAGAATGCGGCGGGACTTCATTTTTAGGGTTCCGTACCTCGAAAAGGAATAAAACGGAACCCTGGAGGAGTTATCAAACTGAAATTTATATCAAATTGTCAAGTCTTCTGTCCTTTGAAGCTGTGAAAAAATCAAACTTCTAAGTCAACGCAATCAAAAGATACAGCCGTTTATGCTGCAAATTTCCGCAAATTTTCGAAACTCGCAAGGGAATCAAAATAAAAAAATATTTTTATAATTTTAACGTTATTACAATTTTCTTATGTGGGGTATGAACGGGATATGAAACCAAGATCTTATCCATCCCAAATGTCAACCTCAACTGCTCGTGGTACATCCTGCTGACCAACGGACGTGACTCTGGCGACCGTAGTTCTGGTGGGATAACCAGACAACCGCCATATACAGGAGGAAATATCTGTACCCGGAACCATCACCTATCCTAGAGTTTTCTTACCTCAAAGCGGTAGGTTTTTGTACGTCAGATGGCAATCGGTACTGAGCTAATAATCCCAAAATCTCGGCAAGTTTATAGAAATGCAAATGGACAGGTTACATAAAAGTTTGAGGATAACGGATAGGGCGTCGCTCTAAGCCGCGAAACGACGCGCAGTGTGCAAGGGCTACCGAGTCATGGACTTTCTAGGCTAACGACGTTAGTCCCATGTTCCATATTGTAACTTAAAAGTCCGTTTCGCTACTTTGAATGTTGAAACACTAACTGGGAAGACTAGAGAACTTGTTTCACTCTTTAAACGTAGAAAGGAAGATTTCGCATATCTCCAAGAAACAAGATAGACTGGTGCAAAAGCCCGTAACATTGGAGAGGGTTACGTATGTAGGCACTAGAAATGGGAGAAACGGTGTAGCAATCGCTGACAGAGCCAAATATCTCGATAACATCCTAGAGGTACATCGAATTGATGACAGGCTGATATCTCTAAAAGCACTTGTTGAAGAAGAAGTCTTAAATGTAATATCAGCTTATGCACCCCAGGGTGGTCGCAGCAGAGCAAAAAAAGACGCGTTTTGGACAACTCTGGAAGACAATCTACCACAAATAATCCCGGAAGAGACGATACGGGACTTAAATGGTCACATACAGTAAACAATGCTTTTAAAAGAGTGCACGGAGGTCACGGATTTGGCACTATAAACGAAGGAGGACAAGTTATTCTTTCTACAGCTGCTGCATTCGATCTTGCTATAACAAATTATTTCTTTGCTAAAAAGCTGGAACACATAATCACATACAAAAGTGGATGAACGGCATCCTAGATAGACTATAATTAAATACTGGTAAATTGAGTCTACATTGGCTGGGTAACAAATTGCAAGGTCATCCTGGGTGAATGCGCTGTTACTCAACATCGTATTCTTGTAATGGATATGCTTTTTAAGAAAACATCTAAAGCAAAAACATCACAGACGCCGGAAAATAACCAAAATGGTGGAACCTAAAAGGAGACAAAATTTCCGAATTATTCAACCACCTAAACAACTTAGAAGTTGATACTGATTCATACGTTGACACTATATGGCATCGTCTTAGCAAATCCATTCTAAAAGCTGCTTATATTACTCTTGGTCGTACAAGGTGTGGTAGAATACATGACAAAGAGTCTTAGTGGTGGACAGAAGAAGTGAAAAATGAAATTCAAAGTGAGAAAGATGCCTTTAAGACCTGGCAGTCTACCCAGACTCCTGAAGACCAAGAAGAATACAAAAGAATTAAGAAGGAGACTAAAAAAATAACAGCAGTAGAACACGCAAATTCCCAAAAGACATGTACGAGCTATTGGGGACCAAAGAAGGTCATAAAAAAAAAATATATATAAGCTTGCAAAGCAACATTGTCAGAGCACAAAGGGTCCCGCTAGATGCAAAACTGTTAAAGCTCCAAATGGTGAGCTGCTATACAAAGATAAGGATGTCCTATCAGCCTGGCATCAATATTATCAACAGCTTCTTAACCCTACTCAAGCTGCTACACAGCTCGAAAACACCGGTAGGAATATTGGACTTATACCTCCAATACATCCAAGTGAGGTCAAAGTGGTACTTAAAAAGATGACTAACAAGAAAACCATGGGACCTGACGGTATTCCAGTAGAAGCTTGGAAGTGCCTTCGCGAGCAGGGAGTCGTATTGCTGACCAACCTCTTCAACTCTGTGTTGCTTTTTTCCAAAATGCCAGAGGCATGGAGATTGAGCATCATAGTTCATATTTATAAGGGGAAAATCAGCAAATACAAATGTAATAACTATCGTGGAATCAAGCTGTTAAGCCGTACTATGAAGCTATATGAAAGAGTGATTGACAGCCGCCTAAGATCAGAGTGTTTGCTGTCTAAAAATCACTTTGGCTTTGTACCGGGCTTATCTACCACCAATTCTATGTTTGCTCTTAACACGATCGCTAAAGAATATCGAGCAAAATTTCGTCCATTGTATATCTCATTTTTGGACATGGAAAAGGCATTTGATCGTGTCACAAGGGATAAGATTTGGTGGAGCCTTCGCAAGAAGAACTACCCGAACATTATATTAACATCATAACCGACATGTACAGGGTTGCGAGATTAATGGTACGAACAATAGTGGGTCAGGCAAAACCAATAGCGGTTGCAGAAGGTGTGCAACAACTCTCAGTACTAAATCCTTTCCTGTTTTGCTTGGTTAGTTGGTTGGTTGGTAGACTCACTGACTGAACTGGCGCAATCTTCAGCCTCGTGGACTTTCATCTACGTAGACGACGTTGCTAACTGCACCGAGAGCCACGACGAGTTGCAAGAGGCGCTTTTGTCGTGGAAACAGCAGTTACAGGCCGGTGGCTTAGTGTTGAGTGTTGCAAAGACCCAGTACATATCTTTTAATCACCTAGACCCAGGTAACAACAGTCCGATTCCTATCGACGGCCACCTTGTAACCACGTGCGATCAATACAAGAATCTAGGTGGTATGATGCACAGATCTCGGCACCTAGAATGCAACATCCAACACAGAATAGCCGCAGCGTGGCTTAAGTGGCGTGAAGTAACTGGTGTCACTTGTGACGAGAGGCTGCCCGTCAAACTCAAGGGTTTAATCTATAAGACCATGATAAGGCCAGTGCTTATGTATGGCAGCGAAACATGGGCTTAGAGCCCATGCCCAAAGAGCGTGCATACCATCCAAGTTGCTGAAATGAAGATGCTGAGGTGGATGTGCGGTGTAACCAGGCTCGACAAAATCCGCAATGAGTACTTGCAAGGAAGCCTCGGTGTACGCGTCATCGCCGACAAGATGCAGGAAAGTAGGCTGAGATGGTATGGTTATGTGAAAAGAAGGCCACCAGAATACGTCGGGAATTTGGTACTACAGCTTGACCTCCCTGGTCGACGACCTAGTAAGAGGACGACCCAAAACAAGGTGGAGAGATGTAGTGTTAAAGGACAAAAGGGTACGTTCTTTTTTTACTTCTGATAGGCTAACGTTTGACCGCGATCTCGCCTGATATTGAGCGATGATACGGTCGAAGATGGAGCACGCTTGCCTAGAAGCTATTCACCCGCGACTTGAAAACACCCAGATAGTACTCATCAGGAAACACAGACTCAGGCAAGGAGTTCCATATCTTTGCAGTACGCATAATAAATGAGGAAGCAAGGCGTTTCGTGCGTATGGATGGGATGTCAACCATATAACGGTGACGATGATTAGTTTGTCTGGTCGTCCGATGGTAAAGAGGGAATGAAGGAATCTGGTTTTGTAGTTCCTCTGCACACTCTCCGAAATGTAACCTATAAAAAACCGACAGACTGGCAACACTGTGACGATGCTCCAGGCTTTGGAGTCTTGTGTTAACCAATTGGTCATCGCCAATGAGTCTCTTAGCTTTCCTTTCAATAGAATCCAAAGTCCCTATAGCTGGTATTTCGCTGAACCATCCCAAAGGTGAGAACAGTACTCCATGCAGGATCGGGCTTTTGCTTTGTAAAGATTAAGCAACTGATCCGGCGTAAAGTACCGTCTCACCTTGTTCAGGATACCTAACTTCTTGTCAGCCAGTTCGGCTTTTGACTCTATATAAGGACCAAAATTTAAATAAGAGGTCATCGTGACGCCAAGGAGTTCCAAGCGATCGGTGATCTGCACAGGTACATTTCGGGAAGTCGGATTCAGATGAAATTGACTCCGTTTCGTTGAGAATAGACACGCCTGAGTTTTGGAGGTATTAAACTTGACTTGATTAACATCGCCCCAGTCAGAGACCGCCTTCAAAGTAAAGTTCAAACGCTCAATCATGCCTTTCCTGAGTGACTGTATGTCTGCTACACTGGCCCAAGCACTTGACATATATCTCTCTACAACCGTGCTGTCATCTGCATATCCGAAGATGCCTGGTTTTGATGGATTGGACTGGGTGAAGCAGGAAAAGTGTTGCAGAAAAATCTGATCCCTGTGGGACTCCGGCGTTAACCGCCATTCGGCCTGATGAACAACCGTCGATGACTACCCGAATGGACCGATCCCTCAGAAAATCTGATATCAAAGCGCACAGGTCAGGGGGAAGGCCAAATGCTGGAAGCTTGCCGATGTAATGTTACTGACGATTACTATGATGTTATTGTCGCAGATAGAGCGAAGTGGAAGAATAAAATAAAGAAAGCTGACCCTACCACCATGTGGAACGCATAGCTAGGAAAAGAGCGAGAGACGATAACTTGCAATGTATTTGAAAAATTCTTCTTACTTTTTTGTTTTTACGAAAAAATAAAACAAAATGTTTTCTTGTCACATGGGGCGGGCAGCGCCCACTAAAATTGCTGTCTATCGACGTCCCGTTACAACGTGGCTACGCTATTAACATTTAGCATACTTTTGCCGCGATCGAGGCGACATCGGCACACCCACTGGTCGGCCTCGGCATTCGTCAAGAAGACGGTTGGCGTTCCAGGTTTTCATTTCACTAACTTCATACAATGGTAACAAGATCCGAACCGAGAGCAACCAAGTCGCAACCACTGCTGCACTTATTATAATATCGTGACAGTCGTCCCAACGATGACAGCTGGGCGAATCTTCCAAGCCAATCTTGTACAGAAACTGATCAAAATAATCGTGTCCGGTCAACACCTGAGTCATCTGAAAAGTGAATTTTTCTACACTTACTTTTTGCAACAGAAAGAAAACATTTCAAAAAGGTTTCCATGACATCATTGTAGGAGACTAGAATAACAATAAGTTAGTTGAATAAATGAGATCAAATCAGGTACCACGTCTATAAGGGCTAACTTATTTTGTATAGACCCATTTTCATCAAATCATCCCTTTGAGGTTACAATATCGAATTAATCTGTTTAGGATAATTTAAAATTTTAAGTCTAATATAGCATAATTGAATTTCGTCAAGTTTTAATTGAGTCATTCAGAAACATTACTGTCAGTTCAGTTAATAATTAATCAGTATGTTGGGTTAACTGTCATAATTACTTTTTAACATCTCTAAACAAGACAAAAATGGGAACAGCTAAGTTTTTGTGTTTAAACAAACATACATACATACATAGACTCACGCCTGTTTCCCGGAGGGGTAGGCAGAGACTACGGAACGCTATTTGCTACGATCCTGACATACCTCTATTGCTTCATTCACTCCCATCAAGTTTCTCATGCATGCTCTTCTGTTTAGGGTACTTCAGACCTGCCTTATTTTAGGATGTCTCGTATTTCGTCCTGTCCCATCCACACTTGCCTTATATATCTTCTTTGTCAGTCTTTCGTCATCCATCCTCTTCATGTGCCCAAACTATTGTTACGGACGGGGTAACGGGATTGGAAGGAAACAAGGCGACGAGCCGTTTATTTTCGACGCGGACAGCACCAACACTGCGCCTTTTGCACTGCACTTTTCACTGCACTTCACTACACTTCACTGCACTTCACTGCACTTTACTGCACTATGCTTTCACTTCACTTTATTTTACTACTTCTTCTTTCTTCCTTTTACTTCTTCACTTTACCACTTTTCAACTTAAACTGGCACTCAACGCGTCTACACCGCCTTATATACCCCTAGGAATGTTCTAGATCCACTAATTTCGATTATCATTTCATAATTCAATTGTTTTTCTATCTCCTGTCTCTTTTTAACCTTTCCATTCCTTCCTGAAGTTTCTAGAATTTTCTTATTTTTGCTCGAAATATTTAAATAATCTTTTTTTAAATATTTGCCAAATATTCATAAACATTTTCCAAATTTCATAAAAACCATAATCCACATAACTGTTATGACTAGGATTTGACCCCACGCCATCAGAACGTGAACGTGATCCGCACGGCCATTGTCTAGTTGTCAATGACTGGTGAATTTGGCGAACACTTGACAGAGTGTATACGTCATCGAACTAAAAACTCATTTCCAAATAATAAAATAGTCTTTAAACCTCTTTGCTAATTATTGTGTTTCGTGACGACTGTTTGACATGACACCGGCCGTCACACTACCCCCCTCTAAGACATGCGCGTCCCACGCATCCTTAGACCCATAATACACCGCTCTCCTATCGACATGGACCAAATGATTAAACTTCGTAGCTATAGAAGCCTGTGATCTATGTGTAAGTTTGCTTTCTTTGAGGCACAAAACTTTCCCCATGCTACCACCTTTCATTGGAATTTCCACATCTCCACACTTAAGTATACCACCTTTAATGTCTAATCGGCACTGATGATCTCTAAAGAAATCCAGCCCAACAATACAATCGTCTACGATGTCTGCAATCACCGCTCGTTGCCAGTAAAGGTTGTCACCGATTTTTATAGCCACCATAAGTTCGCCTTTAACTGGGATATATTGGCCGGTAGCCGTTGTCAATCGAGGTGTAGTTGACGGTGTTAGAATTTTGCCGTTTTTTCTTACCAAACGAGTTCCTATAACCGTTCGTGTCGCACCGGTGTCCAGGGTCAGCAAACAGGTAACTCCATTGACTGTTCCATCGATAGTTAAACCGTTTCCATCCGTGCGTTGTCGAATACGAACTTTCGGAGCTTTCCGTCTTCTGATCAGCGCTTGCATCGAAGTCCTGGCTGTAATTGCTTCCTGATCATCTTTCAAGACTTGAACACTAGCGTCAATCTTACGCCTTTCTGCTACATGTTTCGGACAGCTACGCCTTAAATGTCCGGGCTCTCTACAGTTTAAACACTTTGGGATAAAAGATCTGCGACCAGATCTCTCTACTTCTGCTGCAAAAACTCTGTCTCGATCACTCGTAATTTCTTGTCGAACAGCCTCCACTTCTAGAGCATGTGCTAATGCGTTTTCAACATTGCTGTAGTGTTTCAAGCGCACAGTAGCTCTGACGTCATCGTCATAGATTCTTTCGATAAACGCCGGGAGTCGCATGCTTTGAACTTGTTCCGCGGGTGCCGACTGATAAGCTTTTCGCACTATCTTCGTCACTTCCATCGCCCACTGCTGCAAGGATTCGTTCGGATACTGGCGGCGGTTGCGTAACTTGGCTCGGAACACATATTTTAAGTGCTCGTCTCTAAACCTGGATTCTAGAGCCTCAAACAGCTGTACGTAAGTAGCGTCCTTGCCCACGGCCTCAAGCACCGACAATGCTTCTCCACGCAACGCCAGGATGAGTGCAAACTTGGCCTGGTCGACATCCCAACCGTTGTTAATAGAGGCGGCTTCAAACTGCATTCTGTAGGCCGCCCAGGAAGTGTTTCCATCAAATAATGGTACTTTTAAATAACCACCAGAATTAGATGAGTTGATAGAAACCGAAGGGCTGTTGGACTTCATTTTCTTTAACTCCTCCTCTATCGTAGCTATATGGGTGTGTATCTCTTCCGACACTGCCACCTTGCAGGACTGTATCTCTTCCTCTATAGTATGGCTACTATGCGAGGTTGCACTTCACCGATACACATCTCCATCTCGGTGATCTTTCGAGCGTTCTCCGATATATAATGGCGAATCTCATCCTGGCTCTCCATTATCTCGCTAAGCTGAGATTGTAGCTGCTGCGAGTTTTGCTGGAGCTGCTGCGAGTTTTCCTCGAGTCGAGATTCGAGTCGCTGCGAGTTTTGCTGGAGCTCGGATTTAAGTTGCTGCGAATTTTGCTGGAGCGACTGTCGGAACAGTGCAGCGCGGTCTGCCAGAGATAGCGGGTTAGCTGCGCTTGCGGACGTAAATACCCCTCCTTCGGAGCCACCTCCTTGCGAAGGAGCTTCCCTGCCCACAACTTCTGGATTAGAGTCGCCTTGTTCTTGAGCGGCAGCCCTCGCACGTGTCGTAGGCCCTTCCCTTGGCATGACTGGCATCTTTAATCCTTCCAATCCCACTTCTGACACCAATTGTTACGGACGGGGTAACGGGATTGGAAAGAAACACCGAGTAGCACTGATGACACTTTATTCGACTTCACACACGACGCGCCGTTTATTTTCGACGCGGACAGCACCAACATTGCACCTTTTGCACTGCACTTTTCACTGCACTTCACTGCACTTTACTGCACTATGCTTTCACTTCACTTTATTTTACTACTTCTTCTTTCTTCCTTTTACTTCTTCACTTTATCACTTTTCAACTTAAACTGGCGCTCAACGCATCTACACCGCCTTATATACCCCTAGGAATGTTCTAGATCCACTAATTTCGTTTGTCATTTCATAATTCAATTGTTTTTCTATCTCCTGTCTCTTTTTAACCTTTCCATTCCTTCCTGAAGTTTCTAGAATTTTCGAATTTTTACTCGAAATATTTAAATAATCTTTTTTTAAATATTTCCAAATATTCATAAACATTTTCCAAATTTCATAAAAACCATAATCCACATAACTGTTATGACTAGAATTTGAACCCACGCCATCAGAACGTGAACGTGATGTGTTATCCGCACGGCTAGGATGATGTATCTCTATGGATTTGACAAGCAAATAGTTCTACCGTGACAGACCGAGATAATGACATACAAAAATACATAAGAGTAAAAGAGACAATGATAGAATTTTTTGTCTTTGTCAGAGTTTTCGTTTTTTTTTGTTGGTCACAACTGAATATTGTGACCAACAAACGTTTGAGCTCTCGATAATTTCCGCGAAAAATTGTTTTATTATTGTTATTAATTGTGAATGCTTAGTGAAAATATTATTGGTTCAGATTTATTATGGTGATTTGTTACATTTTAGGCTGTAAAAGCCATAGTGAGCGGAAATGTGAGAACATAACCATTTATTCGTAAGTACGATATTTTAGTTATAATATCTATTTACACATACACATACATACATATCGTCACGCCTTTTATCCCCGAAGGGGTAGGCAGAGGTGTATTTCTACACCCACATTTCGCCAGATATACTTTAGTCCCACGTAATAAGGGGCGAGCCTATTGCCGTACCGGGCACATTTCCAGACTCCGTGCTGCTACTGAGAATTTCGTGACAGAAAAACTCAATAACACTGCCCGACACAGGAATCGAACCCGGGACCTCCCGATCCCACGCGCACATTTATGCCGCGAGACCAACGAGGCAGTCGTATAGGGTTTGATGTCGAGTTTTCCGTCTCTACGCAAAGATGGTATTTGCATCGTGTTATCCCTCAGTCACCTCTTACGACACCCACGGAAAGATAGGGGGTGGTGACACTTGTATTCTATGCCGTCAACCACACGGCTTATATAATATAATATCTATTTATACATGAAAATATTGATAGAATGTTACAAATAGCGTATCATTAGATAAGGAAATAATTACTAAATTACATCAATAAACCAAAAAATGCTATTTTATTATCACCGCGATTTTAGTATTACACAATCGAATTCAATAGGTCGTTGAATGTTGAGCTAGCCAAAAGTCATCGATACTTTTTAATTTTACTGCGTTAAATGTTTTTTAGGGATACCACTGAAGCGTTTGGGAAATTACCTAAATTTTGGGTAATTTGTCGTTACTTAGTTTCATATGAACCTAAGATTAATTATTTAATTTGTTTTCCGATTCTTTGCAGTAATTAAATTATTTGTTTATAGATTCCCAAAGGACTGCACGATCCAAAAATAATTGTGGATACGTGCAACAGGAGGAGAAAACTGGGATCCGAATAAATATGCAAAAGTATGCTCTAAACACTTTGAACAACAGTGTTTAAGGAAAACTCCCCGCAATAGGTACTTATTTGGAATCATTCTCGAATGATAAAGAAGAGAAAATAAGAAATTTGTATACAAAATAAATTTTGTTCAAAGGACAGTCAAGTTGAGTGTCAAATAATATAATAAAAGATATATAACTCTGAGCCTCGTGTTTATTTGGCGAGTGAAGTCAGTCCCACATATTCGACACTTTTGTTATACATAATAATATTAAGTATAAAAAATACTTATCGCACACCTTATGGATGGATTTAAACCTCCTTGTAAGGTTAGCTATATTTTTATTTTTTTATTGGGCTATAAATTATATTATATAGATGTTTGTTACTATTCGTTGCAAAAATACCTAAACGGATATTGATGGAACTTCTCGAGTTAGCTCATAAATTCATCGAAATACCAAATTGATAAAAAATTATAGGAGAACGCGGTCTCAGATGTCTGGTAAGGTATTCAATTCCGGAACGACCGGTTGGCGCAGCGGGAGTGTAAACGACTGCTACGCCGAAGGTCGCGGGTTCGATTCCCAAACAAATCAAACATTTGTATGCATGAACATGCATGTTTGTCTTGGTCTGGGTGTTTCAATGTATAATATGTATGTATATACAAAAAAAAAGTATATAAGTAGGTTTATCCATTATCTAGTACCCAAAGTACAAGTTCTGCTTAGTTTGGGACTAGATGGTGTTGTGTGAATGTGGTAGAATATTATTATTATTATTATAATTCAGGTTTGATACAATGTTACTTAAAAGTGAATATGTACTTCGTAGAATTGTAGGGAAAACATTTACAACATCTGGTAACACCAACTCAGGATGTACTCTATGTCCGTCCCTTACGGGTGTACGCAAATGTCGAGTCCATATGATTCTTGGTCCTAGCCACACGGCCATTGTCTTGTTGTCAATGACTGGTGAATTTGGCGAACACTTGACAGAGTGTATACGTAATCGAACTAAAAACTCATTTCCAAATAATAAAATAGTCTTTAAACCGCTTTGCTAATTATTGTGTTTCGTGACGATGGTTTGACATGACACCGGCCATCACACTATCATAATTGCCTTTCTCGATGCTTGTCACTACATCTTCTTTTACCCCACACCACTCTCGTATCACACAATTCTTTACTCTGTCGGTCAAAGACACACCACACATACTACTCAGTGCTCTCATTTTTACAACAATTATTCTACTTTCAAGTCTCTTCTGCCATACCCAACTTTCACTACCATACATAAGGATTAGCACTAACACGCCTCTATGCACAGCCAAACGTACCTTTTTGGACACGTTTTGACTATTCATAAACGCCTTCAGAGCTCCATTCACACTATTATCTGCATTAACTCTTCTTTCAATATCTTCTTCATTCTTACCATCTCTTGTAAACAACGTACCTAAGTAAACAAACTCATTCACTTCTTCTACTTGTAACGGGTTCTAGAATAAAACGTAGTAGAAGTTCTATACGTTTATTGCCGAGTATTGTCTCACTTTCTATGCATGAGTATGACCGACCAACAACACGACACTGGCCTGAACACTAAGGGCTGCAGTCGTCCACGCTGTTCCCTCCTGTAGTGTGCAGGGCAGGCTGCTCGAAGGGCTGCGCGTAGAGGTCAGATCCTCGCAGACTGTTGGCCTCAGCTGGCAGGCGCCGGCGGTGTGTGTGCGATGAGCAGGACAGGGCCAGACTCGTCGGCAGAGGTGTCGTCGAAGACGGTGCAAGGAAGTGTAGAGAAGAATAGGGTAGCGTAGCCCAGATTTTAAATACCAGAGCGCTCCGTCAGAGTTAGTGTCGGTGCATTAGCATATAAGGGCAAAACTCCACGAGCGCGGACGATGGCCTTCTCTGATTGGCGGAGAGCGTATGGACGGTATTATGACGCACACTCGGTAGGTACCGGACATACGTTACACACTCGCTGTCCATCGATCAAAACATTACGAGCCGTAACGCATTCCTCCTTTTCAAAAACCATAACTTTCGTTTTACTTACATTCACTTTCATTCCTTTCCTCTCTAACGCACCATGCATGATTGTTACCATCTTCTGCAACTCCTCCGCTGAAAATGCAAGTATTACCTGATCATCAGCATAAAGGAGGCATTTGACGAGTAACCCATTCATCCTTAATCCGCAGTCACTATGTTTTAAATCTTGCAAACAACTATCCATGAAGAGGTTCAACAGCCACGGTGACGCTACACATCCCTGTCTAACACCTTTCTCGATGGTAAACCAGTCAGTGTATGCCCCGTTTATCCTCACACAATCTCTAGAATCCTCATAAAGGGATTTCAGAGCTCGAATGAGGCTGCTGTCTACTCCATTCATTGACAGTATCGACCACATTTCATTCCTCACCACTTTTTCATAAGCCTTTTCCAAATCCACGAATGCGCAATAGACCTTTTGACCTTTGGCCAAAATCTTTTCGGCTACGCTTTGCAAGGAAAAACTTGATCCCTACATCCCATACCCTTTCGGAATTCCGCTTGTACATCCCATATTTTCTTGTCGGTTACTTTCATAACTCTTTCAATCAGTACCTTTGCATACAATTTGCCAACAATACTGAGAAGGCTAATGCCTCTATAGTTTCTGCAGTCTTGTTGTGAGCCTTTTCCTTTATACAGAGGCACAACTACAGCTTAGGCCCTGTCATTAGGTACTCGGCTGGTGCTCCAGCACAAGTTATATAACCGCTGCAACTGACCAACTATGATGCCCTGTCCAGCTTTCAGCATTTTGACTGTAATCCTATCATATCCTGCAGTCTTACCTACTTTCATACTTCCCAGTGCCTTCACGATCTCATCCACGCTAATAACGCTTTCATCATTGCTATCGTTACCATTCATTTCATTGATCGGTATCTCTATCGCCGTTCCTTCAAATAAACCTTCAAAATACTCTTTCCATCTCTTCAGCACGCACGATTCACCATTCACCATCCTTCCATTCTTGTCTCTGATCAATATGTATTCTGAGGATTGAGTTCTTCCTCGAACTGCACGAACAGATTTCCAGAAAACATTTTATATTAATAAACGACATTAAAAAAAACGTTTAAAAATATAAAAGGGACCACGGAGGCCCACTGGTTTCGGGTACAGGGACCAAGCCACCGGTGGTTAGGGCCTCAGAGACAGGAACTTCCTCACGATGCGTGCCGTGTCGAGAAGAACTGCCTTCTGAATCAAGGACTTGATCCAGCTGCCTAGTGCGAGCCTCTTTAGATGTTGATCGAGGCTCTTGGCGATTAGCCCATTTACCGACATGACTATCGGCACAATGATCGCCGAATTCACATCCCACATGTCAACAATCTCGTGAGCTAGGTCCAAATATTTAATATCCTTCTCTTTTTCTGCCTTCACGAGATTGCCGTCATGCGGTATGGTGATATCGATTATCATTGCTAGTCGCTCTGCTCGGTCTATCACTGCAATATCAGGCTTATTGGCTACAATAGTCCTGTCTGTAATGATAGACCGATCCCAGTACAATAATGCACGACCATTCTCGATAACTGGGTCGGGCACATATCTGTAGTACGGTACCTCTGAACCAACGAGATTATATTTAAGGGCTAGTTGCTGATGGATTATCCGCTTGACCGCGCACAAGTGACTATTCTCCCTTTTTCGAAATGCCGTAGACCGCGCACAAGTGACTATTTTCCCTTTTTGGTTACAGCGCTATACTCGGTATGAATTTACTGTTTCTTTCTATTACGTAATGTTTTAAATTATTTTTCTCAGTTCTATTCAAATCATTGAACATTTCTTCATGCTAAAAATACGAAGCAAGTCTTAAAATCGTTAACCCGGAACGAAAAAATAATGTCAAATGCCACTCTTTGTTTCGCGCGCTCCGTGATTACGTGCTTATCGTATGCGTGTAATTAAATATTTTTATACTATGATACTTGTTTTTTTTTGTTTAACTCGGTGTAGATAGAATTCCTCTACAGTTAAAACTCATAAATTATGTATGTCATCGATTTACTTTTTAAAATAATCCTGTTTAAAATACACAAAGTGTTTTTTTCAACGATAGTCAATGTTCGCTGCTAAGTAATTACGTGCTTATCGTATGCGTGTAATTAAATATTTTTATACTATGATACATGTTTTTTTTTATTTAATTCGGTGCAGATAGAATCCCTCTACAGTTAAAACTCATAAAATATGTATGTCATCGATTTACTTTTTAAAATAATCCTGTTTAAAATACACAAAATGTTTTTTTCAACGATAGTCAATGTTCGCTGCTAAGTAATTACGTGCTTATCGTATGCGTGTAATTAAATATTTTTATACTATGATACATGTTTTTTTTTATTTAATTCGGTGCAGATAGAATCCCTCTACAGTTAAAACTCATAAAATATGTATTTCATCGATTTACTTTTTAAAATAATCCTGTTTAAAATACACAAAGTGTTTTTTTTCAACGATAGTCAATGTTCGCTGCTAAGTATAATAAATTAGAAAGTAAATATCAACAAAGAATTCATACGACTTGAAAGAGTCATTTATAAGGTTGAAGAAAAACATCACTTGAATTTACTCATGTTACCGACTTATCAACAATAAATGTTTATGTTAGCGCGCCCATCTGGCGAGCGGCGGCGCGACATTTTGTTTAGAACGTGAGCGGTCAAGTGAATTCGGCGAATTGGCGCTAGCGGTCAAGCGGTTATCCTGGCCACTTGGTTGTGTCTGTGCAAATACTGACCGTTGGCAAGACTCGAACAACCGGACACTATATGCCTGAGCGATTCCCCGGGTTGGTGACACGCCTGACATATGTCAACCGTCCCATCCCTCAGAATATACTTCCGGTAGTTGTTTGTCATGACAACTTCGTCCATAATTGCAAAGACAAAACCTTCGGTTTCTCCAAAGAGATCACCGAATCGCAGCCAGGAGATTGAAGCTTTAAAATTTACATCGGGCCCATGTAAGGCCCGGTAGAATCGTCCATGCAGCTCCTTGCCCCTCCATACTTCCCGTCGGTCCTCAGTACTAAGTACTGCAGGTTTGTGCCAGTTCTCTTTAGCCAGAGCGAGCGGGGTAAGTCCGGTATCGATTGTGACTACATCGCGATGCACATCCACACTCATCTGCAGAAAATAATCCCTGAGGTTGCACACCTCGCGGTTGTGGAGGGTCTTAGCACATAAAAAGCCTCGACCCCCACATTTCCGCGGGATGTACAGCTTACCGATGAGCGTGAATGATGCATACGAGATGCAGTCAACATTGAACGGACTTTTCTATCCAGGGCATCTAGTTCAGTCTGGGTCCACCTGAGTATGCCGAAGGAATACATTAGGACTGGCATGGCCCACCCGTTGCAGGCCCACACCTTGTTGCCACCTGATAAAAGACTGTTAAGTACTTTTCTCAGGCTGCCAAAGAACCGATCCTGCAACGTCTGTTTCATGTCAGTCTCAGAAATATTCAAAGACTGCGACATACCCAGGTATTTGTAGATCTCAGTTGGGGAGAAGGATCTAAGTTGTATGGAATCTGAGAGTTGTGTACCTGCAGATTCCATAATCATGCCTCTCTTCACATGCATGACCGCACATTTATCCACACCAAATTCCGTCCTGATAGAATTACTAAAGGTTTCGGTTACCTTAAGTAATACAGTCAGTTGGAATTTGTTGGGGCCAAATAATTTCAGGTCATCCATGAAAAGGAGGTGAGATGTAACAAGACCTCCTCTCCTCAACTAATAGCCTAGCCCTGACGCCTCTAATAAAGTACTTAAGGGGTTCAGGGCCAGGCAAAACCACAAAGGACTCAGGCTGTCGCCCTGGAATATACCTCGCTCGATCATTATGGAAGCGCCGCAACCCAAGGTCGATCGACACCCTGGATAGCGCAATACGGTCCTCCGTTGCCCCATACACGCCCTTAAGAAGGTGCATAGAATTGTATCTACTTTGTACAACTCTAGCACCCTCAAAAGCCACGCATGAGGCACGGAGTCGTATGCCTTTTTGTAATCTATCCAGCATGTCGATAGATTCTTCCGGTTACAGCGCACCTGTTGGCTAATGGCCATGTCTATTAGAAAGAGCTCTTTAGTACCACGAGCCCCACTCTTACATCCATTTTGAGAAACAGATAAAATTGAATTATCAAATATATGTTTTAGACCAGTGCAGATACGTTAGAAAACGGTGAAAAGTAAAAAAAATTACAGTAGGATGAAACCCATTGGAAAAGAAAGATAATATAGCAAAAATTTAAGGAAAAATAAATTACGGGCGATCTGAGGTCGGGAAGTGGATGCGGTTGCGAATTTAAGGGTAAAAAGGGGTTTATCTCGATTGCCAGCAAAACTACAAGTGCTACGGAAAAAACGTCAATGGCAAAGTTGTAGGTAATAAAAAGATCTACAACTTTTGTATTTACACTTTATTCACACAACGTCATAATGTATGTGAAAAATTGAAATAACCAAGTTTTTGGTTTTTTATTTTTAACTTTTACAATAGTTTTTTCTTTTACACGAAATTTGGTGGAAACTTGCCTTTTTATGTTCCAAATACGCTTTTAATGTTTTTTGTTTAAAATATTTATTTTTACGCCTTATTTTGACTTAATATCGAAATAAAACCCTAATTTTCAATTGAACATTCTCACGTCAATATATAAGCTTTTTTTTAATTGTTCGGCGTTTTGTTCGTTGAAATCTCTACTTTCTGATGGTGTGAATAAAATATACATTACTAATGTAAACTTTCTCACAAAATACAAAGAAATTAAACAACCTCGAGACCGATCTTTTTTATCACAATGTACAATTTTGAGCGATTTATTAAAATTAACACTTTAATTACTCGAAAAACGTAAGATTCCATGCTACATTGATAAATAAGAACTTAAAAATCGATATATACAACTAAAATTGTACTGTCCGTGTGGTGACAGATTAAGAATACGGATTGTCACCACCCCATATCATCCCATGGGTGTCGTAAGAGCCGACAGAGGGAGCATATTATGCAGAGAACAGCACTGTAAGAGAAGGAAAACTTGATACAAACCCTATACCAACCCGTTTGGCCAGTGTGGTATAGTAGGCCAATTCCTCCTTACATAGGAGAGGCCTAGTCCAGCAGTGGACTGTTAAAGGCTGATGACAAATGAACAACTAAAATTAACAACCAAATAAGTTAATATTTAATAAGACATCTACAATATTTTGAGAAAATTGTAGAATCTTCTTTAAATTATAGCGTAGACTTCTATTTATTGCTATTTTAAGATAATGTATATACCTGAGTGACTCACAGACAATTTGAGTCCATCACTAGTAATTTTATAGAGAACTGGGGAAGGGCTAGGTGGATCCCACCCTGACATGTATTTTTATGAATAATGTTGTTCACTGTTCCGTATTTCGAATACTGACTAACTGTTTTTACAGCTGATACGAAATAACAGGCAGTAAGGCCCAGATCCACCTAGCCCTTCCCCTTTTCTTTATAAAATAACTAATGATGGGCTAATATTTTCTGTGGGTCACTCAGGTATATACATTATCTTAAAATAGCAATAAATAGAAGTCTACGCTATAATTTAAGGAAGTTTCTATAACTTTCTCTAAATATTGTAGATGTCTTATTAAATATTAACTTATTTGGTTGTTAATTTTAGTTGTATATTTCGATTTGCAAGTTCTTTTTCTTAAGTTTTTCGAGGAATTAAAGTGTTAATTTTAATAAATCGCTCAAAATTGTACATTATGATAAAAAAGATCGGTCTCGAGGTTGTTTCATTTCTTTGCATTTTCTGAGAACGTTTACCTTAGTAATGTATATTTTATTCACACCATCAGAAAGTAGAGGTCTCAACGAACAAAACGCCGAAAAATTTCAAAAAACAAAGCTGATATATAGACGTAAGAATTTTCAATTGAAAATAAGGGTTTTATTTCGATATTAAGTCAAAATAAGGCGTAAAAATAAATATTTTAAATAAAAAACATTAACAGCGTGTTTGGAACATAAAAAGGCAAGTTTTCACCAAATTTCGTGTAATAGAAAAAACTATTGTAAAAGTTAAAAATAAAAAACCAATAATTTGGTTATTTTTCACATAAATTATGACGTTGTCTGAATAAAGTGTAAATACAAATGTTGTAGATCTTTTTATTACCTACAACTTTGCCATTGACGTTTTTCCCGTAGGACTTGTAGTTTTGCTGGCAATCGAGATAAAACCTTTTTACCCTTAAAATCGCAACCCCATCCACTTCCTGACCTCAGACCGCCCGTAATTTCTTTTTCCTTAAATTTTTGCTATATTCTCTTTCTTTTCCAATTGGTTTCATCCTACTGTAATTTTTTATCGTTTCAAAAATTACATACCCTGGTCTATTAGATAATTTCGTTCTCAAAATGGATGTAAGAAGTTTATATAACGTTGGTAAGCACGTAATTGGCCTATAATTCTTGGGGTCCGTGGTACTACCTGACTTATAAAGTAGGTGTGTAACGTCGGATGTTAAAAAATCAGGCAGCGACCCTGATTCCAATGATGATTGAAATTGAGATGCTAAGCAAGCATGCGAACTTTGGAACCATTTAAGCCAAAAATTGTGCAGTCCGTCCGTTCCCGCTGACTTCCAATTTTGTAACGGACGGACTACACTGGCTATTTCGTCAGTTGTTATATTTATTGGCTCCATAGATGGAATTCGTTCACATGCTCGCTCAACATCCCCAATCCAATCACCCTCTTCATGGTTGACGGGCATCGACCAGATGCTGCGCCAAAATGCAACAGTGGCATCATCATTTGGTCGACACCCATCACCATTATTGGCCGAGGAATCAGGGTGCTCCCATCCCCTGTACACACACTTTTCGTCTCTCTGGAATGTGCGATTCAGGAAATATCGATCATCTCTTTTTTTATATCGCCGAATACGGTTTGCCCATGCATAAAGCTTTTGTTTTAGAAAGTCGATGCGCTCTGTAACTCGAGACGAATAATCTTGGGAACTGATACCAGTTCCCGCGAAATCCCGAGTCACAAAGCGCATCACTCTCGGTCGTGTATTACCGGCTCTAAAAGAAGAAAGCTTGCCAATGAGTGCCCTAGTCTCAGCGATACGACTCTCAATCCTGCGTTGCCATGCTGGAACCATAACGGACCGTCGAGTAGCGGTATTATTTACAGGAAATTTAATTCCCGCTACTCGACATGCCGTAACAGCCGCACAATACAGGATTGACTGTGTATCGCTGAGATTTTCACTATTGTCAAAATAGATTGACAATAGTGAATCTAAGGCACTCACTAGCGCTATGTTTTTGTTATGCATGGGCAACCGAGGCAAACGAGGCCGAATACTTGGATTCATGGATCGGTATTACCCGATAGCACGTTCCAAAGTGCTCCTTAACTGATCATTGTACTGCGTACTTACACGAGAAGTCTCGTCATCTACCTCTTCATCGACGACATTAATAATTATTAATAATTGTTGCTGTTGATCAATCTCTGTCCCAGTTTGCGATTAAGAAGTGATGGGGAGACTTCTCCGCACGTCAGAGCGAAGTCTCTCAAGCACGGTATCATCCAGCAGACGACACCGCTGGATGGCCCGCACTTGATCCGATAGCCGTTGTGTTGACACGTTGACAGCTGGCTCAAGCGCCTGAAACAAAGGCAGCATTCGATCACGGTACGCACTGAGGTTAGTTCCTCCCTCTGTGGCCGCAAAATATGCCCGCATGACGTTTTCATTCATTGAACATGTCCATCTCATGCGGTGCACATCACCATCGGTAGCGGGGCCCTGTTCGAGACCGGTGGGCCTCGGGGTCACAAGCGTGTCGGTGGCCGGCCTCTTCCACGCCGACGCACTATGGTTCGTCTAGAACAAGCTAGCTAGACAAAATTATTTTATTTGATTTTTATGTCTAGATGCGGTTAATAAGCAAAGATATAAGGTTTTTGGTACTTTTTTCAAGGCAGTTTGTCATTTGAGCTGGTATCATGAAAAAAAAAACATTTATCGGGCATATGTGTATAATATATTTTTTGAACATTTTATAAAGTGATTTATCCCTCGACGTCGCTATAAAATCTAATAACAGATGCATAAAATATCTAAGAACTAAATCTATTACTCATTATCATCACTATCATCAGATGAATCATCCATTGAATAGTCATGATCGTGAGGGGCAGAACTATGAAAAGTAGAAATCATATTAACATTTTGTTCCTTACAGCTAGGTGGGACAATTAAATCTAATACTTCAGTTGGAAGCGTACCTATTTTCTTCCGAGGAACTTCTCGTAAACCGTTTATTACAGGGTCAGATGTTATCAATAACATATTAAGTAAATCTCTATTCGTAGCCTCCCGTGATCGCTTTCGTGTGTTGTGCTCACGAAATCTTCTGCAGTCCTTATTCCGAGCTCCCTGTGCTTCCTCGGAAAGCTGGCCTATAGGTAGAAGGGACGATCTAATTACTTCGCCACTGTGCAAAAGTATTTTGTGGACAGTAGCGGGCATGTAATACCATGAATAGAGATTTACATAAAGTTGTCTAGTTTCTTGAGCTAAGTTAACGAATTTTTCAATATTTATATCATATCCCGATGATAAAGTGCGAAGTAGTATGCCAAATTTTTGTATTAGTGAAACATCTAACCCTGTAATATCGGCACTAGCCTCGGGATTTCCAAAAAATCTTCGCGCGGTGTTCCCGTCATTAGTGTTACCGAACCCTGGTTTTGGTTTGTCTACAATCAAGCCCATTTCGCTTTTAAATCGTTTTTTAATGTCATCTGAACGTTGTTTCACACTAGCTTTGTCTTCGGCTGTTCTTAACTGCCATTTTTTTATATTTAGTCGATAGCTAATGTGAAGCAAGCATTCAAAGCACCTTATCCAAGCGTGCAACGTAGACAAACCAAAACCAAGATTATCTTTGTCCGCAGCAAACTCTTTTGACAGATCATTCATCATTGTTGGAGTTGCCCCACAAATAAAACATTTTTGTGAGGAAGAAGTTTCGGTCAGAGCATTGCAAACTTTTCCGTCAATCATTGTTAAAAGCATAACATGTGTGACAGATACTTCGGTCTCCATCACCTTGCAAGTTGTCGGCAATAAAGCGTTTATCTCTTCTAAAACCTTATTGGTTTCCGAAATCGTAAAATCTTTCGTTTCCTTAGAAAAGATAAACTTTATTGGCCGACAATACATTGTAGAACAGGGCCGAGGATTCTGCCACACAATATTACCACTTTCATCTTTCAATTGAAGAGGAACGAAAGAAAATACAAATAAAAACTCGTCACTATCGTCACAATTAGTGAATTTTTGTTTGTACATACTATGACCGGAACTTCCATCAAAACCCCATTTACTGATTAATGTGAATGACGTGCAAGGTAACAGACTATGAACAACTTCTTGTTGTGCTGAAACTAAACGTTCGGCAGTCTTATCAAGAATTGCCTGAACTTTGATTTCAGCATGCGTTTCATTGACTGTAATTTGTTCACCTGACGGGTAGCAGGCTATTTTAGCCTTTCTAACACTGTACATTGACGGAAACACCTTATGTCCAGCTTTAATACTCCACTTCCGAGTCTGCTTATAGCTATGGCTACTTGATTTACTATCAACGTAGTACGCTAAAGCTTCCTCACTTGTTAAACTCCTGGGGGCACTTTCTTCACTCGTAGTCTTGGTTATTGAAGGATCACTAGTCACATCTTTAATTTGACGTGCTACACTTCTCTGACCCGAGATTCGAGCTGACACTTCAGCGGCGTAAATTAATTCACTAGCACTTCTGGACTGTAATAGATCGTCTACACGTCGTCTCTTCGTTTTGAGACTAGAATGTTCAAAATCTTTAGTAGGTCTTCCGGGTCCCGGTTCTCCAGATGTAGTTGGCAGAGATAAATAAACGGACACATCGAAAGATATGTCAAGACCCTCCAGCCACGTCGAATACTTTTGTAGGAATCGCTCTCGATTTCTTCCACAGCTGCTCCACTTTTCAGCAAATTTCGTTGAATAACTTGAGATTAGTACTTTAATATCTCGCAGAGACTGCTCCGTAACACCATCAAAATTATATCTCAAAGATATAAACCGAAAGAGCTCCTCATTCCGCGTTTCCTTCGGGTGTTTCAGCCATTCTTCGAAAAAATCCATTCTTGAGACGGTAAAAACTGTTGAAAGAAAAAAATAAATAAAAATTAGTTGTGCAAATATATCGCAATGAATTTTTTTACGTATAACTACTAGACACTTATGAGAATCGTATATGATAAGTTCTACGGTGGGGACAAGTGGGGACATGTTATTATTTGACCGATGAATTTGAAAAAATGAGTAAAAAAGTGGGTGAAATATCAAACATTTCATTTTATAAGACTAAAGAATGAAGTTCCCATGTTGAAAATGAAATAAAATATAACTACTTACCCTTACGTATACAATCCATCACAAAAACACTTTCACAAATTTCTTTTAGTGACATAAACAATGCTATCAAATATGATGTAAAAATGCAAATGAATGCCCTTTAAATAGTCAACATCTTATAAACATACCTTAATGACGCTCTTAATGAGGGTAGTATTGATAATTAATAGGTGTAATCCTCAATGTATAGGGGTAATGAGTTCGTAATAGTAATTAACTTCCAGGAATTTAAGAGTTGTTTTTGTCTAGCTAGCTTGTTCTAGACGAACCATAGTGCGACGTACAGGTGGTGGCGACGTCGGCGGAGAGAAATACTCGTCGCTCGACGAGCTCGACGCCTCAACACTCGCCGACGACGCTGGTGCAGGTGCCGGCGGCTGTTAGGTGGAGCTGAGCGAAGAGCCCGGGGATCTCAGGCGTGCAGCAGCTGCTCTTGTTAACATTTTCTCATGGTTTTATTTGTTTAAATCTCATTTGTATTCTCATTTCTCAAGTTTTTGTTTGTTTATATCACGTCTTTCCTTTGACATTATATGTCATTCATCTTCGTAATATTTTGGCAATATTTTCTTTATATATGTTATGGTTTCTTTGATTTGTAATTATATTTATCATAAAAAGAAGTCCTTGTAATAATTGTAAATATATAACGGCACAAAACTATGAAATAAAATACAAATAAAATTATCCACGAGAAAACTTTGGTTTTCTTGTTGACGTGTTGCTAGGTATTATTATTACAAAAGGTTCTTATTATTATTATTACAAAATCAATCATACCTCTTCTAACATTTTTTGCCTCACGCGTATACTTATGTATACTTTTGTGATCAAACATGGTGTTTGTCACACAAAGGCTCCAAACGAACCTCAAGCAGAGCTTTTCCAATTTCATTCACACTCTCATCACCGAATGCACCTAACACCTTTTCAAATCCATCTCGTTTTACTCCCACCCATCCATTGAAATCCCCTAACAAGATCAATCTTTCGTTATCCTTACATTTCCTCAAAATATCTCTTAAACTCTCCCAAAACTCCTGCCTTTCGTCTTGCTCTTGCTGTGACATACCCGTAACTATATTGACCGGGGCGTACACCCCAATAATAAAGACACGAGTAAGTCCTACTTTCATTCTCATCCATAGTAGCCTAGCATTTACACATTCAAACACTTTTACACACTCATTCATTCGCGCAGATAGTATTACACCAACTCCCTTGCAGGCTCTGGTGGTACTATCTACCCCAGACCAATACGCCGTATATGCGCCATGCTGGGTGGTGTCACACCCTTTCCTTGTTGTTTCATTCACACAAAGAACATCAATCTTTTTATCATCCATCATCTGACATACTTCATCCAATTTGCCGTCCATCCCTCCTCTAATGTTCAATGTTGCAAACTGGCTTTCCGTAGGCCGCGTCACCCTCGCGGGGAACGAGACGTGACGGGTTGCGAACCGCGTCGCCGCCGTATGGAGAAGAAGTAGATTTTGTTCCCATAGCGTTCCCACGAGATGTAGGGATCTAGACTGTCCACCCCCGCAGAGCCCTTTACGGAGGTAAGGTGGAATATCAGCTTTGCCCTGTGACCACAAACACAGGCACCCTCCGTTTACGACCAGCTTGCCTCTGGCCATGAATCCCTCGGCACGGGTCGGTTCACACCTTAGATCGGAGTTTTGTGTCAGGTATGCTCCCTAGAAGTTGGTTTAATTTCGGAGTTTTCCTACTCCTAAATAGGTTGCCAACCAAGGCTAACCAGGCCCATCTCCCCGAAGATCAAACAAAACACGTCGAATTTTAACGAAGGTGAGGCGAAAGGACAATTAAAAGTTTTACATAATTCAGTTGTGTGTCTGAAAACAAGGGGTTACACCCTTAGCTTGCAAACCCCCACATGTGTGTCCCGAGTTGATTACGAGATCCGACTTTATGAAAATTTAATTTCGTAAATTTTGTTTCAGTTTCAGCATGATCGCTTTGTGGTTCCTGGTAGTAATTGCTGGATATATATTTTCTGATTTTACATATACCAGATATTTATATTTATGGGACCTGTTATTTTAAAACTTCTGTTTGCTGCTAATGAGTCTTCGTGCGCCTAAAAGAGAATTTAGTCTTATTACAGTGTCAACACAACTCTGTCAGACCACGAGGTTAAGCACATTATTAGGCGTCTGGTTTATTATAATATATCAAAAAAGGCAACACCTTTCCGGGCCTTCAAGAGCACTTTAGGTCTAGTACTTGAGTCATAGAAACCAATGACAATTATTACGGGAACCGTACCCTCAAATAGTATATTTTATTTTGAATTATGTAATATTACACTTCTACCTCCCCCTTCGGGGATCCAGGCGTGAATCTTAAAGTATGCCTTTAGGTTGCAAGGATGCGATGACAGTCGTTCCGGAAAAAGATAATATTCTGACAAATCTTGTTACACTAGAAAGTGTACTCAGAACTCAGGAAGACAGTTGTATATCACTAGAATTATGACAATGGCACTCTTAAAACCCGCACACAGTTTTATGTCAAATAAAAGAAACATAAAATTGCTAAAATCTTAAGCCAAATGTTTGTTTATAATTAAAACTGAAACTTCTAATGACTTACAATGTTATTTGAATCCTTAGTTTGATAGTATTTTGCTGCCAATCTCAGTTCTAAATACAACCAGAAGTTTTAATTTCATTCAAGTTTGGATCTGGATATTGAGTTCATTTAAAATAAAACAGTCATATAGCATGACTATGACTGTTTTATATATAGCATGACTAGGCAGCGATAGCCTTGTGGAGATATCAACAGACCGTCACGCAGAGGGTATCGGGTTTGAATTCACGGCGCGCACCAATGACTTTTCGAAGTTATGTGCGTATTAAATTGTCAATTATCGTTCCTCCCGTGCCTCGGAGAGCACGTTAAGCCGTCGGTCCCGGTTGTCATGAAGATCTTTGACAGTCGTTATAGGGCGTCAGTACCTTCTAAGTAAACTGACACTAGTCTTAACCATGGAATATCGCTATCCCTTCGGGTCGCGGAGGTCAGACAGGCAGTCGCTCTGTGGAAAAGCTTATATTCAGCCAAATCTGGTTAGACTAGTAAGCGGACCTCAGATTTAAACTAGGATAACGCTAAGAAGATGATAAGTCATATAGCATGACTGATATTATGCCGGAGAACGGACCAAGTGGAGATGTTGTAGCAGAAAAGCAGACACCAGGCTCTAAGGCGCGCCTTGGATTTCAACCAGGAAATGGTGATGATATAGCTCTGATATTAAAAGCTTTTTAAGCATTATTGTCACGAGATTAATCGGCCTTTATTAGCACTGTCAAAGTAAAAGTAGTAATTTATTACCTAGTCTACCTTGTAAGAGATTACAGATAAATAACCATTTGTATAGCTATTGTGTGTAGTTCTTGCAGCTAGAGAGATTTGTAGAGCTGTGTTTTCTCTGCCTATTTCCTTTTTTGTCAATTTTGGGCGTTTGTGCATTGATGATCATTATTTTAGCCTATAGTTACTTCATGTATGCAGAAAAGAATCAAAAATAATCAAATCACTCTTCAATTCAATTTAATCAAACGCTTAATATCCTACCACGAATGGAAATGTCTCGTTCGTTATAAGTTTTACATCAGCTAGAGACACATCTATTTATTGTAACTTGCAAATGCTTAGGTATTGAATACACAATATTATCTGCATATCCGTAAAATCATGAGAATTTTGCTCTTTCAAATGAATGAAATATTTTTGTTTTGAGCAGATTCACGTAATCATGTTAGTAGTGGTAATACTATATTGGTACTTTAAACGGATTTAATCAAAAATGTTCTGCAGGGGTTGGTAAATAAAAACTTCATCTGTAGACACACTATTTTAAAACTCTATCTAGTCAACTTTAAATTCTATTTAGCTAATCAGAATCTGTGATCCTCTCGAAATGTTATCTGCAGCCATTTTATTGATGTAAACACAACCCAATAATATAATGATAGAAATATTTGCTAAGATTAGATTGCAGCAGCTTTTCAATAAACTGTAACATAAATTTTCTCTAAGACCGATTTTCATTTGTAGGCAATAATTACCAAGCCGATTTAATTTCAACATTCCGAATTTCGTCTCTGTAATTAGCCAAACTCTTCCTGAGAAATTATTGAGATTTGCAAACTAAAATCAAGAATTATAACAGATTGTGTTAACAAGAGAACAATATACAGGTGTTTTTGTTCTAATGGAGCTATTGAATTTTGATACGGGAACAGAAATGGAGTGAAATGCTTTTTAAAATTTGCTCCGGGATTTGTAATTTTGTAAGTGTAAAGTGCTATGCAAATCCTAAATTGAAATTGTTTTTAATTTGAGCTTCTATGAGAAAATGTTTTATTGATGGCGTTTGTTCTTTGTTGTTTTTCTATGATATACCTAATACGAGTTTACGAATGATGCAAGTAGTTTCAAAAGCTCCCTGAGCGTTTCACATTGTTCTGAAAGCCTCGAGCCTTCAAGTTCGATACCTACGCGGTGTAATACTTTATGTATTGTTGGTACGAGTCTGAGTTTATTTTTGTGTTCACTGATATTTATATTATCAATAAAATTATACGTACAAGATCGATGCATTTGTTTTTTTTATATGAAAAATTCTCGGTATGCATTTATTTTGATCTTCAACAGGAGGCATTTGAAGAAGCATGGTTCTCGATTTTTACTTAAGTATAATACAATTGCAGCTTTGCCTTCAGGGACTTCGTTAGTTATATGAGTACTGCTACCTACAGTATTTTAATTGATTTTGTTGAAAGTAATTGCGACGCTGCGTTTTTCACGCGCGGAAAAAACAAACTGACGTTCATTTGAAAACTTTAGTTGCTAGTAGAAATTTCGCCAGCGAGGAATATTTTAAATAAATTTTAGCCCACCGTCAGAATTATGTAAAATTTGTAAAAAAGCGATGGAAGACATGTGATTGATTAGCGTATTTTATACTATAACCATTCTATAGTAAAAAGTACCATGATATACACATTATAGTAATACAAGCTGACCTGAAAATGTTGTTCGGACTTGTAAATAATTTCTGGAGAGGGAACGCCTTCTTTAAAAGAATTTATTCTAATTTATTGCTTAGGGATTTAAAAAATGCGATCTACCTGCATACCGAGAATTATTCTCAGACTTAGCAAATAGACAAAAAACATTGTTATTTTTATGTTTATAAAGCCAACATAAATAAAACATGCTATTGTCATCTGAAAGCATAGTTAATTTATCAAACAGCGGCAAGATATATTTTTACATTCAAAATTTTCTTATATTTCGTCTCCTTGGCCTAAAAACGTGTCCAGTGTCAAGAGCACACGAACATGATAATATGTACATGTTAGTAAAGTAACCTGAACATAGGACAGAAACAGCGTGGTTTCCCTCTGGGGAACTTTGGTCGCCTTTTACGTCACCCACGGGATGAACGTGTGGTTCTATCCCAAGCCGGAAACCATAGGACTTACGGCCTTTATATTTTATATATAGCCTTGTTAATATTACACACAAGGACAAAACGTAGTGTGACACAACAAAAAGTAGGAAATAAGAATATACTTCGTTGAAAAAGTTGTTACACATGTGTCTAGAAGATTTATGGATGACTAGACCACAGCTACGTCCGTAGATTTTAGTTTTTTAACCGTTTCTCGTGATTATTTTCAGAAATCTCTCCTTATTGTACTCCTACGGTCCCTTAATTTACATACCAAATCTTGAGCCCAATAATTTTGGCTATGCGTCGTCTGTCAGTTAGTAACGTAAGATTTTATATATACAGATGACATAGTTTGACTGACTGAGTTTAGTGGTTAGTGAATGATGTTTACTGCTAATCCGGCGTTCGATTTCGAGGCTTGCGTTGCCCACCCAGGAGGTAAATACATAATTGTGTGTGGAACACGGTAATTATTTGTTGTGTGTTATATCTCTTCAAATATAGCGCCCATAGCGTGATTTGACTTTCCGTACGTGATGATGATCAATAATGTTAACGTTTGCAGAGATCACCATCATAGAAAACGGACGAGTGACCCCTTGTTGTGGCACATCACGCTACCATACATTGTAGACCACGTAAAGCAGCCCAATTCAATTTCTCAATCAATTTGCAGGCGTTCAGTTGGGTTATTAACTCCGACACCAGAATTGTCCACACATTCACAGGAAAAGAAGATAATTGAAAAAATAATATTTGACGCTCAAGATACCTTTTTTTCTTTTTCTTTTTTAAATGATAACTCCCGCACTGGGAATAAATCCTGTGTCGCGGGGGACTGTACAAACATACAACCAACGGACACAAAAACACCCAGACTTGAAACAACAATTTGTGGATCACACAAAGTGTTGTCTCGTGTGGGAATCGAACCCACGACACTCGGCAGACAGTCAGTGGCGAGGCGGCCGCTTAAACCACTACGCCAATCGTGCATATGAGTGCCCTCAGTTCGAAAGTAAAACACCTGCAGTTTTAATTGTGATTAAGCTCAGCCGCTGAAGGATCTGTTAAAGTTTGTTGGCCTAGAAAACATTCTTTAATTATAATGTTGAAAAGCTTAAAGTGCTTACACTCAAAATCTTGTTAAATTATACAAAGCATGTCATAATCATGACAACCCGTCCAAATTTTAATGATGACAGGAACTCTACAACTTACTATAGCATATCAAAATATACTCTTTGCATGAGGGAAAATATTATGTAGCGTTCCCTTTCTAGAACCTTATTAAAGTAAGTAAACGTTACAGTAGTCACGCGATTACCTCTTGTGTAAATATATGAGACTTCACGTTTTAATTGACACCTAGGGAAAAGCGAGGAGCACTCTCGTTACATCTATGTTATGTACACTTTGAGATATTTTTGATATTCATCATCATCCTTTGACTGTCCACTGCTGGACTAGGCCTCTCCTTTGAAAGGAGGAATTGGCCTACTATACCACACTGGCGAAACGGGTTGGTATAGGGTTTGTATCAAGTTTTCCTTCTCTTACAGTGCTGTTCTCTGCATAATATGCTCCCTCTGTCGGCTCTTACGACACCCATGGGATGATATGGGGTGGTGACATTCCGTATACTTAATCCGTCACCATACGGACATATTTGATATGTCATGATTAAATTTTCTTTCCTTACTAGTTCGGGGTCTGCGCGATGGTATGTCAATCAGGGTAAGTGATTTTATTAATGTACAAGGATTAGTTTCACAATTTGAATCACAATGCAAATTGATTAAAAAAAGAACGTGTTATCGAATTAAAGAATCTTGTAAATACTTACTTTTATTTAAGTACTAGGTATTAGACACAGACTAGCTTTAATATCCAGCTGAAATGTATGCAACTATCAATAACATCACAACAATTTATTTAAATAATATGAGGATGCAGTTTATTATATAAAGGCATTTTTCATTTTATTACCATCTTCTTAACCGCGATAAATCCCTTGAAACATATCCCTCTACCCATAACCATACAAATAGACTCCACCACAATATAAAGCCCCATGATCCTAAATAATATTTTCAGCAAACGGCTTAATTTTATTGTACATTATCCATTATAATCACATGTGACACCATGAATGACTAACATACGATTCATAGAGGGGCACAATAGGAAGACCCCACCAAATACATGTTTGCGTCACAAACAGAAAACCGAGGTTAGTAGGCACGTGAGTTAGAACAAATTGAAAAATATACCTTATTTTTATGAATCTAAAGTATATTTTTTGATGGTATAAAAGTAAAAAGGCTTAGTTTCATTTGAGGTTCATTTATCTTTGTGACTCAACCGTCGTATAGTCAATTAAAACGGACGGATGAAAATAAGGTTAGTTTTTGTTGGCTTGTGTGATGTGTCGCTTGCGAGAGTGAATGAGGAAATGTCGTTATGGTTGCTATGGCGACTGATGTTTTTTTAGTGGGTGTGGACTAGGGTATTTAGGCGCAGTTATTTTGTTTTGCTGATAAGACTGATGGTTCTTAAAATTATGAAGGTATAAATAAGTAGCATAAGGAAACCCTAAGATGGCTAGTCAATTTGTTAATAATGATTACATTTATTTGGCGATATTGGCGATGCTAAGATTCTAACTAGCTACTCTAGCTTCGAAATTTAGAAGTTCTCTATGTACGACTCTTTCACTGATCACTATTACTTTTGACACTTTTGACAGCTCTAAATACAATTGCCACCATAACCTCGAACCAAAGTTGTATTGAAAGCTGTCAAAAGTGTCATACTTAGACAATTACTAAATTTTACCGCTAGAAGCGCGCGTATAATCTTTGCATCGCCAAGAGTAGCTACAGAATGAATGTAGTTTATCCCAATTTGGGACCAACAGTAAATCTAAACCTTAAAATAAACACGTAATAGGGGCTAATAGGCTCTCCCCCTATTACGTGGGACCTAAAAAATTCATGACGAAATGTGGGTGTAATATTACACCTCTACAGGCGTGATTCTATAAAAAAAAACACTAATACTTAACAAATAAAGCTTATTTTAGTACAAGAATGGATATTTGAATTAGCTGTCGGTAAGTAACAACATAAGCATTCTCCTCAAAAATCACCTGCAAATTGAAACCCATTAAATGCAAGATTCTCATTCAATCTCCATTTTCTTGAGACTTCATAATAAACATTTTTAATAAGTGCCAACCCTGAGGCATAATTTCACACTTCATTAATATTTAGTAGAAAAGGTGTCGCAAAAAATTACTTTGAGTGATAATCCTCACACTATTAATATCGTAAAATATCTGTTATTAATAAAATTAAAAGTTTCTTCTGAGAATTTTTCGGTAATTTACGACGGTTATATTAGGGCTGGCAACTCTCGGAATAGAATGTCCATGTTATAATTACGGAAAATATTTATTAATTAAGGACCAGTATGCTCCGATTTTCGCTACATAGGTTCACTCCTGCAAGATGACGGCGAAATTGATCGGGATGTAAGGCAACGAATTGACGCAGGATGGATTAAATGGCGACAGGTCTCAGCCGAAATATCATCTGGGGTCTGCTTTCTAGTCTAACCGGATTTGGCGGAATATTAGCTTTTCCACGGAGCGACTGTCTGTCTGACCTCCGCAACCCGAAGGGATAGCGATATTCCATGGTTTAGACTAGTGTCAGTTTATTAGAAGGTTCTGAAGCCCTGTGACGATTGTCAAAGATCTTCATGACAACCGGGATCGACAGCTTAACTTGCTTTTCCGAGGCACGGGACAAGCGATAATTAACAATTCAATACGCACATAACTCAGAAAATTCATTGATGCGCGCCGTGGATTCGAACCCGATACCCTCTGCATGGCAGTCTGTTGGTATCTTCACGAGGCTATCGCTGCCTCTAAGCCTCAGTCTCAGGTCTCAGCCGAAATATGCGATCACAAAATGCCTCTGAAATTAAAGGGCCGCATGTATAAGGCGGTTATAAGGCCTGTCGTACTTATTGGAGCTGAGTGTTGGGCTACAAAGAAGATGGGTGAGAAACGATTGCATGTTGCTGAGATGAGAATGTTACGATGGATGTGTGGAGTGACAAGAATGGACAGAATTAGGAATGATTACATTAGAGGTAGTATAAAAGTGGCGCCCATTGATGAAAAGGTTAAAGGGAGTCGATTGGCCTGGTATGGACATGTTATGCGAAGAGATGAGATGTACGCAGGTAAGAAAGTGATGAATATGCACGTAGAAGGACGAAAAGGGAGAGGGCGGCCAAAGAAAAGTTGGATGGACTGTCTGAAGATGGATATGAAAGAGAAAGGGATAAGCGATCGAATGTCTGGTGACAGAGAAGTATGGAAGCGAAGGACATACTGCGCCGACCCCAAATAAATTGAGACCAGGGTAAGACAATGATGATGATTTATTAATTATGGAAAATTTCTGATTACAAGAAATGTAATCTTTAGTAGTAGTTTCCTAATAGATTTGAATCCTGTTTTGTTTGCTATTGGTTAACATAAATAGAAGCCTTAGTTTCGGATCCATGTGTTCCCAAGGACGTCTACATTTATTACATGTTTTCCAAAATAGTAATACAATTTTGCCCAATATACGTCTTTTTTGAGAAAATCTTTTTCACGTGTACTTTTATTAGCTTAATACTCTAAGTACTACGAAGTTGTAATGTAGGTAGACGTACAAACAATAATACGTTCGTATTTGTCTAAGAGGATCTTATCTTCATATTCATTAAAAAATATAATTAACACAAAATACTTTGAACCCAAAATAATTATATTCTCCAGTGGAGTGACGATATTCGCAAAGTGGCTGGCAGCGGCTGGATACGAAGAGCCGATCAATCGGGCTCAGTGGCGTGCCATTGGAGAGGCCTATATCCAGCAGTGGACTATGGCAGGCTGATGATGATTATGATGATGATAATTATATTCATGTAAATGTGCTTACGTCCCCGTGTATTGAAACAGGGTATAAAGTAGCAGCTATTATGAGCATAAAATTCATATTATATAAAAGTAAAATAAACACAAAATTATCTGAAACTATCTACAACTTCAAATACCCTTCACATTGTGGTAAAGTATCTTTACCGCAATTCATATGATCGACCCCAAAAATTATAATACAATTTAAAAACCAGATTAGAATATAAAAACCCAAAATTAAACTGAAATAAAAAAGCAACGCCATTCCAATATAAGTTAATCTCCAGAGATACCTGCAACCCAGAGGTAACAACTAAAAGACATACATAATCCATAATCCATCGTTAACAGAAAAACCGTCGACCCTTTTCAATTGTGAAAAATTTAACATTCACCCCTCGATTCAGCCTTAGCGACAATGTATATAAAGCTCTTTATTCACCAGAGGGGATTTAAAATATCGAAATAATTCTTCGAAATGTGAACTGCGAAATATTATGGTTGGTTTTACGAGTTTATGTGATTTTTGTACTAACTAAATATTACTACAATGATAGATGTAAAGCAATTTTATTGAAAGGCTGGCCTTTAGGCTAGTAAGAGACCTAGACTGGTACGTTAGAGATTGTGGTTTCGATGCCCGCCGAGGACAATGTTTTAATTTATGAGTGCGACAAATTTTTCTATACCTGAATGTAATAGCATGAGCATGAAAGCAAAGGACTCCGACTCCAATCAAAGTGAGACAGAAACAAGAGGATGCTGAAGATACAAAAAATATTGAAGTATTTAGGTATATTAGTTGTTTCATTGCAATAATTAATACGTACAGATTGCATAATCTATCAGATAAGGCTTTCAGATTGTCAAGCATAGGTGTTCTTTTCAATCCTCAGTCAACTCACAGTATTAAATGTTTGTATTTAAATGGAACATAGAATGACGCAATGTTTCTCGCATATTTTTCCACCTAGTGAATACTCAAGCTTAACTGTCCCTGGAACACATAATCCTTTTTTTCAACAAAGCTTTTACATGGCAAAAATACGGTACTTCATTTGTTGTTGAATAATTGAATAAATCACGGTAATGGAACTGGTTTTTAGCAAATGGATCTGTTTCCAAAATGGCTTTCGTTGTCGGATCATCTGGTGTGAGGGCACAGTATGGGAGAAGGCGGCTATTTCTACTTTAATAATTAGCTTGGGAATAGAAAATTGAATTAAAAGCCATACCTGCAAAACAATAATAGTAATTAAAATATTTCAAGAAACTTCCGTTAAATTAAATTTATTCAGATCTAGCCTGAACACGGTTAATCAAATCATCACCAAATGAATAAATTATTTTTAATTTAAATCTGCTTTTTTTTTTTCAATTAGCCTATATTGTCCCACTGCTGAGCAAAGGCCTCTCTCTTGGATTTCCAAAAATCTCTCTGGTTTGCGATCTCTGGCCAGTCACCCTCAAAAGTGTCTAGGTCATCCCGCCATCTCCGTCTAGGACGTCCTCGTCGCCGCCGACCACCTGGTACCCAATTGGTTGCTACATGAGCCCACCTTTCTATGTGCATGCGGCTGACGTGTCCGGCCTAGTCCCACTTTAGTCGGGCTGATTTTACTCCTACGTCCATTAAGCCCGTTTTTGAGCGCAGCGTAGAGTTACGGACGTGATCGGTCCTCTTCACCCCCAGAATGCTGCGCTCCATGGCTCTTTGGCAAATCTTCAACTTGGACTTCTGAATCTCGGTCAGGGACCACGTTTGAGCACCATAGGTTAGGATGGGCAGTATACACATGTCAACGAGTTTCCGTTTCAATGATAACGGAAGGTTTCCCTTCAACATCTGCTTCATGGACCAGAAGCTCTTCCAGGCATTTTGGATTCTTTGTGTAATCTCCTTTTCGTGCCTGTTATCGAAAGATACTATCTGGCCCAAGTAAGTATAATAGTGTATTATCTGTATTCAAAATAATTTATTCAATCAAAAATCATATACACAATGTAAATAGTGGAATTATTTCGGTGAACAACTAATGTTGTCTATCGGCGTAGACACAAACACTGATGACATCTAGCGGACACTGACAGAACAAACAAGACATGTTGTGAATGCTGTTCTTGAACTGCGCTATTAGAAGTTTCACACATTATAAGAAAAGCGGTAACAATAAGCGACAAATGAGATATAGCGTCTCGTCTAGACAGAGTATCCTCCCTCTGGTTGGAAGAACATGACCATGTTGATTCCGGAAAAAATATATTAGATTCATACACGCCCGCTCATAATGCGACCCTACCTTAAGCAGACGGCTTATTTCATGGCCACGCAGTTTCACTTTACGCAGTGAACACCACGCTCACATTTTCACTATCAATATATTTCTGAATCATTGACGTATTAATTCAATACATATGACAGGGTTCAAAGATATTAGAAAAGTATCGTTGAATTTTATTATATTAATATAACATATCATCTAGCATAATGTATCATATTAGATAGTGCTCTTTGTTATTCGATTGTCTAGAATAAATTTTGTAGAAATTGATGGCTTAAACGATTAGGTTTGGAAAATTATTGGCTTTGGAAAAATAAATATAAAATGACATTGTATGCTTAATGTAGATAGATATACGTCATACTAGTCTTTAGCAAATAAAAATGTAACAGTGAATCTATAAACGATGTGAGGTAAATATTGAGCAGTATAGGATCGGTTTCACCATAACTATCCTTTTAGTTGACTCAAAGCGGTTTCTAAGCTTCACTTAGGACTTACGCTTACATACATACATACATAGTCTCACGCCTATAACCCCGAAGAGGTAGGCAGAGGTGTATTTCTACACCCACTTTTCGCCATATATACTTTAGTCCCACGTAATAAGGGGCGAGCCTATTGCCGTACCGGGCACATTTCCAGACTCCGTGCTGCTACTGAGAATTTCGTGACAGAAAACCCAATAACACTGCCCGATCCAGGGATCGAACCCGGGACCTCCCGATCCCACGCGCACATTTATGCCGCGAGACCAACGAGGCAGTCGTATAGGGTTTGATGTCGAGTTTTCCGTCTATACGCAAAGATGGTATTTGCATCGTGTTATCCCTTAGTCGCCTCTTACGACACCCACGAGAAGATAGGGGGTGGTGACACTTGTATTCTATGCCGTCAACCACACGGCTATTTAGTTACGCTTATCACAATCAATAAAGCCAAACTGGAGACCCCTGAACTGACTGAGTGACTCTCTGGAGTGTTTAAGAGAGGGGTGAAAAAGGTCTTCTCTAGGCCATCATGCCTTAATTATAGATATGATATTGGGATGATAACTTTTACTGAATGAATGCTTACTTTTTATAGGTAACAATAAAATTAAATTTAAGACCTCATTGTCCTCACTAACTTTGCTAAAAGGAAGACGTCACTCACACTCACCACAATTTGTTCTGCGGTTTCTAAGCTGTCAAGTTCTAGCGTTATGTATTTTCTATTTATTAAATAAAGATGAAAGTGATATTAAAAATAATATTTATTTAGATCACCAATATCGTCTGACAGAAAAAAACCATCTATAGATTCAAGTGACAAAATAAATTTATTATTCACAATTATTTTATTGCTCTCATAAATCCTTTCTTTATTACTTCTTTCGAGAATTACAATATAGGCAATCTGTATAACGGTACAAAAGAAATGAACATTCTAGAAATCGATCGCGATCGAAAGGTTTTACTTACAGCATGGAATCAATGACGCAGTTTTAAATTATTAAGACTAAAGCCTGCTAGGTAGTTGTATAAGCGGCCACCTCAACGAATAAAAACACAATAATATTCTAAACAATTAACACTGCTCGAAAACCAATACTCCCGGCGAAACCTGTCACGCAGAATATACCAATAATTTTTCTTCCATAGCCAGTTAATAAGCAATCGCAAAAACAATTTGTGATACCGATACCCATCGCTTTATTAATCTTCGCGAAATAAATACAGCGTGGACGATGGCTCTTAGGTAAGGTGTGTTTACACAAGTATAGTATTTGGTTGTTTCGAAGTAAATAAAGTTGTTTAAGTGTTTGGTTATCTTTCTTCGATTGAGGAAAATAATTATGTATGAATATTTGGATACAAGTTTATTTAATTGATGTAAATAAAATAAGCTTTCTGTTAGTCTATAACGTTTTTTTTTATTTATTTATAGACTCACGCCTTTATCCCCGAAGGGGTAGGCAGAGGTGTAATATAACACCCACATTTCGCAAGGAATTTTAGGTCCCACGTCATAGGGGGCGAGCCTATTGCCGTACCGGGCACATTACCAGACTCAGTGCTGCTACTGAGAATTTCCTAACGTAAAAACCCAATAACACTTTGCCCGACCCGGGAATCGAACCCGAGACCTCCCAATCCCACGCGCACATTTATGCCGCGAGACCAACGAGGCAGTCTATAACGTTTGATGCCAATATCCCTACTAATATTATAAATTCGAAAGTGTGTATGTATGTATGTATGTACCGTTTTCACGCTAAAACGGCTGAACCGATTTTGTCGAAATTTTATATAGAGATATATTGGACCATGAAGGCGGACATAGGCTACCATAAGTTGCAAAAATTAAACTGGGAGGGATTTAAGGGAGGGTAGAAGTTTGTACCTACGGCACAAATTTACCTCTTGGAAGTAACAACGCATGCACTGTAAGTTGAGTGCTGCGCATGTGCTATCCTATATCTGTCAGTACTGTCACATCACACATATTATCATATTGTGCACGGTGATGACATTATTTCGCATATATAAACTAATAATTATAGACTACGCTTAAACGGCTAGAACGATTTTCTCTACGAATATTATAAATGCGAAAGTGTTTAAAGATATGATATTCGGTATATATACAGAGTGTCACAAGACCCATCACCAAGCCGAAGTTTACTCATTGTGGACATCATGCCAAGTCATACTAACCAAAAAGAATACCTGGGAAACATTCTTTTTTAAGATTTCTAATTTTTTAAGCTGCAATTAAAAGCGCGCGTGTGCAAAGCTCGAAATAACTACTTATCCATGGGGTCATAGGGATATCTTAAGAACATATTGGCGGGGTAAATGTATCAATTTTGTACCTAATTAGAAAAGTTCCATACTAACTTTGAGCCTCAATATCTCCTGAACCAGTAATTTCCCAGGTATGGTGCCGAAGTAAAAAAGGTTCGTAGTGATTGGTACAACATGGGATTTTAGTTTTCGTTAAGGGTCTTCTTACAACCTGTATATAATGGTAGATAATGTCATGGATACTGACCAAATTACTTTGTACTCTATAGAGTTTCTGAACTCTTTAGACTAATCAGGAGTGCCTTCACACAACTTCAGACTGAATGTAAATTTATGTTACCCCGACTTCAACGCGCGCGAAGTCGCAGGAAACAGCTGGTATTTAATGTAGGACTTAAATATGTGTTTAACCTAACTTATGGTGCGATAGTTCAGGTAATTCATGTATGTTCTTTGCGTCTATCGTTTTTAACCCCTCAACTGCAATGATACCCGACTCGTTATTAACCTATGAGGGTATCATAGGTTAATAACGAGTCGGGTATCATTGGTCGCTGATATTTAACGGTTTTTGCACTTGTAACACGATTTTGTTATATCATTCGATTTATCGATTTCCGCTTGACCAATTTTAATACTTTTATAAACTGGAAACAAGCAAGAATGAACGAAAATTAATTAAACAAAATACGTATGCCATTGAACTTTGCGACGACGCCATATTGGCCATTTTGATATTGAAATAAGTGTGCACGAGAAAAGTAAAAATGTTTGTAATGAGAAAACATTGAGTAATCTTATAAGTATTATATACAGAACTACTGGGAAATAAGTGTAGATTTCACATTGAGTTATAGTTTATCGGAAAGTGATAAATATTGCAGTGAAAAAGTAACGAAACTTTTGTAATGCACTTATTACGTTCCCAAAGAATGGCCGCCGTTATTTTTCGTCGCGTAAACAAAAACGTTTTATGGTGAAATTATTATTCTAAAGTAAAATAAGTTGAGTTATCTTTGCATACTGTATATTGTTTTAACGTAATAAAGTGCTAGTTTGGTGATTATGTGTGGATATTCGATAAATTTGTGATAAAGTTTACTATTTATACCAATGAAATTTCTCAAAATCAAAATATATTACATCGCTGCGAGAACAGGTCAGTTTTATTTACATATTGAAATATATAACTAGTTAGATAAACTTGTAACGAAGCCAGGAAGGTATAATTCATGCCATATTATTATTTTTTTGTAGACGAATTTTTCGTTTTTCTGCAAGTCTACGTAAAAATTATAAAGTGTTTGAAATGACGTTGCATTTCGTGCGTTGGGCAAAGCGAGCCTTGCGCAGGGTAGGGGTTAAAAGTGATAGAGACCTTTATAATGACAATTAAGGACACTAGCCCTAAATATTTGTACTCAAAAAATTAAATTCGTCTATTAGATCAGATCAAATAAAAAAAAAGAAAATATAAAAATAACCACTGTATAGCATTATTTAGTAAGCTTTAAAACACATCAAATAAACACAATGGGATCCTACGAATTTCGAACCCATAACAATTTCCCACTTCATTCACGACGCGATAACCAGGTTGATTCTATTCTTTCACGTGACAATTAATTATCTCGGTGTAAATGAGCCTTTAGATATTAATATTATCTTTCTGAAGGTATACATTAATCCATAGCTCTTGTGCAGAACGTCAACCAAAAGGAAAGGAGTCTGTTAAACTAGACTGTCCGTAATGATGCGCTTCGGTTGATTCGGCATCCGTAGATAAATAATATATGATATAGAATTGTATTGCACCAATTTATAATTAATTCTTTATTTGTGTATGAGTTGTGTGTTAAAATTAATATTCATGTAGATATTCGTTTCATAAAGCCGGAAGACGAGATGGATATACTTTATGAGGATATCGACAAGGCTTTACAGGTTGGTAAAAAAGCGCAATTCAATATACTGATGGGTGATTTTAACGCAAAATTAGGCATGGGGAAAGATAACGAAACGTACATTGGTCCGTTTGGCATCGGTGATAGAAACACCAGAGGACAAGCACTGGCTAACTATCTTGAAGCAAATAATTTTTTTGCTATGAACACCTTCTTTCCCAAAAAAGCCCAGCGGAAATGGACATGGGCTAGCCCAGATGGAAGGACGAAGAATGCAATAGATTTCATCTGCACTGACAAGAAACACTTAATCACGGATGTTACTGTCCTTAAAAAGTTGAAGATGAGTGACCACAGGCTAGTCAGAGGCACAGTTCAAATTAATACTAAACTTGAAAGATGCAGACTCGTCAATAATCCCCTGGCTAATTTATTTATCTCCAAAGGTGTCCATGAAGAATTTGAACAAAAGCTCAGTCAGGCTCTTACCCGAACTGATGCAGAATTCTTCGAAAAAAGCCTAGACGACAAATACCAAGCATTTACAACTGCCATCACAGATACAGCAAAAGTAGTTTTTGGCCAAACAGTTCGAGAAAAAGACGACTTTACTCAGGAGACAAAACAGCTGCTGCAACATCGGAGAAACTTAGGCTCAGCGAGTTACAACTCTCAGGAACATCGGAATCTGAACAAGAAAATATCCAAAGCAATAAGACGCAATATTCGAAAAAGGAATACTGAAAGGATACAACGTCTTATTGAACGATACCGCGGACCTAAAGTATTTGATAGGGCTATTAGCAGTGGCAGAAGTCAGCTGAGTAACCTAGAAAACAATGCACGTGAAATAGTCTCGGATATCTCGAGTATAAGGAGTATTGTTGCCCAATTTTACTCAAAATGATATAACACCTATACTAGTGAAACCGCTAACGTAGATACTAGAGATAAACGAGCCCCTCTGACAAGACATTATACCGAGGATATTCCGGAAATAAGTAGCGACGAATTGAAACAGGCAATAAAGCAACTCAAGCAATATAAAGCACCCGGAGAAGACGGTATAACCACGGAACTGCTAAAGGCAGGAGGCCATACCATCTTAAAGGAACTCCGTTTGCTCTTCAACGAAGCGCTTTTCACGGGTAGCATACCAACCAAATGGCTAGATAGTATTGTCGTCCTATTCCATAAGAAATGTGCTAAAACCAAGCTTGAAAATTACCGCCCTATCTCGCTGTTGAGTCAAGTGTATAAAGTGTTCTCCCGCGTTATTACATCAAGACTTTCAAAGCGTTTCGATAAACACCATCCCAAGGAACAAGCGGGATTTAGAAGCGGCTATAGCACAACCGACCATATATTTACATTAAGGCAAGTGATACAAAAATCACAAGAATATAATCGGCCACTCTACCTTGCCTTCGTAGATTATGAAAAGGCATTTGACTCTGTGGAACACTGGGCTGTGTTTAATTCACTACAGCGCTGTCGTGTCGACTACCGCTATATCCAAATTCTGAAAAGCCTATACCGAGCAGCTACAATGACGGTACAAATCCAGGGCACAACAACCACCGTACCGATCAAGAGGGGCGTACGCCAAGGAGATATAATATCTCCGAAGCTATTCACAAATGCCATGGAGGATGTATTTAAGACTCTTGATTGGGAGGGCAGGGGCATCAATGTTGACGGTCAGTATCTAAACCACCTGCGTTTCGCCGACGATATCGTTCTACTCAGTGAGTCGCCAAAAGATCTAGAAGTAATTCTCGGAGATCTAAATCAGGCGTCTCTACGAGTTGGCCTGAAAATGAATTTGGAAAAAACGAAGTGGATGAGCACCACTAGCAGTGCACCAATTTCAATACAAGGCGCAACGATTGAACAAGTTAGCAGCTATATCTACTTGGGTCATAAAATTGTACTCAATAAAGACTCGCTATCAGCGGAAATCGGCAGGCGAATACAACTGGGTTGGGGAGCATTTGGCAGGCTCGCTTATGTTCTTAAGTCCACAATCCCACAGACACTTAAGACTCGGATATACAACCAATGTGTTCTCCCAGTAATGACTTATGCTTGCGAAACATGGACGCTTACCGTTGGGTTAATCCATCGCCTTAAAGTGGCACAAAGGGCTATGGAAAGGTCAATGCTCGGCGTCTCTCTGCGAGATAAAATAAGGAACGTAGACATTCGCAAACGCACCAAAGTCACTGATATTGGCGAACGAGTTGCGAGCCTAAAGTGGCAATGGGCCGGCCATATATGCCGGAGAGATGACAACAGATGGAGCCAGAGAACCCTGCATGGGAGACCCAGGACTGGAAGCCGAAGTGTGGGCAGACCAGCAGCCAGATGGTAGGACGACATCAAAAAGACGGCTGGGCCGACCTGGACAAGAATCGCCGCATCCAGAGCGGAGTGGAGGGCCATGCAAGAGGCATACGTCCAGCAGTGGACGAAAAAGACATGCTGAGAAGAAGAAGAAGAAAACCTTGAATATTTGCCATGTGAAAACAACTTTGTCATCTATACATATTGTTAAACGAAGTCCCCGCCGCGTTTAGTATATCTGTACGAAAGTTATAAGCTCAAATATTTCTAAATAGATTTTTGTACGGTTTTCACGAATAGATAGTATGATTTTTTTAAGACGTTTATTTGTATAAAGATCTTGGGTGGAGTCGGGACGGGCGAAGTGTATAATAATTATTATTATTTTCACCTTGACATGCTTTGATTTTGGACATCTTAGAAAGGCTATTTTTTTGGAGGCATCAGCTTTAACAAAACGGGGCAAAGAGCCTAAAAATATATCGTTTGAGAGACAAAAAAGATTTACTTTACGTTACTTGATAGCTGGCTAAATGAAGGTATGATGTATGTGTATCTTTGCACATTTCATAAAAATGTGCAAAGATCTACATACATCTACACTATATTTAGATTTCCAGGTTGTAGTAATTTAATTAACAGGAACAGTATAGCAACAATTTTCACGCTTCGAGTAAACCTGCCCGTCCGGGATATTTCTTTGAATTGCTTGAAAACATATGATAGCTATCAGCTAATACAGGGAAATATGTTGCTCTATTATATAGTCTATTTTTTCTAAGATACTAAGTTTAAACATTGACAACCTTTGGGATAAACAGACAGTACTCCTACTCTTCCTTCATCCCAAGGATACCTATAAAGGTAGCCTAAACTCAGTATATAGTAACTTTAATTTCGTTTTCATCTTCTGTATATAAACTGTCTGTCTACTAGGCAGGAGCCTTTTTGCACTATGAGAAGGCCATACCACCACGATTGCTTAATGCGGCTGCACATGGCGAGAACGTTATGCTGAACTGTCAGACAAGCATGTTGTCTCACATTTTTTTCTTTTAGAGTTTTGAATGCGATGATTAATAATTTAATTTACTATTTACTTCGAAAATCCAGTGGTGTGAGCCGTGGCAAGACCTTGCGCATTGCAATCTGTTAGTCTCTGCACTAGGTTTATCATCACCCTTCTACCGTTATTACAGCTGTAGCCTGAGGTATGCATACTAGGTGAATAAAAGTGACCATGAGTTTTATCGCTCGTTCTTTGTCATGGTTCTACACCCTTTCAAATACAAACGTAGCATAAAGGATTACAACTTAGATTTTGAGCCAGATTTCACTTAATATTGCATAGTTTTTCCACAGAGCGGTTAACAGTCTAACCTGTGCATTTGTGCAACCCAAATGAATAGCGATAATAATAATAATAAGGCAACACCTTGGAATCAACATGAATACATGATATTTTCTTGCAAATTTACATTTTACTTTGTATAACAGTTTTGCGGTACAATTTATATAGTAAAACAACTAAAAGAAGATACACTATCCGATAAATATACAGACATAATTTATAAAAACCATAAAATCAGAAGAAATAGTATTTAGAAAAACATAGCGAAGATGACACCTTGTGTCAAATGGAAAATTGTAAACAATAATAAATAATGATAATATTAAGAAGTATCTATGTTGACGAGAGCCAGAGCAGCAGTAGCACGCCTTAGATCCCCGGACTCGTCGCTCAGCTCCGCCTCACAGCCGCCGGCACCAGCGCCAGCATCGCGGAGTGTTGAGGCGTCGAGCTCGTCGAGCGACGAGTATTTTTCCTCGCCGTCGTCGCCAACACCAGCACGTCGCCGGGGAAGAGGCCGGCCACCCTTACGCTTGGGACCCCGAGACTCACCGGTTTCGAACAGGGCCCCCGCTACCGGTGGTAATGTGCACCGCATGAGATGGACACAATCCATGAACGAAAATGTCATGCGGGCATATTTTGTGGCTACAGAGGGAGGTACCAACCTTACGGCGTACCGTGATTGCATGCTGCCTCTGTTTCAGGGCTTGGAACCGGCTGTCAACGTTTCGGCACAGCGACTGTCGGATCAAGTGCGAGCCATCCAGCGCTGCCGCCTGCTTGATGACGACGCACTTGAGAGGCTACGCTCAGACTTGCCAGTTATCCCTGCCAACCAACCTCCTACACGCAATGTGGCTTCAGTGCCAAACATATTGCACAGACAACAAGAAGGAGGTGAAGAGGTGGTAGTCTGGGATACACAAGTAAGTACCCAGTGCATTGATAAGATAAGGAGTGCTTTGGAGTGTGCCATTGCGGAATATCGGTACGTTGCATTGCAAGACAGACTTCGGCTGCCGCGTTTGCCCACGCATAAAAAGAATATGGCGCTTGTGTGTGCCCTGGATTCACTATTGCCTATTTTCTTAGACAATAGTGAAAATCTTAGCGATACGCACTCAATTCTATATTGCACGGCTGTAGCGGCATGTCGAGTAGCTAATATTAAAATACAAAACAGTTTTGATATTGCTCCTCGAGATGCCGTCCCGGCTTGGCAGCGTAGAATTGAGCGGCGTATTGCTGAGACCAGGTCACTCATAGGCAAGCTAATCTGCTTCAGGTCGGGCAATACCCGCCCGAGAGTGATGCGTTTTGTGAACCGGGTGTTTAAAGGAACGGGACTCCGTCCTCAAGAATACGCGTCACGGGTCACAGAACGCATCGACCTCCTGAAGCAGAAGGTTTATGCGTGGGCAAATCGTATCAAACGATACAAGAAAAGGGTAGCCCGATATTCCCAGAATCGCGCATTCCAACGAGATGAGAAGTTGGTTTATAGAAATTGGGAGCGACCTGACCCACGTGTGGATGATGGACGTCGGCCAGATGATGCGAATACGATTGAATTTTGGCGCAGCATATGGTCGACTCCCATCAGCCATACGGAAGATGACTGGATTAGAGATGTTAAACGATCATGTGAGGCAATACCTCACACGGAGCCCGTAGCCATTGACACCACAGATGTATATTGTTCAGTCCGTCAGTTAGCCAACTGGAAATCGGCAGGACCGGACGGGCTGCACAATTTCTGGTTAAAGTGGCTACGCAGTGCACATGCTCGTTTGGCTTCTCAATTTCAGGCATCTCTGGATTCAGGATCGCTGCCTATTTTTATGACAACTGGCGTAACTCATCTGCTCTTTAAGGCTGGTAGTACCACGGAGCCTACGAACTATAGGCCTATAACTTGCCTGCCTACAATGTATAAAGTTTTTACATCCATTTTGAGAACGAAATTAGAAGCACATATATTTAGAAATAACATATCTTATCTGTATCTCAAAATGGATGTAGAAGCGGGACCCGTGGTACTAAAGAGCTACTCCTTATTGACATGACCATATGCCAACAGGTTCGCCGTAGTCGAAAGAATCTGGCGACATGCTGGATAGACTATAAGAAGGCCTACGACTCTGTGCCACATACGTGGCTCTTGAGGGTGCTGGAGTTGTACAAATTTGATGCAACTCTATGCGCCCTCTTGAAGGCATGTATGGGGCAGTGGAGTACGGTGCTTCGCTATCCAGGATGTCCACAGCCTTGCGGGTATGGCGTACCTATAAGGATCAAGCGAGGTATTTTCCAAGGCGACAGTTTGAGTCCACTATGGTTTTGCCTAGCACTGAACCCACTGAGAACTTTGCTCGAAAGTTCAGGGCTAGGCTATAGATTGCAGAGTAGAGGTCAAGTTATTTCTCACCTCCTATTCATGGATGACCTCAAAATATTTGCCCCCACTGGCCCCCAATTGACTGAGTTACTAAAGATAACCGAAAGCTTTAGTAATTCAATTATGATGGGGTTCGGTGTGGATAAATGTGCGGTTATGCATGTAAGGCGAGGCAGAAGTGTGGAATCTGATGGTATAGAACTTTCAAATTTTAAAATTTCACACAACTTAGATCTCTCTCTGCAACCGAACTGAAGAAAGTCTTAAAAAGCTTTCTATCGGGCGGAAATAAGATGCGTGCCTGTAACGGTTAGGCCATGCCAGTCTTAATGTACTGCTTCGGCATACTCAGATGGACTCAGACAGAATTGGACGCCTTGGATAGGAACGTTCGTTGTCTACTTACGACATACCGGATGCATCACCCGCGTTCGTCGGTGATGAGATTGTACATCCCGCGAAGTGCGGGGGTCGTGGCTTCTTAAGTGCCAAGACCCTCCACATTCGCGAGGTGTGCAATCTCAGGGAATAATTTCTCCACACTGCCGCGGGTGTGCACCGAGATGTGATCACTGTGGACAACGGACTTACCCCGCTGGGTCTGGCCAAAGAGAACTGGCGCAAACCTGCCGTACTTGGTGTAGAGGAGCGCAGGGAGGTATGGAAGGGCAAAGAGCTGCATGGACGATTTTACCGGGCCTTGCATGGGCCCGATGTAGATTTTTCAGCTTCGATGTCCTGGCTGCGTTTCGGCGATCTTTTCGCCGAAACAGAAACACATGACGAACAACTACCGGAAGTATATTCTGAGGGATGGGATGGTCGACATATGTCGGGCATGTCACCGGCCTGGTAAATCGCTCAGACATATAGTATCCGGTTGTTCTCGTCTTGTCAACGGCGAATATTTGCATAGACACAACCAAGTAGCAAGGATTGTCCATCAGCAACTTGCCTTAAAGTACCAACTTGTCGACTCCGAAGTACCGTACTACAGGTATGTGCCCGACCCAGTTCTTGAAAATGGTCGTGCTAGTCTGTACTGGGATTGGTCTATCATTACTGACAGAACTATTGCGGCTAACAAGCTGGACATAGTGGTGATAGACCGATTAGAGCGCCTTGCAATGATCATCGACGTCACCATACCCCATGACGAGAATCTCGTGAAAGCCGAAAAAGATAAACAAATTAAGTATTTGGAACTGGCTCACGAGATTGTCGACATGTGGGATGTTGACTCGGCGATCATTGTACCGATAGTCGTGACCGTAAATGGTCTTATTGCCAAGAGCGTCGACCACCACCTCAAGAGGCTCTCGTTAGACGGCTGGATCAAGTCCTCTATACAGAAGGCACTATTGCTGGACACGACACGCATCGTTCGGAGGTTTCTCTCTCTGGAGCCCTAACCACCGGTGGCTTGATCCCTGTGCCCGATGCCGGTGGGTCTCCGTGGTCCTATTTTATATGGTTAAATATTTTTTTTGTTAATTGATTTAATTATATAAAATAAGATTAATGAGAATGAAAATAAATAAAGAGGAATAATAATAATAATATTCTTCCACATACAAACATCACCATCTAGTCCCAAGCTAAGCAGAGTTTGTGTTATGGGTGCTAGATATTGGAAACATACATATATACTTTTTTTTTGTAAATACATACATATTATACATAGAAACACCCAGCGATATGCCATAGTTTAAGTTTCTTCACTAGGCTATCGCTGTATAGTAAGATATCGTTTTAATGCGTATCTTTCTAATTATTAGTGTCACGGCTAACACAATTTATTGTTGTCTTGACAGGTACGTGACGTGTTAATGTCAAGTAATTTATTGCCTAAATCAAAAAGTATACAAATACTACGTAAGAAGAGGCGGATGTGCCATAGATCATGCGAGACTTTCAGCTTTGTATGAAACGTGCAGGGAGAACTCGTACCAACATAAAGATACTAATTGACATCGTTTTTATGTTGTCAGCATTGTCATATTTGTCAATATAGGGAGGTACCCTCTAGTGATTAACGAAATATCGATATCGATAATATTCGGTAAGAAATAATTATAATTATGTTTCGACTAGAATTATACTTTTCCAACACAAATAAAAGATGTATCTAATATTTATGTGTTTATTCAAACAAATTAGCCTATTCTATAAATCTATTCTAGATTGGCGAAGAAAAATACGCAGAACTAAAAGATATATGTATGTACATGTAATGGAAAGGTTTTCAACATTTCTTCTGTAATGAGATTTAAAGAAATGTCTATAGATACAAGGCATAGCTGTTTTTCTGACTTGAGTTCCCTTTTTTTATGTCTTTCGGCTTAAAATGCTTGCCACACACATAGTTCAACTGATGTAATTTTTCAATGGGCACATAAATCAAGTCTTGGTTTCCAGTTGCAGCTACCCATTTTTACATCTAAAAAGAAAAAAAAAGAATATAATTTTTAGTCCTTGTGCCAATTTCTAATAACGGATTATCGATAACTGACAGGCAGCACTATTGTTTACCTACAAAGTACTAGGATATGAAACTTTAGAATATTTCCTTATTTTCTATGTTTCATTGAAATGTATCACATTATATAACATTATAAATATTCATTGATCTTTATCTAGGGACATTTTGCCATAAATACCTACTCTTTTTTCATTGCCTTACCGGCATGTTGTTGTATGTATTATTTTGCTTGTTTTCATTGCGCTCCTTTCAATGCTAATTAAATAAATATAGTAACACTAACACTAGAAGTGTAAAATCACATTTATTTGCTATACACAAAGCACTTTTACAGTATGTTTTTAACGTTTTATAAACAAACTACATAACGCGGCAAAGTTCAATCTGGATAATAATGTGACAGTTGTGACATTTGACACTATTGTCAGCCACGGCGGTGATGTACGTATAACCCGTCTAACTTTGAAAGAATACTGTTCCAAGGGTACATAGTGAAGGATGCTATCTTCACGTTTTATAAATATAATAGTAGCCATTAAAAAGACAGCACGTTTCATACATTCGGTTTTTTCTTAGGAACTTGCGCCAGGCTGGCCTAAATAGTAAATGATTACGTAGGTGTAAATCATGCTCTAATGGGCTATTAACGCACACAATGAAACACGATGTGTTCGTGTACATTCGTGTATGCTAAATGGTTTATGATTTATGGTATCTGAAATATTACAGTGACCACGTTCAGTTTCGTGACTTAACCTGTACTGTAACGTAAAAAGGACCTTTCGAGTGTGTGCTGTTACGTTATCCCTACTAGGGGGTGTCTAAATGAGAAGCGTGGTTAAATGTTACAATAAAAATTGATTTAATTGCCAAATAAATTTTATACATCAATTAGCAAGCGTTACTTAAATGAAAAAGATTACGATTTATGTGATATTTAGAAAAATTAACACAGGGTCGCGTAGTTCGGCGAGGGGTGGGGTTTGTGTGGAGAATCCAGCTGCCGATGGTCCAGGATAGTTGCTCAACTTAACTCCGAGCTGTAGTCGCCGCAGAAAGGGGCCGCGAAGCCAACGCGTCCGCTTATATAGAGGCTCGCAGTGCGGTGGGGACGGAACATGCAGGCAGCCGGGAGGCGGTGTCGTCCCGACGTCACAGCGACGTCACACACTCCCCCCATTAGGCCAGAATTTTCCCATAGGGAAAATTCTGTGGCTGGTAGGCGGCAACTGCATTCGGAGACCCTGTAACAGATGAGTGGTAGTGGTGTCAGTAGGTTAAATACGAGGCAACTATTAACCCTGAAAGAGGAAAAAAACAAGTATAACCCTCGGCCATTCATACGTCACCAAGCATTGAACGTTCCTATAACCTGACATTCATCACATTCAAAAAGGCCTACACACTATCATACGCATGAACAAGCCAACATTCATTCAAGATGCGAGTCGCATTCATTATAATACACGACGCGCGAAGAGGTATTATACGTGAGTTTTATAGCAAATAGTCACCCAGTCTATGTTGGTAGGCACCACCTGACCACCCATATTCGATAAGTGAAGTTAATTGAAAGAGTATAAGTCGTAAACCAATATTACGATCTTACTATATTACGATACTACAATCATACGATTAGTTGGCAGTATCACAAACAAATTGCTCATTAACAAGGTAGATGCAATATTGCAAGGACAATTTGTATTCATTTAAAATGGAATAACAATGAAGGTTTGAACCAGTGAACACGTGAGTCATCACTGCGCGCTTGGCGCCGGCCGCATTCCATTCTCGCGGACAAATAACTGGTTTCTGATTATGATACAAAATGAACAACGGCAAATACACAATTCGGAATAGGTTGCAATGTATAGTACATCACCGCAGGAGACAATCGATGACATAGTGTACACAACCATAGTTAAAAACATAAAAAAATATTCACGGCACGATATAATGTATAGTACGTCGTCGAAGGAGACTGTCGACGACATAGTACACACTACCATAGTTAAAAACACAAAAAAAAATAAAACAATCGAGAATCGAACCACAGACCGATCCGACAACAACCTTTCAGCCACTGAGCCATAAGAGAAAAAAAATATTTTATTATATTTCGATCAGTCATTACCAAAGCTATAAGTAACAAGATATATGGGTACATGATTTAGCTGTAATTAGGAGTTAAAGATTTTTATATTATATGTAACGAAGTGTTAAGTTATTTTAGTGATTAAATCATTAGTGATGAGCATTAATCATTACATTCTTAAACTTTGTAGTGAGTTAATCCAAGATCCTTTATATGGAAATCACCAAGAGAAACATATCTGATATTTATATAGTTATGTGAAAGTTGGATAGTTATCAGATAGTTGGATAATTAGTTAGATAAATAACAGATTCTTTCAAAAATATTAAGTTTGGAAAACCTCTTCGACAATTTATAACAGTAATAACTATTCATGTTTTATGTTAGCATATTTATTCATGTTTTATGTTAGCATATTTATACATGTTTTATGTTAGCATATTTATTCATGTTTTATGTTAGCATGTTTATATAATTCGTTAACACAACACAATGCATTATCTTCGACTCGGAAACAAAAGAACCATTGTTGGCCTTCACAAATAATTATGTAGGTAATTATAACTCTGCATACATATGCGTCTTACATTGTTATTAATGACACTGTACCCAATCGTTTATAAACACATTTATGCTATAATAGAATAAGATTTAATTATTTTATTCAGCTTTTAGGTTTAAAATAGTTGATTGAGAAATACGAAAGGGTATTCTTAAACTTGTACATCAATTAATTCGCTTTAGTTATTAAAGTATATAAATTATTGATTTATGTATAAGTACCCACATTAGTTATTTAAGTATTGATATTATTTATTAATTTGTGTGTAAACAGCCACTTTAGTTATTTAATGAGGTATAAATATTATTTATTTGATTCATATGCAAATAGGCACGTATTTATTCAAGGAAAGAAGTTATTGATTCAATTTATGTGCAAATACCCACTTTAGTTAAAGTTAGTTTCAATTCAATTAAGTTTGATAAATTCAGTTAGATATAATAACATTTGCGTAAGTACAGGAACACATTATAACCAGTACTATTTAAGATGGTTAGTAAAACTAGATGCATAGCATTTTGTATAAAGGAAACAAGTTACATATTGATAATTAAGTATTTATCCGGCTGTCAGCGGTTTAATTTTATCATTTTTATTTATCATTATATGTTTTATATATTTCAATAGAAACCAGACATTGAAAGAACAATCCTAGCGACACAAAACATTACAAAAAGAACATAATTCAATAATTGCGACGCAGGAATTTTATGTTTGAGTTCACAATGAACAGTAAATGCATAATTAGATGCATTCTCAAATAGCATACCGATAGGCAGTAACAAGGAGATAAAATCGAAGACCAGAAACAACGATTGTAGCATAATAAACATTTGACAAAACGAACAACTAATAATTCTACGATGATATTCGTATTTATATACCAAATAGACAAGGATTAAAGTTTTTCATTATTGTTAGTGAGCAACCTGCATGTGACACGTGTACATTTTATTAATAAATGAACGCGGAATTCTAGCTAAATACCTAGTATATAATACGCTAGCATCTTAGGTACGTTCATTCTCAGCCAGTCCAACTATGTTAGGTACACGTGGTATAATAAAGATGCAACTTTCTTAGTAAGAAAGAAAAGTAATAGTTAATTTTAAAAGATAATCGCCGTAGTAGGCGGTAAAAGTATTTAATAATACCGACCATAAGCATATATAATTATGTCGCCGTACAAAATCACTAGCAGAAGGTTATAGTAGAAAATAGAAAGAAATGAAAAAGAGAAGGGTGTGAATTCGTTCCATAAGTCAGCCAAAGCAGATTATTAGCAATAATTACCAGTAGCACTTAATTACCTTAGTGGCATTTAAAAAAGCTAATCGCGCAGCAGTACGATCAAGGTGACCTAGGCACGTCGTTAGTGGACGTGAGGTCATAAATCGCAAAATACAAAGAATGCGATCGACGAATGTGACCTTAGCGCGTCTTTAGAGGACACGTGGCCGCAGTCGAACGATTATAACTCGTTACTTGTGCGGTTGATACACAGTAATTATCACACGCGGTAACAGAAAAAGTTATAATATAGAAATGCTTACCAAGCGTAGTAAGACAAAATTTGTCTGTTGTGACCGGCTCAACACAATACCGACCTTCCGAGCACAACAGAACAAAAAGAGAAAATGTCTATTGTGATCAGCACAACACCACCGACTTCCCGAGCACAATAGAACAAGCAAAAAGAAACAATAGGTAAATGCCACTAAAATAACTACACACTGCTTTGGAACGACTTCACACATACACAAAAATAAAAAAAAGAAGACTCACCGGCAGCGGATTCTCAACAAAACCCTACCTATAATATTCCCGTGGGCGCCACTGTAACGTAAAAAGTACCTTTAGGGTGTGTGCTGTTACAATATCCCTAGGACTCTATAAGTACGTGTGTGACTTTACTCTGAATCATTATGAAATATGGAAATTGAACATGGGGTCACAGTGAAGTTGTTATTCTTCGCTCGATCGAAAGAGTTAGCCGGCACTAGGGAGTCCACGATACGACTCCCGAAAAAACTAAGTTACGACAAGCTTATCAACATTTTAGTTGATAATTATAATTTAGGTTCAATAAAAAATAATATACTTATTGCTAAGAACGAACAAGTCTGTGAAGAAGAGAACGATATAGAATTAAATGAAAGAGACAGCATTGCTGTCATTCCTCCAATAAGCGGAGGCTAATCAGAAAAAGCTTGAAAAGATAATTTGAAGGAAAAACTAAGTACTGCTTCTCTGAAGAAAAATACTGCGTAGCAGTGAAACTGTTGATTAGTTGTATATTTCAAATATTAGCTTTTAAATAATCTAAATATAAGACTAAGGCAAGACCAAAAGCTAGGCAAGCTAGCAGTCAAAGGTATGAAATCATACCAGAGGCGAAGCTAGGAAGCTAGAAATTTTCCCTACTGCTAGGTTACTTCACTAGCAAAGCTAGAATGGATCACTTGAAGCTAACAGTGGACAAGCTGTCAGTGGATGAGGTGACTGAACTGGTGACTGACGAGAGATGCGGCGCAGTGTCCGTGTTCATCGGAACCACTAGAGATAACTTTGAAGGGAAAAAGGTCCTGCGCCTGGAGTATGAAGCTTACGAACCGATGGCGTTGAAGGCTCTGAAGGCGATCTGTGATGAGGTGCGCGAGAAATGGCCCGCGGTCCACGGCATCGCTATGTACCACAGATTGGGCATGGTCCCATCCCGCGAAGCGTCCGTGGTGATAGCAGTGAGCAGTCCCCACAGAAGAGACTCGCTACACGCGGTAGCGCACTGCATCGAGCAGCTAAAAGCCAGTGTGCCCATCTGGAAGAAAGAGGTCTACGACGAGGCAGAGCCCGTGTGGAAGGAGAACGTCGAATGTGTAGAAGTAGAAATCAAGCAGTCTTTAGAACCGCCAGTCAAGTCAGTTCTGCCGATAGACAAGAACCTGGTTCAGATCAATGTGACGAGCGAGGAGCTACAGCAGCGCATACAGAACTTCATCGAGAGAAAGAGAGAGCAAGTGAATGTTAGCAATATACACGACTTTACACCGAGCGAGATGGTGAATCAGCTGGAGGATACGGACACTTGTGCGAGGGTTAGGACTCAGTTTGTGAGGAGGAATGACTCGAAGGGACACTTGAAAGTGCGCAAAGTGCACAACGAGTGGGGTCCCCAAACAGTCACATCCGCCACATTCCAGTCTCACGACAGACAGGCCGACGTTGGCCTGCTGTCGTCCATCGCCGAGCGGGTCATCGCTGTGGAGAAGTTCCTCAACATCGGCCCGGTGTCTAAGGACATCTACAAGAGGCTGAAGGATATGGAGGATAAGATTGCGTATCTGCAGGCGGTGTCGCCGGAGTATGCGCAGTTTTGGAAATCCTCGCGTGATATGGACGAGACTAGTCAAGACAAGCTGGTGGACTACACATTTTCTGCAGACGATATCGCGCGGAAGATTGAACAACTGGAGAGAGGAACTGTTTAACTCTATTACTCGTATTATATTATACATATGGCTCATGGGTCATGTCTAAATTACTCTCAATTATAGTTAGATTGATGGAATTAAAATATGTCATTATCAAAGATCAAAAAGTCGCTTACGCGAAAAACAGCTTTTGGGCCATGAGGCCATGACCATCCGTAATGCATTCAGGGCTAGAAGATGATTATGGTCTGTATGCAATTGCCACAAATCGTCTGCTTTTCAATGGCACTAATTTGCTAATCGCTAGTTCAGTGCTTGTAAAGTCCTCCTTATTATATACTTACCTACAACATTCATCAGCATTTACAAGTTTACAACATTGGAACCTTAACAAGTGCTGCACTAAGAATTTGTAGCCATGTGATATCTGAAACACTTAGCATCCTACGCCAGCTGCATATTTCCAAATACTGTAACGTAAAAAGGACCTTTCGAGTGTGTGCTGTTACGTTATCCCTACTAGGGGGTGTCTAAATGAGAAGCGTGGTTAAATGTTACAATAAAAATTGATTTAATTGCCAAAGAAATTTTATACATCAATTAGCAAGCGTTACTTAAATGAAAAAGATTACGATTTATGTGATATTTAGAAAAATTAACACAGGGTCGCGTAGTTCGGCGAGGGGTGGGGTTTGTGTGGAGAATCCAGCTGCCGATTGTCCAGGATAGTTGCTCAACTTAACTCCGAGCTGTAGTCGCCGCAGAAAGGGGCCGCGAAGCCAACGCGTCCGCTTATATAGAGGCTCGCAGTGCGGTGGGGACGGAACATGCAGGCAGCCGGGAGGCGGTGTCGTCCCGACGTCACAGCGACGTCACAGTACCTTGGTGACGCAGTCGGCAAAAAGCGACGTGATCAAAAGATGGAGACTATACCTAATAAATGAAATCATACAGATCTACAAAAAAAAATAATTTTTGGAGACAAAATTATGACGAAGTGCCATTTTAAAGAGTCTCTTTTAAAATATAAATTGATACACTCTAACCGACTCTCAAAAGAAGGACGCTCAACTCAACGATAATTCTATATGTGTCACCTCAGCATCTTTTACTAGGTAAACAGATTTTGGTGATATTATTTTAATGACGGTGCTCCTCACTTTGTCCCATAAAAATGTCATCTAGATCTGACGAGTACTTAATTTTTGTGTTATTCTTAATAATGCGTCTTTTAGTTTATGTATTTTGAAGAGATTTTGGCAAAAGAGTTTGTAAAGCGTAACCTCCAACGACAAACGAGAACTTCGTCTTGTTTTCAATTTTTAAAATTCTCAATCTTTTATAAATAACACACAAACCATATCCATTACAGTATAACCTTCAAACAAAGGTACGTACTTAATTTATTTGTTGACCATCCCCGTTATTACTTGAGCTTAAACATCAAATATCTAGAAGGGCACGCCATAACCCGTGAAATTAAGTACATCCAAGCTCTAATTCTTATCGCCGTTAAGTTTTATCAGTTTATGACTTCTTCTTGTTGTTGTGCCTCCAACTAGTGAAGGTTGGCAGTCAGCTCTGCATATTTTACTCGATCTTTGGCGACACTAAAAAGTTCTGCCGCACTCGTGATCCCAGTCCACTCGCGTATAATGCGCAACCACGATTTCTTTCTCCGACCAACTGATCCTTTGCCGGCGACTTTGCCCATCATTATGAGTTGCAGGATCTCATATCTGGGATGCCTAAGCACATGGGCCAGATAGACAACTTTCTTTCTTTTGATGGTCTGCATAAGTAAACGCTTTCTGCCAGCTCTTCGGAGAACTTCCACGTTACCACCCTATGCGTCCAGCTAATAGACAGCATGCGCCTATAGGTCCACATCTCTAATGCTTCTATACGTTTCCGGAATTGTTCTTTGATAGTCCAGGCCTCACATCCGTATAGAAGTATGGGCCATATGTAGCATTCCAGTAGACGAGTGCGCAAAGACATCTTAAAGTTGCGACTACATAGAATTTTCTTCATGCTGTTGTATGCACTACGAGCGATTTCAATACGGATTTTTATTTCGAGATCATTGTCCCAGGTTTCAATCACCCATATGCCAAGGTATTTGTATTTACGCACCCGCTCCAAACGCGTACCATCAACAGTTATATCAGGAGTAGCTGTTTCATGTTTTGATATTACCATGAACTTCGTCTTGGAGACATTCATACTGAGACCGGCTCTCAGGATGTACTCATTGACCCGGTCAACAATTTGCTGTAAATGTGCTTCTGTAGATGCTATTAGGACTGTGTCGTCGGTATATCTAAGGTTGTTAATAAGTCGTTCGTTAACCCTGACTCCACAGTCTAGTCCTTCCATTGCTTCAGCGATGATTGTTTCCGAGTATTAGTTGAAGAGAGTAGGTAAAAGTACACAACCCTGCCTGACACCCCTGCAAATGTGTACTTCGTCCGTCTCTTCTCCATCTACACGAACGGTCGCTGTTAGATGCCAGTTAAGATTATGGATTATACGGAAATCCTTGCCATCTAATCCTATGTCGGTCCAGATTGTCATGAGACGGTCATGTAATACTCGATCAAATGCTTTCTCGTAATCTATAAAACAAAGAAAAACATCTTGTTGCATACCTTTGCACTTTTGGACCAACACTTGCAGAGCGAACAAGGCCTCTCTCGTTCCTACCCCAGCTCGGAATCCAAATTGGCTATCCCCTAGTTGGTCATCACATCTGACTCAAATACGATCGTGAATTATGTTGAGAAACAGTTTTAAAACTTGACTCATAAGGCTGATAGTTCTGAATTCTTCACAACGCTTTGCATTCTTTTTCTTGGGTAGTGTGATGAAGGTTGACTTTAACCAATCTTTAAGTATTTTACCGGAATCATATATGTAATTGAAGAGACCCGTAAGTGCTTCCAGGTGACTGTCTTCAAGGAGCTTAAGAATTTCAACGTGGATATTGTCAGGACCCACCACCTTTGCCGATTTTGCGGAATGTAGTGCCTTCGCTCAGGCTTTAGCACCAACGACCATCTCCAAACTCTCAAAATATTAATAGAGAAATGTATCGAGTACAGGAAACTAATTATCCTAGTCTTCGACGATTACGAGAAAGCATTCGACTCCATAGAGTGGTGGTTCATAGAGTGAGCTTTGGTTAACTGCCGTATCGATGAACGTTACATACAAACCCTCTATCACCTCCATCAAAATGCTACTGCCTGTGTCTCCCTACACAAGAAAACTGGCAAATTTCCACTAGAGAGGGCTGTCAGACAAGGCGACACAATATCACCAAAGCTATTTACCCTAGCACTAAAGTGCATATTCCAACAGCTACAATGGCATGAGAAAGGGTTGCTGATAGATGGAGAGAGACTTACGAATTTGAGATTTGCAGGTGACCTGGTTCTGGTCTCGGAGAGCATTGAAGACATGCTTACGATACTTCAGGACTTAAAGCTGGAATCTGAAAAGGCTGGTCTTCAAATGAACTTGAGGAAAACCAAAATAATTAATAATATTCCTGAAGTCACGGACTACCAGCTTCCAGTGCAGAGAGTGACCGAATATATATATTTCGGTCACAAGGTTACATTGGGCTTTGAAAATCAAACAGCGGAAGTAATACGGCGGATATCGCAGGCGTGGGCCCGCATTCGGTGCCAACAAACGAATACTTTGTAGCTGAATACCTCTACATCTCCGAGTCAAAGTCTTCGAGCAATGTGTCATGGCGGTGTTAACCTACGGCACTGAAACCATGACTCTAACACAAAAGTCTGCCGAGAAGTTCCGTGTCGCACAAAGGGGCGTGGAGAGAGCGATGCTGGGCATCTCCTTACGTGACCGGAAACGCAATGAATGGGTCCGAAATAAGACCAAAGTTAAAGATGTCATGGTTGTCATCGCGAAGAAAAAGTGTACGTGGGCGGGACACATTGCGCGAATGGACCAGAGCCGCTGGACAATCGAGTCCTTGAATGGAGACTTAGAGCGGACACTAGAGGACGCGGCAGGCCGCCGCAACGCTGGGTGGACGACATTCGACGACGCGGAGGTCGAGACTGGATGAGTCGGGCACAAGATTGCCAAGAATGGAAGAAGAGGAAAGAGGCCTTTATCCAATATTTGATTAATAACAGGCCGCCATGATGATGATGATGAGTGCCTTCCGAACTTCATCTTTCAGTATCAGTGGGCCATCTTGGAATTTAGACACTTCTCTCACGTTTCTCGAGTCATCTGAAAACATTGACTGTATGTACTCCTTCCAATTGGTCTTTTTCTTCGCCAAGTCCAATATAGGGTGGTCGCTTGCATCCACCAGCTGATGCATTAAAGTTCTACGTCCCAACATATGTTTGATCTCCTTGTGCAGATTGAATGCATCATGCTTTGCATGGATCCATCCTCCATACATTCACATTTATCTCTGTACCATTTGTCACGAGCATACCGAACTTCTCTACGAATCCTTTTGTTCAAGATGTCATATTTGTCGTTATCTATATTCTTGCAGAGCCTTTGCTCTTCCATCAGACTATAAATGTTATCGGACATCCAAACTTGTAGTTTATGACGTGAACATGTATAAACTTTATTACAAATCGATTCTAACCGTGTCATTGTCTGATTTAATCAGACGAACTTTATAGGGCTCATAATCACGGTCTTATAACTTTGTTTTCGGCTTTATGTTTATTTACGAAGCTGTAATAGTCTGTGAAGGAGAAAATTAAATTTTTGTAATGGATGAACTTGCAAATTCAATTTTTATTAACCTTTTTACATGGATGCTCAAAAAATATGATACTGGGGCGTCGACGACTTTGTGCCGTTATATAACTAATGTTTAACGTTTATTTAGGCACGGACGCTTTGTGACCTCCTGTGATCTTAAAGATACATTGTAAATTATTTACGCAAACTGGCCGAATTTTCTGTTAGCTCCCTACCTTGATAGACCTTGTCACCTTAAACGACCAAGCATCTAAAGTGGTTAAGGGAACAAATAGTGTCATTCAAATTGGCATTAAATAAAAACGTCCATATCCTTCAATATCCCGCGGTGACTTCCAAAATACTTCTTGAAAAGCGAAGAAAAAGCTGCAATTGCCTTAGAAATCGTTACAGGCAAAGAACCATAACATATCATAAATGTGTAAATGTAACGTAGTAAATTTAATGTAACAAACAGTTTAAAAACTTATATAAAATCATTACTTTCAGAATATTGTCAGTATTGAATGTACTATAAAACAAACTATAATAAGATATGTGTTATGAATAAATAACAAACCAACAGTTTATATTTAAAGGTTAAAGGATATGTACTTATGATGTTTAGATAAAGAGTACTAACTTGATTCAAACATCATAAATACATTTCAGTTAACCTTTAAGGACAATTCAAAAGCAATTTGTCAATGCATACTTGTTCAAATTTTCAACACCATAAAAATTCGATATATACTCGTACGTAGAATACATGAAAACAGCCCATAAATTCACTTAACACTTGCTCGAACTGCGATTTACCATTTAGAAAATCATAAAGTTGTAAGTCATCGGCAACTCTTTGAAAACTTTTAAATCGGAAAATGTTTCTTATTGGCATGCATATTTTATTTAGATTCCATATTCAAATCCCCTTCTTCAATCGTAGCAAAAAGATTTTAGAAGCAAACGCTTTAGCATAAATTCAATGAGGCAAATAAAGTGTGGAAAATATTTCGTGCGAATGGAAACGATTGAAATAGTTATTGGTTGTATTATGTAAGTTGTAATTAGTTGACATACTTTTTGTATTATGATACATTACTTGTTTTTTCAGCGTATGTGCATATGCACATACATGTAATGATAAAAAGACCTTTTCAAAGCCACTCAGTTGCGTATCGCGGTTTCGATCTCCACAATAGACTACACTTTATGTAATCCACTAATAGTGTTGTTTTGAGTCTGAATATTAAAAGAATATGTTCCGCTATGGAAGTTGTTGTAAGAAAATACGATTGATGAATACCTAAACTCTGCTTTCCGTGTGGTACGCTTAAGAAAACAACGTGTCACACCATAACGTACCGCGGGTGTCGTCAGGGGCGACCAAGGAAAATAGAAATGCTATTAGTGTATTTGAGAAGGGACTGAATTCTCGAAGACGAACCATATACCAAGTCGATTTTAAACTTTCGCGATTTGTATACATCATTCAATATTATTGGAGGAGGAGTCGGGACTGTCCCTTCGCGACCACGACCGTTGCAAGCCAGTAGAAACGTAGTAGAATAACAGAGATATTTATGCCTGTAAAAAAGTCAATAATCGTAAATAAGACCCGCTAAATAATATTGTATGATCTATACCAACTCGTCAGGCCAGCGTGGTTGATGGTGTTTTCTTTTTTTTTATGTTTATAGGCGGCAAACGAGCAGATGGATCGCCTGATGGTAAGCAATTACCGCCGACCATGGACACAAGCAACACCACAGGAGTCAACAACAACAAGTACGTTGCCGCCCCTTGGGTTGGGAAAAGGGATATGATGAGGAGTGGGATGAGGGTGAAGGAATAGGGGATAGAGCCTCCGGCACTCTCACTCACCGAACGAAACGCAACAGTTTAGGGTACTGTTACTTTACGTCGATCTTCTATGAGAGGGTAGTACTTCCCCGGTCGAGCCAGCCCATTCATGCTGAAATCAGCAAGGCTCTACTTCCTTGAAATTAGTTTACTATCAAACATCAACCACGCCGGCATAGTATGTCCAAATCCTGCTTTTGACTCGGAATGACGCTACTGTTGAATGAGTACACCCTAAAGCATCTGTAGCGAAATCACTTTAGTGTGGCATATTTTAACGAACCCAGAATCGAGCAGCACTACATTGAATTCTTCTACCATTTATTTACCTGTTAATATATTTTTTTACACAAGAACGATTGCTAGTCTGTATCTTCAGCGTCTTGAACAGCTAACGATAGCTTTTATTAGTTAATAGAACAAGCATAAAAGTACTGTAGTTAAATATACAACCATCTATTTCACCGATAAATTTCGCCTACTAAGAATTGAGCTACAAAGTTGTGTTCGGAAGTAGAACTTGGCCAGTGGACTCAAATTTAAATGTTACAATTTATGGTAAGACGGCTGCTATAAATTTTAGCTTATAATTGGCTTTGCAAAGTCGCCGTAAACTCTTTTACAGCTCAATAGGTTGCTTTATTAAATACTAGGTCTGCGAGGATTTTTGTAGTCCAATCACTGACAGAATACAAGTTACGATTTAAAGCGCTTACAGTTTAATTTATATTGTCTTGGCGTATTGCCAGGATAATTTATGCAAATATGATGAACGAGGTTTAATTTCTATAGAGTTTTGTAGTTTCATCGTTCTAAGAATATCGCGATTGCAGTCTAGACTTTTATCTTGGAGGCCGAGATCCACTTTCTAGTGTTGAGGATAGTTGTGAGGATTGTAGTTTATATAAATTGGCCATATCAATGGCGTATCATCCGAAACCTGGTGAATACACTTGAAATTACACTCGTATCTCACTGTTTCTAGAAAGAGTCGTCATGTTACTAGCGTTCTGTCAGAAGATCTTATGTTTTCACGAGGTGAGAACAAATCAAAATCTGATTGTAACCTCTTGATTGGTGATACTTAAAGAGTGATAGAAATAAATACAAAGAATAAAAAAAAAGTACAAGCAGTTAAAGTATAATATCATACGTATCAATTTAAAATTAATTTGTGCTAAATTTGTATGGCAATAACTTGTTTTTTTTTACTTACATAGGGTATCACTTTCCAAAATGTTTAATTTAAAGTTATAGTCAGGCGTTCTTTTTACAAACAAAGCATATGGAGTTCAATATTAGCTCTTTGTTCGTTAAGTCTCCGTATACAGGCTGTTAGGACCGGCGTACCGCAAACCGATACCAGTGATTCAGTACTATGATACTGAGGCCCTGGGCGGTCGAATGAGCTGGAAAATTCAAAGAATTAATCAATTTTCCAAAAAACAGCAATGTAGATAAGAACACGCAAACTCGCACTATGAGCTGTTTCGGCCTTACAGCGGCGGGAGGCAGCGGCAGCAATTACGATGCACATACGCTCTTACTCCTTCTTTTCGGTACTTCGTTCCTTATATCCAGCATAAAATAATAAAGTAGTTTATAATGTTCTTGTTACAAAATTCTTTTACACGAAAATGAAAGGATATCTCCATTATCACATATTATACAGATTTCGTTTTCCGACTAGCTGTGCCACGTGGTTTCACCCGCCATACGTCTGAGCCATAAGTTTCCCTTTATTATTTTGTTCACAATACGCTTTCAACAGTTCCCGAAGCTTTTGTCAATGTGTCTCTTGCCAGCCAATATAAACGAGCAACGAATTTATTAAGGCCTAGTCGTACATTCTAGCAATAGGTTGTTCTTAGTACGCTAGTAAAATTTTGCCTTTGATAGGCCAATAAATTAGAGTCACCCGTTTGAAATTTATCTAGTATTTTCAAAAGCATTTAAATCGTGGATTTAAAATACTAAAAGCTCGGTTTGTTTTACTATTTTACTATTAATTTAATTTAAAATGTACTTACTTTGATAACATTTATTTCAGAGAAATTTTAGACTATACCCTTAACATTCTTATAGTGTAAAGAGGATCTATGCCCAGCAGCGGTTCAGTTTATAAATAGCTGTGATATTATTACTTACTCTTTTGCCGGTGATCGCTTTCTAAACATTATCTTAAACAACAAAGTCATCACTCTCCTGGAGTGATCTCAAGTGCAATCTGGAGTCTACTGACTAGTCTAACTGGATTTGTCTGAATATTAGCTTTTCTACAGAGTGACTGCCTGTCTGACCGCGGAAACCCGAAGGGATATCGATATTTCATGGTAGACTAATATCAGTTTATTAGAGACTAGCTGACCCGGCGAACTTCGTACCGCCATATATCTTATACTTATATATAAAGCTGAAAAGTTTGTTTGTTTGGTTAAACACGCTAATCTCACAAAATACTGGTCCGATTTGAAAAATTCTTTCTGTGTTAGACAGCCTATCAATTGAGAAGTTTATAAGCTTTATAACATTCAAATTCACAAGTATTAAAAAAAATCTATCATAACTCCCATTCACAAGGGAGGGAACGCAGACAGTATACAAAATTACAGGCCAATATCGGTATTATCCACCTTATTCAAAATACTAAAAAGGTACTAAATAACAGACTAGTTAAATATCTAGAACATAATAAAATTCTAGCCAATTCTCAATTCGGATTTAGAAAACGAAAAAGCACGGAAAACGCTGTAACTAAATTGGTAGACTATGTGACGTCAAAAGTGGATGCTTAGCAAAAATGCATTGGAGTCTTTATCAATTTAGCCAAGGCTTTTGATACTGTCTGTATTCCAACCCTTGTGAATAAATTAGAGCGTGTGGGAATTCGGCAAAAAGCTCATGAAATCTTCAAAGTCTTTCTGTGTGATCGTACGCAGCGAGTAAAGATTCGTGAGCATATCAGTTCTGAAAATAGAGTTGACTACGGAATTCCACAGGGAAGTGTCCTCGCCTCCAGTCTCTTCTTGATCTACATTAATGACCTGTGTCAGCAGACTCTTGTTAACGGTATAATATTCACATATGCAGATGACACAGCTCTTGTATTTCATGGAGGGACTTGGGACGAGGCGAAATCCTTCACTGAGTCGGGACTTCGTAAAATCAACGAATGGTTAGAAATGAACCTACTGACTATCGATGTTACAAAGACCACTTACATAAACTTCACCTTTGCCAAAGTAAAGTCACCGGACTTGAACATTAAGGTTCATTCTGTAAAACTCAGGACCTAAATAATCCCTGCTCCTGTCTCTCTATTCACACATCAGCTACAGTTAAATATCTGGGCGCTATTTTAGACGAAAAACTTAGCTGGTCTGATCACATTGACTTTATAACATGTCGCACGAGAAAACTGACGTGGGCCTTCAAAAATCTAAGGCATGAAGGCGATTATAATCTCCTTAGAATGGTATACTATGCATTGGCCCAATCAGTGATGGGCTATTGTATAATAGCCTGGGGAGGAGCATGCAAAACCTACATGATACGTCTCGAGAGAGCTCAGCGATCGCTGCTCAAAGTTATGACCTTCAAACCATTCCATTTTCCTAATATAGAATAATACCAAAACTGTCAAGTCCTAACATTAAGGCAGCTGTACCTTCTCCATGTCCTACGAAAACAACATCTTATCACGCCTTCTGACAATTACGCTGCTTTAAGACGTACAGTGCACAATGTCTGTACAACAGTCAAATGTACCACTGCATCCGCACGACGACAACACATATTCCTCAGCTCATATATGTACAATAAAATAAACAGAAAACTAAGCATCAACCTTTTGACATATAATGAAATGACGCGTAAAACTACAGAATGGTTACAAGGGTTAGATTATACGCAAACAGAAACATTACTCCTAGGATAGGTTCCATTTTATACAGTCCACGCAGGCACTCAAACATCAACTTGCATATAAACACACGCACGGCCACACACTCCCATACACACAAACACACGTACTTACACATATACACATACACATACGCAAACACAAAACACACACACACACACATACATACATCCACTCACACAAATACTTGTCTACCTTTACTTTATTTCTGAAAATTATAATTATCTAGTTTAAGTTACAATATTGGCTAATAATAATTTACGTGAACATAAAAATTGTGAGGGGTCACTGACTTCTGTAACACAGGTTTAAACCTAGCTCAGGAGTCAGAGCTTTAACGAACAGCTGTCAACCTTATTATTATGCCAATAAAGTTATTATTATTAAAAAAAAACATCGCGCTATAAGCGACGGGAGCAGAGTAGTAGCCTTAAATAATGCGGGTGTAACCGCAAGCATTCTCTAGTGTATTATACATATAAACCTTCCTCTTGAATCATTCTATCTATTAAAAAAAACCCATTAAAATCCGTTGCGTAGTTTTAAAGATTTAAGCATACATAGGGACAGACTTTGCTTTATACTATTTAGTGATATGTATGTGCTGACTCCATATAACAACTATTAAAAATCTTTATGACAGCCGGACCCACGACTTAACATGCTCTTCAAGGTAAAGCGATAATTATCAATTCCATACGCATATAACTTTGAAAAGTACGACTATTATTGCGCGCCGTAAATTTGAACCCGTTACCCTCTGCATGATAATCTGTTGGTATTTCCACTAATGAAATCCATTTGCAAGAAAAGTAACAAAACCCATACATTGACACCTAACAATACAAAGTAGACAATGCCTAAGCCCGGATTCATTGATAGTACACGTACTGAATAAGCTATCATGAAACAGTTTAAAATGAACAACACAATTGTTTGACTACAATTTCGACTGCATTACGTGCTTAAAACTAGATTCAATATTGAGTTGTGTCATTGCAATGTATCTTTCTTGTTTTAGTATTGGTTGAATCTAATAAATTTGCAATGTCTTTAGTGTACTTTCTTCTTTATATGTTATATATTTTATCCTTTATATGGAATACTTTGTTAAATCTCGCCTATAGTTGTAATTATTGATAAACCTTAATCTTAGCTCTGTAAATGGACCATGATTCAATTATTATTTCAGACTACTGATAGGACGCGTGCACATTTTATTACACACCTTAATCTTTTCTTGCCGATCCCGAGGGTATTTCGGGAAATACCTGCATAATGTACCCCTGCGGTCCTCCAAAAATTACATGCATAATTTTAGGGTCTTGCGCCCAATATATTGGATGTACGTTGTCTGGCGGACAGTTAGTAACGCAAGAGTTTTATATCTACGGGCAGATTGTACATTATTGTAGTTTCCTTACTAGTGAGGTATAATATTGGTATTATACCTCATGATCATTTTCAAACATTGCTGGTGTCACTAGGGATCAAGCCTCACCTATTGAGCTTCATAAACTTCATAATGATCCGTCTTCAGCCGTTAATTTTGTTAACAACCATTTTGCTGAAATAGGTACTGAACTGGCAAATAACATAAATATCACGTACTGGCACCCATCTTAATTCTAATAACATTGATTCCTTATTGTGTCGTCGGCCTCTGTCGGGTTCTATGTTTTTGTCTGAGGTTGATGACTCCGAACTTAACTTGACTATATTAAGTCTTAAAGGTAATACGGCTCTTGGTTGGGATAAAATACCATCGTCAGTGATCAAAACCTCAAAGCACGAATTATTGCCAGTTTTAAAGCACGTATATAATTTGTGCCTATCTTCAGGTGTGTTTCCTAAAGCATTTAAAAAAGCTATAGTGCATCCCATCTACAAAAGTGGAAACAGAGACAGTGTCCATAACTACAGACCTATTTCTGTACTTACAACGCTTTCTAAAATACTTGAAAAAATTCTTAATAAAAAATTAATACAATATCTAGATAAAAACAATTTACTTGCTGACACACAGTATGGCTTTAGACGTGGTAAATCGACTGAAGATGCTGTGCTGGATGTTAGTAATAATATAATAAATAATATCGACAAAAATATAAAAACGATCGGGTTACTTTTGGACCTTTCTAAGGCTTTTGACACTGTTTCTGTTCCCCTTCTTCTACAAAAGATGGAATCACTTGGGATACGTGGATAAGCTCTTGATATTTTCACAAGCTACCCCAAGGACCGTACGCAAAGTACTATTATTGAAAATATCACTAGTTTGGAACTCCCTCTGGTTTATGAAGCTCCCCAGGGAAGTGTCCTTGGTCCCACACTCTTCCTCATTTATGTCAATGAGCTTTGTTCCCTTAAAATCAAAAACTGTAGAATTGTTTCATATGCTGACGACACAGTATTGCTAGTCGATGGACCTACATGGGAAACAGTACATAATAGTGCTGAAACTGCCTTAAGTCTAGTGATGACATGGCTTGACGTTAATTTACTCACACTCAATCTACAAAAAACTAAATTTATAGCGTTTGCCCCCAATACACTTTCTCAACCAGCATCTTATTTTATAAAAGCACACACATGTGGGTTTCCTAATGGTTGCGACTGCAGCTGTTATTCAATTACTCCTACCAGTAGCATAAAATACCTAGGAATAATATTGGACAGTAAATTGTTTTGGAACTTGAAAATAGATCAAATTGTCTCCCGGTCTCGAAAGTTACTGTACGTATTCAAAAAACTAAGAAGTTCTACAGACTTAGATACCATGAAGATGGTCTACTATGCCCTTATTCAATCAATTTTAGGCTATTGCATTATATCTTGGGGTGGTACTTGTAAAACGTTCATGATTCGTCTTGAGAGAGCCCAGAGATGTATATTAAAGGTAATGACTGGTAAGCCTAGAAGATTTTCTACTTCTGAACTTTATAGTCTGTGTTAGGTACTTACGGTTCGACAATTATATCGATGCCTTACGGCCAAAAGAGGCTAACCGCCACTTAACAAACTTTACAGGAGAGTAGTTTAAAGTTCAAAATAAGTGAAAAAAAATCTTAGAAAATTTTCTGTACGTTCCAAAAGTTTCAAAATTTAACCATATAGTTTTTTATTAGGTCTCTACGAAATGACATTGTTAATTAAAACAAATCACACTCCTAACACTATTTACTGTCGCTTACCCTCAAATGGTCCTAATTATACTAACAGGAAAAAACGTCGTAAATGAAAACAACCCAATTAATGAGTTCCAACCCAAATGATTTAACTGCACCATTTATTTTATTTCTGTTGAAGAAAAAGAGCATACCTGTGCTTTTTCTGTTCATCAAGTGGAGCCAATATGACATAACCGGCTATTGGTTAATGGCAGAAGAACAAGGAAATTGTTATAAGTTAATTATCTATAAAAAATACTATAAGCTCTTTTATACAACGCGAAAGCGCATTGTGATTAATTCTTATAAAATTATACATACATACTTACATACATACATTAGACTTTTATAAGTTTTTAAACTGGCTAACCGACTAAGGTATGAATTTAAAAAAAAAATGTGCTCAATCAGTCTTTAGTTTAGAAAATTAAACAAAACAATTGTTACTCATTGTAAGTTAGTCTTGCATTATACATTCATGCTGAAATTCTAGGTATGACAAAAAATATAAACTTAAAATTTCGTACCTAGGGACCACTTTTAGGTATGACGGTAGGCGTTTGGTCCTCGTCGTTCGCATGTCCGCGTCTACAGTTGTCTTAAATCACCTTGCGACGTCCCACGGTGGTCAATGAGCGGAAAAAATTCAATTTTGCAAAGTATGACTGTTCGAATATGTCATACCAGTATTGGATACTACAAGCCTAAATAAACACAAACACATAATAATTTTATTTTTATTGCGTTATCTTATTAGTTTAATAAAATTAGAAAGTTGAAGTTAAGAGGATATTGAATTTTCACTTGAAAAATGCCCTAAGTTAGTGGGTTGTATGTTCCAGTTTGTGGTGTTCTTTTTAAATATACTTAAATTTTCTGTAATACTACACGTCTTAGAGAATCTACTAGATAATTAGTATTGTCAATAAAGTGATTAGTATGAGTGCAGGATAATTAGAGAAGAAATCTTGTTTTTAAGTAAAATTCTTAGTTTAAACGGCCATATCTAGGTTGCGGCGGCTTCCGGCGGTTTCTTTTATAATTCAAATAACAGGCACATTTGTGTAGATAATTAATAAATCACTTCCAGCTGCGAATACCTGCGAATCTCCATTTTTAGCCATATTAGTTAATTAACTCATTATTACGCACATTAAGATGGTGCCACAGAAACTAACTTGTTTCTAACAACATTTAGTTCCTCTCCGTCTCAATGACCAATGAAAACAATCTTCGGTGCATTGGAAGAAAGAATTTCCTTCTTCAACCAGGTACTGTAGACCAGTACAGTTTCAGTTCATGAAAGAAACTACAGACGTCAGTAACAATGAAATTGCGAGAATGGAAAGTGAAATAGCAAATCATAACGAAACATACCTATATATTATTATTACATAACCAAATATCGATGAAAAATATTTTGTTTTACTACTTTCTTAAGGAATAGACAACCTTCACAATTATTTCCGCTGTCCCATACAACATGTACTCCGTAGCCGGGGGAGTCCTTCACAGCAAAGCAACTACCCAAAACAACCGTGCCCGATGAAGACATGCGTCAGACGGAAGGTGAGGACACCGTCGCGGTCTTCAGCCACTCCAAAAAGAGGGTTCTTACTATCGTTTTTGCCGTGTATCCATTCATTCGCACTCAGCCATCCATTCACTCAATCGATAAAACAATGATGATGACACATGTTAAATCAGTCACGGTGACAAATCTTGAGGCAGAATAACAATTTGCAAAAGAGGGACCTACTAACGCTAATATATGTGCAAAACAAACGTGCAGTTTTTATTCTCTCACTCTCATAGTCCCATAGGCAATTCGACACAACAGAGTCATATCAGTCGCAGGATTAACTCTTGACTGTTACTGAGAATTCATCAAAAAATCCAACAATTCCTTGCATGCCGAACTTGGGATTCGAACCTTTGATTATGATCCTAAGCCAGGCCAGCCAACAAAAACTCTGTAGGTACTTATTTAACCATTCAGTATTGTCTGAACAGGATAGCAAAAGAATGACTTCTAACCTATAAAACTTAAAATAACTAATTAGAATACACAATTATAGATGAATATAAAAGTCTATTAAAATAATCTTACCGTTTTATTTCCTTCAAAAAACTTCGCGCCAAACGGACTCGCAAGCACGGAGATCCTTATGCCCGCGGTGAATGTTCGCTGTGCAACGCTAACGACATTTTGTTCGAACGAAGGTGTGAGATAACCGACGCTGTTTGTCATTCTTCTGTAAGCTAACCGCCAAACCTTTGATTTACCTTGTTATCTAACCACCCTACCAGATATTTTTTGGGGAGGGAAAAAAAAGGGTAAGCGACAATGTAAGGCGACATTCGTTTGGATGAATTATCCTAAGCGCCTTCGATGATTGATTTGGTGACTAGGGAAAATAAAAATAAACGCCAAATAAAGTCACGGAAATGAGACCTAAATGTAATAAATGACATATATTTTATCCAAAGGAACTGCCCTAATATCCTAACCGAAAGTTTGGTACACAAAGATTCAACTAAAATGTGACTAATGTATTTTTTACAAAAAAGTATTTACAGCCCAAACTACTTAACGTTCAAGTAAAGAAAAAAATATTCAAAGTCAAAAATGCTTATCTCACAGTTCTGAAATATAATTTTTATCCAACCACCATAATACAAAATACACCAAAAATAACTGTCGTTTATGACGAAAAACTTAGTGTTAGAACCTCATTTCCTTTACCGCCTAAGCGACAAAAAGTTTGTCCTAGAGCCACGAAACTTAGACCATTAGACGCAGAAAAAAAAGCCGATTCTAACCATATATATAAGTCGATTTCGCAAAAAATGTCGCTTACCCCCCTTTTGGCCGAAAGGCATCGATATATACTCCAAGTCACTTTGCGCAAGCATAGTGAAATAGCGTACGATGTAAAGTTTGTCAAAGAAACGCGCAGATCTGACCGAGTATATACTATTAAAATGCACAGAACTTCCTTGGCATCTCGCCAATATTACTTTTTAAGCCCCAAACTTTATAATAAACTTAATAGGAAGCTCAATATATATCCATTGACTATTGCAATGGCCAAGCTCAAACTCACAGCATGGCTTCTTTCTCAAAACTATGACCAATGTGAAGACATCATTACATGAAATATTAAACATAAACATTTCACACTCATATCACACACACTTACATAACTATCACCCAGTCACTCACACACCCATACACATGCCTCTCACATGTCACCACTCATACTAATATCTAGTTACAAATCATACAACTATCCATAGATAACATCAATTAATACTAAAATATTAAATGTGAATTGCTTATCTTTGTTAATTTGTTATACCTTTATAAGTATTCGGATGTGGGCGTTAATGGCTACGACACTAGCCATTACCGTTTAAGCTTTGTATAATTGTATAAGGTGTTTAATAAACGAATTTGAATTTGAACTTGTCATATTGGTGGAATGTCTCACTATAGTTTCACCATAAGTCTTTTAAAAAACACTTTGAGCAATAAAACAGCCTAACTTTTTAAGTTTGTAGCTTATGAAGATTGTCATACAAAACGAATGCTTATCAATCATTCTTACAATGCCACGGTGCATGAACAGTAGAGGCGCTACGCCGTAACAAAACCGAAGTTTAGCCATGTCCGTAAACCAGGTTCTACAGAAGACTGCAGACTTTCGTAGTGTATAGTCAGGCGCCCTAACAGTGGCGTTTTTTATACCTAGAAGTTGAACAAAGGCTGATGGTTGCTTATAGAAGTGATTTAAAAGCTGGCTTATAATATATTTCACAGAAAGAAAGGCATTTTCGTTTTTTACTATATTATAAATAGTATTTAAAAGTTAATTTTTACTATATTATAATTCTTTTTTTCGACTGGCAACACTGGCCGGGTGACATTTAAGAAATCAGCTGTGTGAATTTATTTCTTATTTTACGTATTAAACTAATAATATTACAGTGAAACTAGTTAAAATAGATCCTAAAGTGACAATTATCGTGTACAAGTGTTATTAACAATAACTCACAAGTATTTATTGGAAATATTCACAAAGGATTACGATAGCGGCCAGCTGTCAACTGATCGTTTTGTTTTAAATTATTTGGAGAACTTGGATAAAACGAGGGAGTATTATTTATTTATCACGTTATTCTTGGTCCCTAATCATTGTTAACCTGTCATATTATTGACTGCTTTGCAAATTACCATTAAAATCAGTTTCGTTTTGTCTTCAGACGACTTACCCTCTTACGAAATTTATTAATACCTTGAACCTGTGTTTAAAAGCTATTTTTTTTAGTACATTGACTCAAAACTTAATACTTAATAATTTAGCGTGTAACCCATCCCAATTCTTAATTTTCCACTTATTATTCAGATACTTTCTATTGTCTAGTCTTCTTAAAAAAATACTTTTCTGTTTTGTTTTTTTTTTTCTTCACCACTATTTCAATACTTCCAGTGACCCACTATCCGCCATGTCGATGTTGACACGCAAGGCTACTGCCAAGGATTTGGAGGTGAAACTGAAGTTGACACTTGAGGAGCTTAAAAAGTCCAAGGAGCTAAATGCACAACTGCTCAGGGAACATGAGGAAAGTGAGGAAGAAATTGGAAAAATAGTTGGCAAAAATTCAGAACTGAAGAGCGAGCTTGCCGATCTACACATTCAATACATGGATGTACTAGACCAGAGAGATCGCTTACAGGAATTAGTTACCTCTTTCGGAGAATGTAGTGAATCTCATGAGAGGGCTCTGAGTCGCATAAATGAGCTAGAAATTAGCTCAAGTGAAGCTCATAATACTATACTGAGCCATGAGTTGCTCGACCAACAACAGCAATGTGGTGCGACTCAGGATCTTTTCACCGAGTTGGTACCTACTCATTCTCCAAATGTAATAATGAGTAAGAATAAATTTAAGAAATACATAAAAATTAGTAAAATTATAAATAGGATTAAGAACCAATGCCATAGATTTAAAGTTTCCCACAAAATGAGTAGTTTAATTAGGGATAGAATGAACTTAGTAAATAAACTAAAATTTATTGAAAAAGAGTTGCTTCAGATTAGATTACACCATGACCGTGAGACCTATGTCTTGCAGCAGGAAATGCTGGATTTACATAGAGAACTGACCAAAACTGTGAAAAGTTATGAAGACGCTCAGTTACAAATAAAAGAACACATTCTTGCTGCCAATGAGCTAATCCAATTAGGTAATGAAAATGTGGACAGGCTAGATTCTTTAACAAATAGGCTAAATTGCTGTACTTGTCAAAAAAAAACATCATGTGACAATAATCAGCAACATGAAACAATTACACAGCCAAAGTCTCAAGAATTGCCTTGTACTAACACTCCTAGCAATAATGTTCAATGTATACCAATTTTGGGGAGCTCGTTGTCATCAGTTAACCACTCGCACAATAATTGCTATAACTCTTGCTATATTTTCTCTGACCAGCTGGGCAAAGACATGGGTAGTCTTATGTCTCAGTATGCAAATGGTCCTGTAATAAATCATTGCTCACCCGGTGCCAGTTATAGTCAGTTATTACATAAAATCAAGATGACCCAGCTTAATTCAAATTCCACAGTAATATTATTATATGGAAATAGTTTAGCTGTATCAAGAAATGACATATTAAATTGCTTTAATTTAATGGAACGTCTCAATAGGAAATATAGCTGTAAATTTATTATACGTGCACTGCCGTATTCACAAAATTTAAATATAGAACAGAACAAGCACATACATAACTTAAATTTGTTAATGTACAATTGTATAACCCAGTCATCTTGCCAAAAGTATTTAAGTTATTTTGATACTAACATCTTTGTTAGAAACTTTATTTTGACTAAAGATATTATGTATCTTTTTTTTAGTTTTAAGCGACAGATTGCTAAGTTATTAGCATATAATATTTACTGTGTTTTATATACACATAGTGTAACTACTGCAGTTACAGACATTAGTATTTCTATTAATCAGTATATTGAATCAACCTGTAATTTAAACTTCAAGTTGAGACAACTGGCAGGCCACACTTTTCGAATGTTGTACATCAGAACATTCAGGGCCTTTCAGGCAAAGAGTTAGAGTTAGATTTATTTTTAGACTTTAGAAATGTTCATATCATGTGCATAACTGAACACTGGAAAAAATGTAATGAATTAGTTTTGTTAAATAATTACAATTTTACTGTTAAAAGTGCATTCACAAGGAAGGAAGCTATACATGGTGGCTCGTTAATTTTGGTTCATAATACTCTAAAGTGTAAAGAACGTAATGACTTAGTTAAACTTTCTGTGGAGCGCAGTGTTGAATTATCATGTATTGAACTTGATTATTTTGTTATAATTTGCGTATACCGCTCCCCTCGCAGGTGACTTTAATATTTTTGAACTAACTATGGAAGACGTTTTACAGCGTATAAAATGTAATAGTAAAAAAATAGTAGTATGTGGCGACTTTAATGTCAATTTATTGGAAGTATCGCCTTTAAGTGGAACATTGATAAATTTATTTAAATCTTTTAATTTAAACTATTTATTTTTTTAACCAACTAGAGTAACCGCTACTTCTTCAACTTGTCTAGATAATATTTTTAGTGATGTTACTGCGTCAAGCACTGTAATCCTTGACGAGCTCTCGTCTGATCACTGTGGACAGTTAGCCAAGTTTGTTAGTTACTCCAGCAAGATCTCGTCACAAATCACCTGCAGACCTATCACAAACGCTCGTTGTAATTCGTTCAAAAACAAAATACTATCCAGTGTGAACTCCTCAATTTTAAAATACACCAACCCCAATGTTTTATATGAGTCTCTTTTTACAGTTGTCAAGGACGCTTTCAAAAATGTATTTAAAGAAAAAACTGTAGAAATAGGTAGCAATAAAAGATTTAATGAGTGGGCCACTACTGGTATACATGTGAGTAGAGCTAAATTATATGAATTATATGCTATAAAATCCTACAATTTTAATCCACAGTTTATTGAATACGTTAAAAAATATTCAAAATTATTTAAGAACGTCTGTTTTATAGCAAAATCCATGTTTTTGAGTAACAAAATAAAGCAATCGGATAACAAAGTTAAAACTACTTGGAAAGTTATTAACAAACAAACTGGCAAAATTAGAATTAATAACAATAAGTTTGAATTGAAGTTTGACACTAAAATTGTACGCGAAGATGAAGATGTAGCTCAAGAATGTAATAATTATTTTTCGCACATACCGTTATCCGTTACGAAGGGTTTAGATGCTTCTTCTAGTGTAGCTGCAACATATTTGATTAATAATATGCCAGAAATAACGTGTACTTTTAGATTTCAGCCTATTAATTCAACTGACATTTTAAATAACTTCAAGTCTCTTAAGCCTAAAAAGACAGGTGACTTATGGGGCATCTCTGTAACAGTTTTGCAAACAATTATTGACCTAGTAGCTCCGTATTTAACTGTAGTATTCAACCACTGCCTTAATTCAGGAACTTTCCCAGATCTAATGAAATACAGCAAAATTATTCCACTTTTTAAATCTGGCAGCAAAGCTGATATTGGTAACTACAGACCCATTTCAGTGTTACCAGCGTTCAGTAAAATTTTTGAAAAACTCCTACTTAAGCAATTACTACAATATTTTAATCTTAACAGCCTCCTACATACTGAACAGTACGGATTTACTAAGGGTCGATCTACGACTGATGCAGGAGTAGCTTTACTTAAGCATGTGTATAATGCTTGGGAACAGTCGCAAAATGCTATAGGTATCTTCTGTGACCTTTCTAAGGCTTTTGATTACGTAAATCATGATACACTTTTACGCAAACTGAAACATTACGGTATCAGAGATTTGGCACTTAGAGTCATTAATTCTTATTTGAAAGGTAGAGTACAACATGTAAATGTAAATGTAGCTCATTCTTCCGGGTTACCAGTGCAATTAGGTGTTCCCCAGGGGTCCATTCTGGGACCCTTTTTGTTCTTAATTTATATAAATGATTTGCCTTATTACATGAATAACTTGTGTGACGTTGTTCTTTTTGCAGATGATACGTCTTTAATTTTCAAGGTTGATAGAAATAAGGAAAACTTTGACGAAGTAAATCGAGGGCTAACTAAAGTCACACACTGGTTTACAGCTAATAACTTAGTTTTAAATTCTAAGAAAACTAAATGTGTTAAATTTGTATTGCCAAACGTAAAGAATCTGGGACCTAACTTAGCACTTAACGAGGAGATTATAGAACCAGTAAATAACACTGTTTTCTTGGGTATAACAGTAGATAATAAATTGCAATGGGGAGCACACATATTGGCTCTTACTGGGAAACTTAGTTCGGCTGCATACGCTATTAGAAAAATTAGACAGTTAACCGACGTCGATACGGCTCGTCTAGTTTATTTTAGTTACTTTCATAGTAATATGTCCTATGGTATTCTTCTATGGGGAAAAGCTGCAGATATTGACAGTGTATTTATTTTGCAAAAAAGGGCAGTCCGTGCTATTTATCAGTTAGGGCCGAGGGTGTCACTTAGGGATCGATTTAAAGAAATTGAAATCCTGACTGTACCTTCCCAATATATATTTGCCAATTTAATGTACATTAAACAAAATATTGAGTCGTATAGTAAAAATTGTGATGTCCATAATATAAACACTAGAAATAAACATAAATTGTGCGTGCCTCATCTTCGATTACATAAAGTTCATAATACATTCATGGGGCTAGGTGTACGTATGTATAATAAATTACCAACTGATTTTTGTCAGTTACCTTTAAATTCCTTTAAAAGTGAAGTTAAAACTTGTTTGTTAAAAAAAGCATATTACTCAATAGATGATTATTTCAAGGACAAGAATGCTTGGTAGACAAGTTCAATACTTACTGTTCCAGTTGTTGTGTACAGCTTTATATTTAATTGTTTTTATATACATACTGTTTGACATATGTTTGAATTTTGATTAACTTTATTTTTGACATAAGATTATCTGTTTGACATGTATATTTGTTTGCGTCATTATTTTATTTGACATTTAATTTTTATATACACTTTGAAATTTTTTAATTCAATTATGCGTTTATTTGTTGACGTTCTGCTCTTTTAGATATGTTATAGTGCGTTAATAATGTCGGATAGATTTATTTTAGTCTAATGTAAGTTCGAATGGCTTGTCTTGGAAAGTAGGTTCGTCGTGCTCACTGTACTGTCGCTGCAGGCGGTAGCGTCGGTGGTCGGGTCACCCACTTCCCTCTTATATGGTTGAGGAGGGTGATGGCTGATCATTGCGTTATACTCGTGAACGGGTGCTGCCTGTGGTGACTGGTCAATCTGCTGGACAGGATACAGCTTTTGACCTGCTGATTTATGAGTTTATTTGCAATTTGTTCCAATTGTTTTGGTACCTGCCTAATTAATGCATTGTAACGTGATTTGACTGAGCAGTGATTACATAACAACATGATATTTAACATGTGTGCGGTTACACCCTACTTGTCATTTTGTTTTGGAGGCTAAGTGTTAGTCATTATTCTCAATTTTCAAGTCTTAAGTAGGTATGTAACTAAATAAATGGCAATAGGTTGTGTGATAGCTATCATGTTAACTGAAATGTGATATTATTATTTTTTTATTGTAATGTATAACTTCTTATTTAAATACGCAGATAGTACTGTGTTGCTAGGGAGTTTGTTGCGCTGCTTCTTCTTCCTAGCGAAAACACATAGGAAGCAGTGAAGGGTTGGGCTTTTTGGGGGACTGTCTATTGTAAAATTTAACGTTCAGAAAGAGCTGTTTACCAGCCAATTTTGAATAAAAGATTTTGATTTTGATTATGATTTTGATTTTGATTTATCGCAGAATATTATGATGCTTACCGTTCTAGTCTCCCGTTTTAGATTTGTTAAATAATGCATTAATTTATGTAAGCTAACCACATTCACGATTGTATCTATTATATACACAACACTGTATACAAATATTTATTATTTATTGTGTCTAGAATTACCGTAGGCTTACTGGGAATTGGTTGTAGGCACAGTGGAAGCTAATTTATATTCATCCAGTTGTGCTAAAGCAATCAAATGTCTGACACATATTGCTGAGATTCTCAGCGATGACAAATTATAATGTAGTTATATGAAAATTTTACCTTATAGCTCCTGGTGATGTTCTTGAAGTGGACCTATAGATTAACTTATAATTTTGGCCAAAATAACAAGAGAATCGAATAGATACCAGTGTATAATTCGGCGAAGTCCTTCTCCTCGGGCACCAATCAGGAATTCACACACGTGTTTTACAAAGTTCAATATTTCACAAATGTTCATTAAGATACAACTTATCCTTGGTCACAAGTAAACCGATGCCAGCTGATTAAAGAAGCGGCACTCAAATGGGTTCCAATACTTCCAATTTTATTACAATATTCTACGCGAGAGAGCAAAACGGCGTCTTAATTTTTCAAGCGGAAGGACGGAAGTGACAGTTCAGTGTGACCATTGTCAGAAATTTTCAATAGACTAAACAAAATGTTACTCAATCGATCTAATCGATTTGACTTATAATAAAAACTAATTCTATTTCAAACATCCACCCGCCCCGGACTACCTACCTATCCGCTAATCGGTTGGTAGACGTGACAATGTTGCAACCGCTCTCCTCAGAATCGAACCGTCCACCAAGACCTCAGCAAATCGGGGAACTCCATCAGCCCCAGTTACCAAATGAAGGATGCGCCCCCTGCGCCATCTGAGTGGCGGAAGGTTAGCCTCCTTGATCAAAACGAGGTCACCAATCTTGGGTGGATCGGTCTTGTCGGTCCACTTAACGCGTTGCTGGAGTATGTGCAAATATTCCAAGTTCCAGCGTTTCCAAAAGCTCTGAGTAATCTGGCGTACCAATTCAAAACGCGAGAGACGACCAGGTCTAGTATCAATATAAGGGTACTCAGGCAAGGCGACAAGTGGGCGACCAATCAAAAAATGGCCCGGCGTAAGGGCCTCCAAATCATTCGGATCTGAGGAGATCGGGCACAATGGCCGAGAGTTCAAAACGGCCTCAATCTTACAAAACACAGTTGCGAGTTCCTCAAATGTAAGGACAGATTCACCGATTGTCCTGCGCAAGTGTGTTTTGGCCGATTTTACAGCGGCTTCAAAAATACCACCCCAGTGTGGACAATTTGGTGGGGAAAACAACCAATTTATCCCACGTCGGGCAAGCCTATCACCTATATCAGCCTTGTTGGTTTCAAGGAAATTAACAACATCATTCAAATAATTATACGTGCCCTTGAAGTTAGTGCCGCAGTCAGAACGGATCAAGGAAGGCAGCCCTCTGCGGGATACAAATCTGTCAAATGTGGCTACAAACGCCTCGGTTGTAAGCGAGGAGACCAGTTCTAAATGAACGGCCTTGGTGGAAAGACAAACAAAAACGCACAAGTAGGCCTTAACAGTCTTGCTGTTTCGAAGTGTCGACGTTTTCACCAAAAAGGGACCTGCGAAGTCCGTGCCAACACCGTCAAACGTCCTGCTTTCAGGTACGCGATCTGCCGGTAAGTCCCCCATCAAGGGCTGCATGGTAGAAGCCTTGAGCTTATAGCAAGGGATGCAGCGAAAGACTACACTCCGAATAATTCTTCGGGCAGACAAAATCCAAAACTCGCGTTGCAAAATGGCCAACAAAGCATTACAACCAGCATGCGAATTTTTAAGGTGACGGTTAGTTACCAACAAGCGTACCAAATAACCGTCCTTAGGTAACAAAAGGGGGTGACGTGCTCCGTAAGGGAGGCTGGCGTTCATGAGACGCCCTACAACGCGCAAGAGACGCGTATCGTCCAAAAAGGGGTTCAATTTAGATACAGCGCCCGATAATTTCAATTTCCCCGACTTGAGGATAGCAATCTCCTTCTCAAAGTGCGCCAATTGCACAGAACGAACCCAAAAGGTGAGGGACTCCTGTCGTTCCTGTGGTGAGAGAAACGGTGTCAGACGTTTCTCTTGTGGGTGCCTAAAATTAAAAACAAAACGCTTTATCCAAGCAGTAACACCTAACAACTTGTCAAGGGAGCTGTAACGATTCAACAAAAAATCGGGGTCGAAGGCGCATTCTACCTTCTCAAGAGCGAGTGTTCGTAGACCCGGCAAATCAGAAGTATTCAAAACTGGCGTTCGAGGCCAATCAATTTCTGGTCGACTCAACCATTCCGGACCCCACCACAGCGAATGACCTATCAAACTAGGCGTCAAGCATCCGCGCGAGGCACAATCAGCGGGGTTGAGCTCACCTGGCACGTGTGTCCAAACCAGCTTGACTTCGGATTTCTGGATTTGGGAAACGCGATTAGCAACAAATACCTCCAAAGTGTGGACAGACGCCTTCAACCAACAAAGTACAATTTGGCTGTCTGTCCAGGCGTAGGTCCCATAAATACAAATGCTTTTACCCAAAGTACTGGACACGTGGTTCAATAAGCGCACAAGTAGGGCTGCTCCCGAGAGTTCCAATTTTGGGATGGTCAGAGATGTCCGAAGGGGTGCAACCTTGCTCTTCGCCATGATCAGGGAAACTCTCACCTGACCTGAGGCACTGACTGTGCGTATGTACACCACGGCCGCGTGACCACGTTCCGAGGCATCACAAAACCCATGAAGGGTTGCCTTGTACTTCCCGGGAGGAAGGATGGGACGAGGCAAGGAGATCTCGTTGACGGCAGGAAGTGAGGATACAAAAGAGGTCCATTCCTCAACAAGAGTGCCGTGTAGAGGTTCGTCCCAGGTCAATCCTGCTGTCCAAAGCTTCTGCAAGAAGCATTTTGCCCAAAATATAATTGGACAGATCCAACCTTTCGGATCAAAGGTTCTGGCGACAGTAGACAATACGAGACGTTTAGTCCAAGAGCAAGGCAATTTCAGGTCTACGTTATACGTAAAGATGTCTTGGACTGGTCTGTACTGAACGCCTAGAACAGCCATCATGGCGGGGTTGTCAACAATCTCAAATAGATGTGGATCTTGCTGATGATCCTCTGGCAAGCCTTCCAAAAGTGCCTGTGAGTTGGAAATCCATTTGCGCAACTCATAACCAGCGGAGGCCAAAATACCTATCAATTCGTCCCACAGAAGGATCGCCTCGTCCGCTGTGGAGGCGCCCGAGCAAATGTCATCGACGTAAATATCGTCCTTCAAGATGGCGGAGGCTCGTGGGAAACTTAAGCCTTCGCGGTCTGCGAGCTCCCAAAGAGAACGTATTGCCAAGTAGAGGCTTGACCTTAACCCGTACGTATTAGTATTGAGCTCGTAGACGACCATGGGGTCATGAGGAGACTCTCTCCAAAGGATCAGCTGGAAGCGACGGTCATGAGGGTGGATAATCGTCTGCCTAAACATCATTTTTATATCGGCCACAAAGACAACCTGATGTCGCCGGAAGCTGGTGATGACGTCACAAAGGTCCTTGACCAACTTGGGACCAGAATGCAAGCACTGGTTCAAGGATACGCCCGTTGAAGTCTGCGCAGAACCATCAAACACTGTGCGCAGCTTGCCAGTCGATGGCTTCAATACCGCATGATCCGGGAAAAAGTAATGCTCCACCGAACGCCAATCCAAATTTGACACGGACATGTGTCCCAATCGTTCATATTCCCTCATGAACTCAATGTACTTCTGTCTGAGCTCCGGATCACACCCATGCGGCACTCCATAGCCAACAATCTCTTTTCGGCTAAAGGTCGTGACTCACCAAGCGGAGGCCGAACAGACAGAAACGGTAGTCTCGTAATGATCCGACCAGAACGGAGTCGACCAGTGTTGTTCTGGAAGAACAGCTCGCACTCCTCATGTTCTGGATTCAAACGGGCAGCTTAAGGGGGCTCCTCTACTTCCCAAAACCTCTGAACCGCATCAGAGAGAGCAGAGCCTACAGTCAACAAATTATCAAGTTCGGGTGGAGGGGGGTCCCTAGGTACAGGGCCCATCAAAGCAAAACCAAATATGGTCGGGATGGCAGTCAAACCATTTGGCACCAAGACCCGTTTCCCACCAATCAAAATTCCACCGAGGACATCAGAGCCAATCAACAAGTCGATTTGTCCCGGTGTGTCAAATTTGGGGTCTGCCAGTTCCAATCCCGATGTTAAATTCACCACAGCAGCAGGTAGCTGTTTCTGTGGATGCATGCCCAAAATATTCTTCAACACAATAGCCGAGGTTTTAATCCTCGGGTGTGAAGATTCAACAGGGCCAAACAAAACCTTAACTTGCCCTTCAACATTAGAGGCTACGTCACCTATGCCCCGTATACAATCCGCCCAAAATGAGGTGGGCGCGAGTCAAGGCGAGGACGCTCCGCCAAAGGAGGGGAATACCTGGGGCAGCAGTCATGGTGCTGGTGACGCTGAACAGCACATTCAGGTGCGCGAGAGAGAGGAGGCGTGCGTACGCTACGGTTCTCCAAGCGGGGCGAATGGCGATCAATTGAGCGAGGCGACTCTCGGCTGCGCGCCGGTGAGCCTCGGCTGCCACCTTCAAAACACCCGCCCGTGCGCGGCGTCGGCTGGTTGGACAAGCGGCCTACCCCTCTGGCATTCATACAGAGAATGTCCAAATGCTGTCCTCCACAGTGAGGACAGGGGCGAGAGTTTGGGCAGTCTCGCTGGTAGTGGGACCCAAGCAAGAGAAGCAAAGGCGGCGGGCATTCGCGATGCGCCTTCAAGAGGCGACATGTAGGTCCAAGAATGCCCTACAACTGGCCGTTCTGTGCCCCGTGACCTTGCAATAGGAGCATTCCGCTGGGCTCTGCGTGACCGCAAAGCGAGGAGGGCGCCGGTCAACATTGGCTCGGGTGTGACCGCGAGCCTGCTCCTTGACCTTGGGCGGCTGCGTCTTAGCCGGCGTGTCACCACCGGAGTTGTCCAAGACCCGGCACTCATTCTCCAGGAACCTCTCCAGGTCAGCAAAGGGGGGCAGATGGGTCGCGCTATCCCCACCAAAGCGCTGCTCAAAACGCGACCTCAGGTCGGCAGGCAGCTTCTTCAGCACAATGTGCACCAATAGATAGGACCATTGGTCCACGGGCAGGTCAAGGCACTTAAGTGCGTTGATGGCTACCAAGAGCGGGTTCAACAGTTGGGTGCGCAACCCAGAGACCCGGGTGAGCGTCGGCAAACCCAAAATCTGCTCGATGTGCGTGTCGGCGAGGCCACGCTTATTATGGTACCTACGGGTGATTAGGTCCCGAGCCGTCTGGTACGCCTCGTCAGACACGGGCAGATGCTGAATGAGGCCCTTGGCCTCCCCATCCAGAACCGACATTAAATATGCCAATTTTTGTGCTGGCCGAAGATCAGCCCTGTCATTGACCAGGCTGTCGAACAAATTAACGAAGCCCAGGTAGCTTCCTAGGCAGCCATCAAAATGGGGGAGGTCCAAAGTAGGGAGCCTACTCACCAGCCCCGGTGCTGACCTAGGAAGCTCCTGCTTCAGGCCAGGTTGCCCTTCCCTATCGGCAACTAGTTGTCTCGCACTATTGGAGACACCATCATCCAGGTCTAAGACCTGGGCATAGTCTTCACTGACCTTATTTCGCTGGTCAGCGGTGAAATCATTGATTGACACTTCAAGACAGCAAGTGCTGAAAGTGCGGAATTGCTGTTCCACACTTGCCAGGCGATCATCGATCCGCTCGTACCTTTGAAGTAATGCCTGCTGGCGATCAGGCCAGTTCACTAAAGCACTGGCCGAGGCAAACCAGCGCAAATCTGATGCAATAGCACCAGCAGCCGCACGCAAGTCCTTGATAGCTGACATAATCAAAATTCAAAAGAACCCGGACAAGCGTTAAATAATATTAACAATCAAAACTTAATTTTTCTTAATTTTTTGAAACCAACAAAGTATTAGCCTGTTTACTGCAAGTGCAGGCAAGTGACAGGTATCTACTGTCCAACAAAATTAAAAGTTTCAGTATATTGAAACAAACACAAAAGCTATCAAAAGTTATAACTTATAACAAATTAATAAAGTTGAAACTTCAACTTAATTTATCAATTATTTGCAACAGACAAACTGTGTTATTTATGATGTATACAACTGTAAGTACACACAGAATATGTGTTACCTAACAATTTTATCCGTATATTACAACAAAACAAGGGTTTATCAAGTTGATTTATCAATGTGACCCGCCCATCTATGCAAGGTCAAATTTGATTATTACAATGTTTATGAATATATGCAATAAACTAAGTTTACTACTAATTTATTGATACATACGGCTGTTATGTATCCAAACAAACTTATTAATGCAACAAACAAATTTAAGTTAGATTTTTCAACAATACAAATCAACTGATTGAGGTTATGTGACAATGTGTTTCAAATTATCTAGGTCAACTTATACAATTAAATATTATGTATTTTAGACAATAACTGACCTGACAAACACTACAATACTGTCTACAAGGTGATAAGATACAAGCTCATACCAATCTGAGTTTATACTCAGTAATGCAACAGCGGCTAAATTTCAACTACAGCTCTGCACCAAAAATATGTCTAGAATTACCGTAGGCTTACTGGGAATTGGTTGTAGGCACAGTGGAAGCTAATTCATATTCATCCAGTTGTCCTAAAGCAATCAAATGTCTGACACATATTGCTGAGATTCTCAGCGATGACAAATTATAATGTAGTTATATGAAAATTTTACCTTATAGCTCCTGGTGATGTTCTTGAAGTGGACCTATAGATTAACTTATAATTTTGGCCAAAATAACAAGAGAATCGAATAGATACCAGTGTATAATTCGGCGAAGTCCTTCTCCTCGGGCACCAATCAGGAATTCACACACGTGTTTTACAAAGTTTAATATTTCACAAATGTTCATTAAGATACAACTTATCCTTGGTCACAAGTAAACCGATGCCAGCTGATTAAAGAAGCGGCACTCAAATGGGTTCCAATACTTCCAATTTTATTACAATATTCTACGCGAGAGAGCAAAACGGCGTCTTAATTTTTCAAGCGGAAGGACGGAAGTGACAGTTCAGTGTGACCATTGTCAGTAATTTTCAATAGACTAAACAAAATGTTACTCAATCGATCTAATCGATAAGACCTATAATAAAAACTAATTCTATTTCAAACATATTGAATAAAAGCAAAAGTTAATGCCTTATTATACAGCAGATATACGCCCTACTTCGTTATTAACACTAGGGCCTCCCAAGAGGCCCATAAACGTTACTTATTTTACATCTTAACTTTACGACGTAATGCCAATGTACACACATCGAGAGATTTTATAACCTCCCTGTTGTAACTACTAAAAAATTATTGAAATTCACCGATACCCATATTTTACATCTGATCAAAAAGGCATAATAAAATGGATGACTCTATAGAGTAAAGGGTACTAGGATATTAGAAAGAGAGGTGTATTGCTATCACGCGCAAAGCACCATCGATGCTTTGCGCGCTTTCAGAGTAGGAACATTTACCGATAAGCAGTAAAATAGTAAGTGTAGTTTTACCATTTGATCGTAATGTAACTGTGTAATATTGAACGATCATCATCATCATCTAAAGAACGTTGGATTCTGAAAATATTTATTGATCTATCACAATCACACAATTATGGTTGTTTGATTTGTTTATATATTTTACTATGTTGACACACTTAATGCTACTTCGTGAATATTTCACATAGTGTGAGTGCTGCAGTCTTTGTCACCACTTACGCCATATCTCGTATATTTCTTTCTTACTGTAGACTGTACCCTGTCTAACCGTAGCCCATAGATGCAACAAGTCATCTCTCAAGCATTGGTATAACTCAAGCCCAGAAAGACTTTCTCAATTAGAAAAGAGTTTCACAACACGTATCCTCATTTAATCTCCTCCTTTAAAATAGAGAAAGATGAAAAATAAGTGAATTTAGACCTTTGGCGCTCGCACTATCACTGAACTAAACGCAGTAGGGCTTCTGCTACTTTATGTCCATCCTTGGTGAAGATATAGCACTATCTCAGCTGACTATCCTCAACATGGCGTAAAAGTACAGGCTCGATCAATAAGAAATATTCTACACAACCTAATCAAACAATGTAATACTTTTTAAATAATAGGCAAAACAGTACAAATAAACGGGATAATAAAAATTAGCAACACAAAACATAAAGGACAATGGCAGATCTCCATACATCAAAATGTCTGAAATTAAATTGAAGTGCTCAGTAATAAAAAATATATCAAAAAATTCGGCGTAAGTAACAGAGTCTATAAATTATTCTATTTTCACTCCGGGAAGCTGGAAAAAGAAGATATCGGTGTTTAATGATTAGTTAAGAATGAACAATGTGGGTACGTTTGAATTATCAAAGGCATTATGTCAGATTGACATCTAAACGCAGAACTTTACTATTCTGTAGCACATTCTCTATGCTGTAGCATCTACCTGTCACAGCCAAAGACAAAAGCAGAGCTGCACATTTTAAATCGATTTCATGTGAAATCGATATAACGTTAAAACGATGCTGTGACGTTTTTATTTGATTTAAAAGTTGTTTTGCTACAAAAGAATTAGCTTATTGATATAATGTTGATTAACAATTAATTAACTGCATTTTAATTATTATATTTTAAGCCAAACCAACCCTATAAAGGTCGATCATATCGATTACTTATTTAATAATCGATACGCATCAATGTCAAACGTATATTCCTGTCACACCATTGTCTATGGCAATAATCAAATAATAAAGTAAGCACCTAGTTCGTAATCAATTGGAATGCTTTTTATCATCATAAAATAATCCGGCTTTATCGAGACAAAGTGAAAATATAAAAAATATTAGAAAAAATAAACAATTTGTTTTGTTCATATGAAGTTTAAGCTCGCCACAATAAACCCAGACCTAATTCTGCCATTGTTCTTTACAGAACAGAGCACGAACCAGATGAGTGATCTAGAATTCTAGAAATTTGTAATTTCGAGCTACGCTTTCGGTAGCATATTGCTATCGAATGCGTAGTGCATATTAATTGAGACGGCTAAGCCAAATACGCTCGCCAGGAATGGTTACTAAAATATTTCAATATGCTGCTTCAATTTACCAACTATTGAATTTATAGAGAGCCTGCGACTAAACGGCATGTTGAGTTTGTGTTTACTTAGCGTAATTATTTAGGAGTACTTATATTTTTCTGAGAGGTAGTTCCGCGTTTTAATTTGAAAATGTTTCAGATTAGAAAATAATCGTGCGGAGCATCATAAATATTATTGTATGTGTTCTTGATCAACGAATGTTGATCAAGCTTGGATCTTAAGAAATGTATGAATGTAGTTATGGACAACTGGATACATTGTGTATCGCCCAAGCCATTCCAATACAGTGCAAAATATCTTCGAAGAAGGTGCTTTAAAAGGCATGACTGTAAAGGGTACTAAAGCAGCGACAGTCTGTAGTAGTGTCTGCGGAGTAACCTCCGCAAGCCGGTAGTCGGGACGGTAGTCGTTCCGTAGAAAAGCTAATATTCTGTCGTATCTGGTAAGGCTAAAAAGCGGATCTTTTTAATGTAATTAGGATGACGTTATGACAAGGATGATGATCATAATATTACTACTAAGTCTAACAACTCTTTTTAAGGAGACTATGCATAAAGTGGTTATTTGTGTAAATTCAACTATCCAATTTTAGAAAAAAATACTCAGTACTAGAGGATGTCTGCGGTTACACCCGCGTTATTTAAGGCTACTGCTCTGCTCCCGTCGCTCATAGCGTGATGTTATATAGCCTATAGCCTTCCTCAATAAATGGGCTATCTAACACTGAAATAATTTTTCAAATCAGATCAGTAGTTCCTGAGATTAGCGCGTTCAACCAAACAAACAAACAAACAAACTCTTTAGCTTTATATATTAGTTTTTTTTTCCTCTATTTTCTGCTCAGCACAGCGATCTGTCATAAACATTTAGCTGTTCTTGTCTTATGTCTGGTTAGTCTCTTTAAGAAGTGAAGAGTTGTCCATTGACCACTCTCACTATTCTTTGGAAAATCGGCTTAAAAAAGTTGGAACACTGTTCCTCCTTAGTCATGAGTGTACTACACTTCGAGAACCCGTCAGTTCGGCAGCCAGAGCATTAACATGATTTGTGTGTTTAAGTTGATAGCTTTTGCTACGAATGGCAATTTCCTGTTTCACAGTTCTAAGTTTCAGATCCTGCAGGATGTATTTATTGCGGATACATTTAGGGATATTGAACATGGATCTAATAGCTTTTGTCTGAAACCTTTCCAGGATCTCGATATTGCTGTTACATGCTGTACCCCATAGTTCGATTTCGTATATCCAGACAGGTTTCAATGTAGTCTTGTAAATAACGAGTTATGGCGCGCAACAACGAATCTGAAGCGACCCATAAAACACAACCCACCTTTGAGAAAATAGGACCAAGGTTGGGCCAGATCTGCCATTTGCCAAACACCTAGAAAAAGTCTTTACTCCATTGTCCCCTGCTGACCCCAATAACGATAGTGAGATAACAAAATACCTGCAGTCGCCAAATCAACTGTGCTTTCCTTTGAAACCAGTAACTCCTAACCAAATTATTCGAGAGATAAAAGCTTTACCACCAAAGAAAGCAGCGGGATATGATCGATTAGACTCGGTACTATTAAACAATCTTCCGAAAAGGGGCATAATGTTACTAACGGTTCTCTTCAATGCCTGCCTAAGACTCTCCCATTACCCATCTCAAAGGAAGATAGCTCAAGTTGTAATGATCCTTAAACCTGGAAAACAGCCGGAGGAAGCCTAACTACTCGTAGTTAGTGTCCTTATGAGAGGTAAGGTAAGACAAACGATTTTGAAGATAAAGATTTTCGTAGTCTTTGATCATACCTTTTAGCTCTTTTGTTGTTTTGTTAAGCTTAGTTTTGTCAGAAAGGTATCTAGTTCTATGCCATTCACTTCTTAATTTGCGTCGTTCGCGGACCTTATCGAGAATGATTTTTGGATATTCCTTTTGTGTAGCCTTAGCTTTACTGTTCTTATGTGTAGAAACAGTGGCTGCCAGGATAATTATGCTATTGAACTTTTCGACACCTAGTTCAATGTCGTCTTCTGTTTTAAGCCTAATATTTAAAACTATATTGTTTTCTATGATTTCTTGGTACAATTCCCACTTAGTATTTTTGGTGTAGATATAGTGAAGAGGTTTATGGGGTATTGGCTGTTTGAATAGGTTTAAAATTACTGGGGTATGATCTGACGGCAAATCATCACACTTTTCAATCTCAAATCGGTTTCGTCCAAGGTTTTTTGTTATGTAGAAATTTAACAGGTCTGGTATTACCTACGGTCTGTGGGCCAGTATGTTGGTTCTCCGTGTGAAAGGCATTCAAAGTTAAGATCTTGTGTGGTTTTAAGTAGCTGTGTACCCCTTGGAGTAATCAGTCTTGATCCCCAGTAGGTGTGTTTGGAGTTCCAATCACCTCCACAAATGAATGCTGAACCTAGCAAGTTAAAGAACAGCTTGAATTCTTCAGCTCGGATTATGTGTCGTGGTGGGCAGTAGATTGCAGTGAGTGTAGTTTCAGTGCTCTTGTGTTGAATCTTAACAGATGTCGCCTGGATTTTTTCCGTTTTGAAGGGCTCGAGAGAATAATGTTTGATGGTGTTTTTCAATATAACTGCAGTTCCACCATGAGAATTGCCGGAGGGGTGATCAGTCGTACATACTGTATAATTATGGAATTCTATGTGTGATCGTTTGGTAAGTCTTGTTTCAGATATCAGGGCAACATCAATATTCTCAGTTGTCATAAATAACTCGAGCTCATGCCGTCTGTCGGTCAGTCCGTTGGCGTTCCACGTCATAATACGGATATTTAAGCCCTCGGTGCAACTAGGCGTGTTATAAGTTTGATCATCCGATCCATCATGCTGTCCATCATGTCTTTCATGATTGCTTGAAATCTGTTGAACATAGTGTCTAACAAAATTGTCAGATTAGGTTGGCTCGTTTCCATAGTGGAATCGTGTGGTTCAATTATTGGATTGTCCCTTTTGGCTTTTACTGCATCAGCGTAGGTAGTTTTTGATAGTTGCGCTGTTTTAACATTATCGTTGGAGATTGGTAGAAGATTTGTCTTCGTGGGTATATGGCGTGCTTCTTTAGTTTGTTGAGAGACTGGTTTAGCCTTGAAAATTTTTTCCTTATATTCTTTATATTTATTGCAGCCCTTATAGCTTGCCGGGTGCTTGCCTTGGCAATTAGCGCACGTAGCTTCTATTTCTGGCAACTTGGTGCATGAGTTTGTTGCGTGTTCGTTTCCACATTTTACACATCTAAAGGGTCTGAAGCATTGATTTTTAGAGTGCCCAAATCTTTGGCATCTTTTGCACTGCAATACCTCTTTTTTCTTGTAGGGTGCTTCAATTGTAACTTTGACGTTGCTGATGTGTTTGATGTTAAATATATCTTTATTTTTGGCTTGTGGCTCCAAGCCTATGAAATAAACTGGCAGTTTTCCTTTTGTTGCTCGATGTAACACATTCCCTATTTGACGTACTTCGTGTCCTTGAGCTTGTAGCTCTTCTTTGATCATAGCTACATTTTCTGAAGCCTGCAGTCCTCTGATCACCGCTCTATATGCCCTTTCGCTTTTAAGTTTGTATGTGTAGTGGTTTATATTTTCACTAATAAGTTTCTCCCTTATTATTTTGTAGATTTCATTGTCGGTGGGCATTAACTTGATGATGTGTCAGGATTTAAAAGTGGTCATGGTAAGCTTGTCCATATCCACCACTTCACTTATGAGTTTTTTGAGTGGTGTTATATAAACTATCCCTGTTACAAAAACGGGTTCAGGTTTTGGGGTATATTCTTTACCTTAATTTGTAATTACTGGGTCATTTTCACTGAGAATATCGAATTTGTTTTGTCCAGGAATTGCGTAGTTTACTCGTTCGGTGGTTGCCTGTTTACTTTTACTTTCTGTGGGACTATTATGTCTTTTGCGTTTATTGTTTGGTATGCCGTGTGGTTGACGGCATGGTATACAAGTGTGACCACTCCCTATCTTCCCGTGGGTGTCGTAAGAGGCGACTAAGGGATAACACGATGCAAATACCATCTTTGCGTAGAGATGGAAAACTCGACATCAAACCCTATACGACAGCCTCGTTACACCTCTGCCTACCCCTTCGGAAATAAAGGCGTGACGATATGTATGTATGTATGTTTGGTACTTTGTCTAGCTGCCACTTATGCCTTAAGTCTTCGTCGTTTTGTTGTTCTAAGGTATGTTCCTGGCTTGCCAGAGTCACTGTGGAATTGTTGGTTGTGTCTTGAGTTTGGCTTAGGGTATCCATATTGCTGCCAAGTGCATAAGTCGGTCTGTTTTCGCTGCTCGTGCAGCCACTAAATGATAAGGACCTCGGTCTAATTTCTAGGATACCTTTATGGAAGAGTTGTTGGGTGTAGATTTTTTTTGGTTTTATTTTCCGTCATCTGGATTTTGATTCCCACGAGTATGGACAATTTGGTAGTCGCTCACTAGGGTGACGCCGTTCCTGTGAGAGGGCGCTAATACAATGGTGTTTGCCAGGTTCACCAAGGTTGGCGCAAGTGACTTGACCTCCTGCAAGCCATGCATCTTATCGGCGCGTTTCCCACCTTAAGATTAGGGTAAATTTTTATAGAGGCTTTCTACCTCTTGGCACAGGCAATGAAGCCAATGCCCCCGATTCCATGAGACATGACCACAGAGTTGCGGGTTTTGAAGAACAGAGTTGCAGATTTTGAAGACCATTTCCTATCTTCAAATGTAGCTAGCTTGCTAGGCTGGCTAGATCGGGTTAATTTACTGCCGCCCAAGACTCGGCATTGTTGCTCGTTTAGCACCACCCGGGGGAGACGTGTAGGGTGGGCCTAGGAATAGGTGGTAAATCCTACGGACGCGAGCAACCTCCCTCCCCCAAATATTATATATATTAGTAAAAGATTATTTATCGTTAGTCTGCGTAAAATAATTTAAGATAGTTAAGGCTTTTTATATAAGGATATAAATCTATAAATTGTTGTTCGTGTCTGGGTGTTTATGGTGTCCGTTAAGGATGCAGTAAGGAATTTATTTTAGAAAATCAAACTGTATTAAGTCCCAGTTATATAATCAGGTCCTATGATATAATCCTACTGATTCTTTCGTGTGAGCTACTATAAGTAGCTCACACGAAAGAATCAGTCACTTTCTTGTAAGTTTTCGTTGTATCTTATGAATATGTTTCTCAGAATATTTCTCTCATAACTGTTACTTATTCAGATAGGGTGTACCTACGCAAACAAATTGTATAATACTATCTATTTCATTTAAGTAAGACGGCAGAATAGTTTCCTAATATATAATCTACTTAACTATGTTAATCCAATTTTATTTTATTTACTACTAGACTTTGCCCCCGGCTCCATTTGTGTGCGACTTTACACCCCCTAAGGGGATAAATTCCTACATATCCCCTGTACTCACAGATCTCTACCCTCCCTTAGGAACACACCTGCAAAGTTTAGGCTTCTTGCACACAGCTTGTTTCAATTGTACGTTGCTATGTAACCGACACTTTACAAGCAATTATGCTACGGACACAAAGAATACTTAAACTATAAACAGAAATTTTTGATCACAATAATATAAAGTATTGTTCCGAATGAAAATCGGATCCTCAACAGTCAGTGCAGTGAGTCACGGTGATGCGGCCGCTTAAACAACTTCTAGTTCGCCGCTAACTAAAATATTTTTTTATTTTAATTTTACTTTCTCGGAATAAATATCGTAATGTTTCGAGAATACGATTTTTGATTCAATTGCCAAGAAAGTTTAAATTAATTTTATTTGATTTCCAATATCTCTTAGTTGCTAATTTGAAATAATAAAACGAGAGTTATGGCTAAAAAATCCAAAACCATATTTTTCAGTCACATTCAGACATGGAATGAAACAGACAGTAATTTACTACCAATATAAAATGATATAACGGACCACCAACTAACGTCTAATCCAATTCATTATACAAAAAATACAAGCTTCAATATAAACCTTTTAGTTTTTTTATTAGCAACATAAAATATTGCCCGAAGAACTTAAACCAAAGATTACAACGAAATTTTACTTTTTAAATTAAATTTTTAATAAACACTTTCACAGCATACTGTTTTACTATCGTGCCGAGTGAAACGATATCAAAAGGATTAGCCGTTCTCCTACAGCGGAGAAAATTTCTGACCGAGATTTTGGTCGTGTCTTTGATTTCAGATAACTAGATTTTGTTAGGCTTGGAATTGCTATAGATTTTTTTTTTAGTATAGGAAGACAACCGAACAAGCGGGTCACCTGATGGTAAGTAATCACCGCCGCCCATAGACACCTGCAATGCCCAAAGGATTACAAGTGCGTTGCCTACCTTTTAAAAAGGAATATGCTCGCTTCTTGAAGATTCCAATATCGAACTGGTTTGGAAATACCGCTGCAGGTAGCTGGTTCCACAGTTTGGTCGTACGAGGCAGGAAATGGCGTGTGAATCGTACGGTAGAAGAACGCCACTCATCAAGGTGGTGAGGGTGGAATTTTAATTTGTAGCGAGTTGTACGGTGGTGAAATTCTGCAGCGGGTATCAGACCAAACAACTCCTCAGAACACTCCCCATGATACATGCGATAGAGAACGCAGAGGGACGCAACATCTCTACGCAGGTCAAGATGGTCGAGCCGGTTTGTAAGGACCGCGTCATCGATGACTCGAGCCGCTCGACGTTGGACACGGTCAAATGGAAGCAGTTGGTATTGTGGTGCCCCGGCCCAAAGATGGCAGCAGTACTCCATGTGGGGCCTAACTTGAGCTTTGTAAAGCAAGAGACGCTGCACTGATGTGAAGCATCTTCTTGCTTTATTGAGGACACCCAGTTTTTTGGAGGCTAGTTTAGCCTTATCTTCCAGATGACCCCGAAATTGGACGTCTCGCGTTATCTCGACTCCCAGAATCCCTATGACCGGCTTAATATCAAGGGAAGTGCTCTGAAATATTGGAGAATCGACAAAGGGGTCTTTTTAGCGGTAAACGCGCAAATCTGTGTCTTTTTGGAGTTAAAGTGACCAGATTACGATGACCCCAATCGGAGACCAGGTTGAGTGTGGTTTCGGTTAAAGACACAAGTTTGTTCCGACACTCAATGACTTGTGCCTGAGAGATTTTAGCACTACCGGGGTACAGAGCGTCTACAGTGCTGTCATCTGCATAGCAATGTATGTCACTGGTTTGTATCATATCATTGATATGCAGAAGAAACAGTGTTGGCGATAGTACACAGCCCTGAGGGACACCAGCATTCACGGGCCTAGGATCAGAGCATGAACCGTCAACTAAGACTTTAATGCTACGCTCCGAAAGAAAGCTGGATACCCATTTGCATAAATTCTCAGGCAGCCCATAGGAAGAAAGCTTCGACAAAAGCGCCTTATGCCAGACCCTGTCAAAGGCTTTCGCTATGTCCAAACTGACCGCTACGGCTTCCCCCTTGTTCTCAATTGCCTCCGCCTATCTATGTGTCAGGTACACTAAAAGATCACCAGTTGACCTGCCGCGGCGAAAGCCGTACTGGCGGTCGTTGATCAACTGGTGCTCCTCTAGGTATCGCAGGAGCTGGCAGTTAATAATGGACTCCATTATCTTGGAGAACAAGGAGGTGATAGCTATAGGCCTGTAACTACAGGGTGATCGCTCTGATCCGAGCAACTGCTCGTATCAGAGCGATCGCCCTTTTTGTGAATCGGGTGCCCTGTAGCAGTTTTCCATGACGACGGAACTATGCCAGTCGATTAGGAGTGCCGGAAAAGACTCGTCAAGACCGGAGCCAACTCAGGAGCGCAAAGTTTCAGCACAATGGGAGGAACACCATCTGGCTCACTCGACTTCTGAACGTCCAAGTAGAGGAGAGCTCTACGAACAGATTTAACGTAGAACTGAACGTCTGACATAGAGCCCCCAAACCGCGGGATGGTCGGCGGTAATTTACTTCCGTCGTCTAAAGTCGAGTTAGAGGCAAAAAGACACCCTAAAAGATCGGCTTTGTCTTTGGCATCAAAGGCCAATGATTTGTCTTCCCTGCGCAGAGGTGGGAAGGAAGGCTGACAGAAGTTACCTTCAGCAGCTTTGGCAAGAGACCAAAAAGCTCGTGTACCCGAGGGCATTCGAGCTAGTCTCTCGCCAATTCTGCTAATATGTTCCGCTTTCGCCGCTGCCGCTGCTAATAAGTTTGAAGGATCTGGAGGCGTAGTTGTACTCTTTCTTGTAGAGCTTCACTTTCGGGTCCTTGGCCGTAACCGCATTGGCCCAGGCTTGGTCAGTCAGGCAGTCTGCAAGGAGGCTTCTGACCTCAAGCAAGAAAAATTTCTTGCTTGAGGTCAGAAGCCTCCTTGCAGACGGACACAAACCAAGGCTGGGACATACTACTGTATACTCGGTACTACAGAATTTGGGATGAAAAGTTCCATACCCTGCAGCACCACGTCAGCAACAGAGTCAGCGATAGCGGTAGGATCCTCAAGCGCAAAGCAAACTCGCCTCCATGGATAGGAAGAAAAGAAGGTCCTCAACCCACCCCAGTCTGCTGACTTAAAATGCCACATCCGGCGGAATCCCGCAGAGCGGTGGTTATTATGCCATGTTAAGGGCACCATGCACCGGATCAGACAATGATCCGACGAGCCCAGAGGGGCAGCGACAGTTGCCTGGTATCTGTCCAGATGGGAAGTCAGCAGCAAGTCCAACAGTGAAGGCTTATGGTCGTCAACATCGGGAATTCGCGTTGGCGAAGGGATCACCTGTGTGAGACCATAGGCCAAAGTGAAGGCGTGCACAGTTCTACCCGCGTGGTCAGTCCTTTGGGAACCAAGCCATTCGACGCGGTGAGCATTAAAATCGCCTTATATGATAATTTCAGCGGATGGAAGCTGTTGCATAACGCAGTCTATCGACAATTCGAGATGCTCCATGAGTCGGTCAGTTTCGGCATCACCGCTGTGAGACCTGTAAAGGCAGGACGCATAAACGCGAGGGTGGTCGTCGCAATCGATGCGCAGTCAGAGAATGGAAAGGTCTCTACCTTCAAGGTTGCCGAGGCGGCGGACGCAGATATCAGTCCCTAATGAACAAGCATACACCGGCGCGATGCGTAAACTTGTGCTCAAGCTTGTAGCCAGGGTATTGCAAATAAGACGTGTCCAGTGGGGACGATATCTGAGTCTCCATCAAAAAAAGCAAAGCAGGCTTTTCGGCCTCAAAATAGTGGTGGACCGAGTTAAGGTTCGAATGTAACCCCCTCACATTACAGAAATGCACACGGATGGCAATGCTACACAGAGAAAATCTTTTGTTGGTTTTACAAACAATGTTATTTATTTAAATAGATGGGTAAAACAAGACTTAGTCTAACGGTTAGTGACTCTGGTTGCTAAGCTGGAGGTCGTGGTTGCGACGGGTACTGTTGTTTCTTCTCTCTTAGTCTAACCTAGGAATCGAACCTGAGACCTCATGATTCGAAAGCGTTTTTAGTTAGTACCACTGGATCAACGAGATGACAATGATTACAAAACGATATGATTACACTCAAAAAAGGAACTTTGATTTTAATATTGATTCAAAGTAGTCATAAGCCTCTTTCTTTCGTAAAAAAAAACTCTATATTTTGTATCTTGCATCCGACATTTTACTTCAACAAGATTTGTACAAAATTCTGTAGCCATTATTTTCATAACTTAAATCGCTTTTACGCAAGGATCTAGACGGATAATTGCATAAAAATATGCCCAAGCGCTTTTAAGTAGGTTAATGAAATTGTCCACGACTCAAAACGTTTCACGATGTTCAAAGAATGCAGATAAAGAATAAAATGTACAAAGAATTAAACTTTCTGAAATATTAAGTCTTCTGAATGTTACTTATTTTTTTACTAGCTGTATCTTGAAACGTTTTGAATCTTTGGACAGCTAATTCTGTTTCATTACATTGAATATTTAAACAGTCGATTTTCTCTCATTCTATAGTTCCGTTCTAAATATACTTATATTTGCGATAGCGTTTTAATTTGATTCTAGGTTTAATTATGGGGATTCGCCATTTAGACATTATTTGCGAAATTATGTTAAAGAAAAAGTCAAAACGTCAGGACTCAAAAATTGTTTCTTTAAAACCCTATATAAATTGTATTGCTTTGCTTTGTTACACATATAAAAATGTAAACCAACGGATAAGCCTTTACTCAGAACAATTACCCTGCACAAGTACAAGGTCAAAACAGGATGAAACCGAATATTAGAACTTACCAAGAATTTTTATTTATAAGAACTTAAGGCGCTGATACACCTGAGCATTCACTTGTAACAGAACAGCGAGCATTTGACGTTTTCTGTTTTGTTGAACTAAACATTCTTACGATCATTCTAACGAACACTCTAAATTCAAATAGTCCGTAGAAAAAATATAGAAGTCGCACTACAACAGCAGTTTAACCCAATATGTTTACTTCAGTTTCACTTATGAATTATTTTTAGAGTAAGAGTAAGATACATAAATATAACGTTTCTAAATAATAAAATGCATAACGTTTCTAAATAATAAAATGCAGATTTTAATTTGAACAGGTTTAATAAATCACACAAGTGTCTGTTCCTACGTTCAAATGTATTTATCGATATCGAGAGTTTATCAACATTCTATTAAAATTACATACATACATACATACATATCGTCACGCCTTTTATCCCCGAAGGGGTAGGCAGAGGTGTATTTCTACACCCACTTTTCGCCAGATATACTTTAGTCCCACGTAATAAGGGGCGAGCCTATTGCCGTACCGGGCACATTTCCAGACTCCGTGCTACTACTGAGAATTTCGTGACAGAAGAACCCAATAACACTGCCCGACCCAGGAATCGAACCCGGGACCTCCCGATCCCATGCGCACATTTATGCCGCGAGACCAACGAGGCAGTCGTATAGGGTATGATGTCGAGTTTTTCGTCTCTACGCAAAGATGGTATTTGCATCGTGTTATCCCTTAGTCGCCTCTTACGACACCCACGGGAGAAGGGGTGGTGACACTTGTATTCTATGCCGTCAACCACACGGAAAGTCTATTAAAATTAATTTTGAGTAAACTAAATTTAAGGATCTATTGTAAGCATTATCGATATTTTATCGATATTTATTTGGAGTAAGCCCATCACTAGTCAAGTTAAAATTAGTGACAAACTACGAAGATTCTTCAGTAAATTAAAATCATAAGTCAAATTGAAATAAATATATTGGGTTTAACCGCCATTGTAGCGCGAATTCTATGTATTATCTATATTCTAAGGCTCGCTCGAATGTTTGCTAAAACACACTCATTTGTTTTGTAACATTTGCAAGAATGGTCATTACCGGTCAATGCTCAAGTGTATCAGTGCCATTATATTTAAATCTTTATTGGAAATATAAAAGTAATTCTGGAATATGTGACTGCAATATGCCGTAATTTGAAAGTAGCAAGGTTCTCAATCTTTACAGCATTACAAAAATACAAGTAAAACAGCCATACAGGTGGAGGGCTATATCAATAAAATTAGAACCACTAAACATCGAAAAAACATTTTTTACGCCAAGTAATCAGACATGTAGCGTAACGAATGCGCATCGATACATGGATATCTTTTACAACCTGTCTAGAATTTATTTCAAATAATTTTCAATAAAACATTGGATATGTTTATTATCAAACAACCAACATAAAAAGGAGCCCCTACTATTGGCCAGCTTTGCCTCTCACACGTTTGCGTCCGCACTGGTCCCTGTGCCGGCCACAAGTTATTGATTCGTTTGTTGTCCTGCTAATCGTGCCAGGCGCACGTGAGTCACGTGATATCGTGCAGGCATATTGCGGGTGGTGTAATAATTGGTGGTATAAGTTTTAACACTTTAACAGCCGACTATTTTAAAGCGCGCCTTTCCTGGTACGCCGGCGATTTTTGCCGATATTGTAAGCCTTATAAAAAAAAACTATTTGTGATACATCCATATTTTATTATTTTTTTATGTCTTTGGTATTTTATATTTTAAGGATAGTAATAAAAAACATTTGTAAATTATATATTTTTATTTGAAAATCTTACATGAAAATAGGCTGAATGTGAAAAAAATAAAAACTCGAACATGTACATTTTTTATCATTTTAATGGAATATAATTTTTTTGATCGGTATAATTCTTACGTATATGAAATATTTTGAAGCAGGGATCAATGTATCGACAATATTATCCTGTGATTGCAATTGATAAATATGCCGAGAACTTGCCATTTTGCGCCAAAATGCGTGCACGTACTTTCGCGTTAGCGGCGTGGGAGACTAGTGATCTGTAGACTATGCGACACACCCCGCACCTCCCATCGGTGAATCATACATGTGTGAGTAGCTAAAGAGTTTGTACACCGGGGTTACACGTAAATCACAGGGTTATACGTATATCACGGGCGTCATTTTAGAACAAATGCTAAGAAAGTCGGCGTCATTTTAGAACAAACGCTAAGAAAGTCGACTCCGTAATGAGTACGTGATCAGCGTCCTGAGACAATCCCATCCACCCGTACCCAGTACGTGATCGGCTGTTAAGTGTTAAGTAATCGTGTATGGTAGTTGCAGACAACCTATGACCCACATGAATGGTACAGAAAGCAAAGGCAGCTTTGAGGAACTATTGTGTGTACTGTATTGGATTATGTCTCGTATGGTAGCAGTAAATATAAATGTAGAATATTGAAGTATTTTTTTAAATTTAACATTCATAAACGTCATATTGTGACCTAAATGAATTATGGATTTTACTTATATACGTGCGTGTCAAAACCGCAAATGAGCATTTTACTAAAAAAACATCCTCACGAAAATTATTTCACGCAGACATACTTATGTACCTACATATAACATGTTTCATTTACGCTAAATAATATTTTTGGCACGTGACCGAGCCGAAGACAACCTTCACTAGTGGAGGAGGCGTGAAAAATAAAAAAAAATCTCAATTGAGTTAGAGGACTGGTAGGGATGATGAGTTTGTTTTTAAGTATTCATAGGTTTTATTTTGTAAAGGAGCGTCTCATGTTCAGTCTGTAGATTTTACAGTGAGACTTTGTATAATAATGGTAATAAAACAAACACAATTTCAGTTGACTTTAGTAGCGATACGGCAATATGAATATGCTAGGATTAGAAATGTGGTGTTAACTTAAATTAGATCTACTGATGTTCGTGCAAAACAGTATGTGGGAAAACGTAAGCTGTTTAATGATTGCTGGTGAAATAAATTGACATTGAGATTATAACTTGATTGTATTGTTGGTAGTTGTCTTGCAAAAAATATTTGATTTTGAAATACTCACTTAGTCTCGGTTTTGCATTCGAAAACGCATAGTAACAACCAGGGTTGTAGAAACAAATACGATCGTAAAAACCAGTAACGCACTTTTTACGAGAGCAAAGGATAATTTGGTATAATTCACTCCGAGTGGCTTCGTGTATTTTGGCGTCAAAATGAGCTCCATAGTGAGAACAGATATGATATTTAGAAGAAAATGTACCGAAAATGTTTGCAGTCTATGAAATCAAATACAGACACCACTTTCAAATACTAAAGAAGCAAAGTATGGTAAAGTATTTTAGTATTTATTGGCAAATATTTAAATGGTTTATATTGTGTAATTTACTTAAAATAAAGGTAAAATACCTCTTATTTGGCCCGACATCTCGGCGTGCGTTACTTTTCACTCATGGTCTCTGCAAAAAGCTCAGATATTAAAATAGAGGCGCATTTCATATGGGCGCTCTGAAGACAAACTTTCTGCGACCCAAATAGCCGCTTGGCGGCGTGGCAGTCCCGCTACGGCAGCTGTCTTTCTCTCCTACAGTGTATCTTAACTACAAGAGCAAGAGAGACGGAAAACGACGCCACCGCCGCCAACGGCACCATCTACGAGCTAAACTGGGGCCAGACCCCACTTGGAATCGGCACACGAAATCCCTAAGGACTGCGGTTCTATGTATAAATCTGTATTCATTAGTCTCGGGTTGACTTCAGTCCACCAGTCAAAGTTAATATTCTGCCAAATCTGTTACACTCTGCCGCTATTACGATGATGTTGACTTTCAATTATAAAAATACATTATTTAAGTAGAATGGTTACTGCAATAATTAACTATGTAGGGTGAACGAGCCAATTCTTGGCATTTTAAGGCCTGTTGCTAGGAGTTTGTGAATCCTTATTTACGGGCATTAAACATTATAATTATACAATTAGCTTGTACTTTATTTCTTGAATTAAATGTTCGGTACCAACAATTGGGTAGGTGCCAAAGTCTAGTGAGGTTACCCTAACTACAATAAAATTAAAGAACATTCAGACCTTTTGAACTGTTCCTTACATTACGTTGTAAAATAATATACTAATTATATTCTTTATCCGTAGATATGACATACCACAGTTATTAAAATTATAAGGATTTGCGAAAATAGGCTTACAAATGGTGTCTAAATTCAAATATATCATAGTTGAAATTCCGATTAACCCGGGGAATTGTAAGATCATCCCTATTTCCAGGGAATAAACAGATCTAGTAACAGGGTCTACAATGATCTATAAGGTTCTGTAAGCGATGAAGATATTTTATAAGAGTCATCATGGGGATAAAACTAGAGAACTATCCTATATTTCTTAAACAAAAAAGCGATCATAATTGGTCCATTCATCTATGAGCTACGATTTGTCAGACAGACATACCAACCCACATATACACTGTACAGTGTAGTAAACTGTACACCACTGATAGTTTGTAAGAAGTAAAGTAGTTGAGCGTGTTTGTGAGAGAGAACACTTCTAGTAATATATGAAAAGTTTATTATTCACTAGTTAAGTAAATAAAGTAAGTACACGATTTAATATCAAGTGATTCTCACACAGGTACGTTCGTTAGTACGTTAAAGTGCACACTGTCCAAGTAATTGCTACGGCGGAAAATGATCGACCGTTTTGCATAGTCAGCTAAAGATTATTATAACTAAGTGTACGTAAACCGTACATACTCCCAACCCGGGCAAAGTAACAAAAAAAATAAAAATAAGACTATGTAAGAATCACTCATACAAAGCAAAAAATTGATTAGCCTTAAATACAAAGTAAACATGTAAAATTAAAAGATAAATGATAATAAGTTTAGGTTCTTTAAAACTAAAAATGAAATTCGACATCCAGGTTAGGCTTCGCACCATCTTGTGTCCTTGGATGCGGACGCTCCATCACCGAGCGAGACCGGAAGAACTTCTTAATCCCGGTAGTGGGTTTTATGGACTGCATCTCAATATGCTCCGTTGTATCTGGAGAATTGCTAATGTTGCATGATTTTCTCTTGCAGTAACCACGTTTGCTCGCCACCCATATAGTTATTGCGACTCCAATAACAGCCAGTAGCAAGTAGGAAATGGCGTAGTGATGTATGTCGTGACTTGTTAATATCGGCGTTGGGAGTTGTTCCTTGTCCTTTAGGTACCGTACTGCACTTTCGACCGTTGAGATGTCTTCGTTATGGCTCGTTTTCAGAAGCGAGGTGGAGTCTGTGTTAACTATGCTATTGATAGTTTTATCCAGAGAAGGCGTTTGAATGTCGTATTCCAGCTTAACGTTACTGTAGTAGTGATTGTGAGAGTTTATTTTTAAATCCCTTGTTTGGATAAGGCATCCTTGTTTGAGCGATACTATAGATGACGTATTGATGACGTGCACTCTGACGTCACTATCGCACACAGTCCGTATACTGCACGAGTCACAGCACGTCACTAGCCACGTGTTCGTGCGGTGTAATGCCACCCATGTAGTGTCGCATTCCGTTTTCTTTGTAATGCAGGGTAAAGTTGTTTGGTGTCCTAATAATTTGGCTTCACATGGTGCATTGATGTTTTGTAAATTGAAAACTGGCAGGTTTAATACGCAGATGAAATTATCCATTTGCCGTTGAACGCAACGATTTAATTCCTTTTCGTTAAATCTGACGTAAGTATTTTTCTCCAAGTTCACAGCAATGTACTTCGACGACACCGAAACGGCTCTTGTGCCGTTTGCTTCCTGTGGGTTCTTCAAGGGCAAAGGAAAAAATTGATATAGAATATAGTCTTCGTCGCTCGCCAATGGAATGTGAAGCTCATACATAAAGTAACAGTCGGTAACTCGAGCCTTGACGTAAATAAGTTCATATACATCCTTTATTTCATCTTGAATGCTGGCTACCGGTAAGGCTAATGTCTTGGGCAACTGTCCTGAGATAATTGTGAGCTGTTGGATCAGATTGACTGGAGTCAGTAGGTGAACATCGATTCGTCCCTTATAGGTATCCATCAAGGTGTTGAAAAGGGTTTCCTGAATGTTTTTCAAGGTTGTTAGTAGTAAATGTGCAGCAAGCGAAGCGGAGGTAAAGTAGGTGGTCGCCATAGCCACTTCGATTCCCGATTCGATCTTCGCAAATTTAAAGTCAGTTTCGTTCATAAATTTGTTGATAAGTGTAAATTGGTTATTTATATTTTGTTCATTTTTCTTCAGAATTTCGTTCTCTATTTCGACAATAGAAGTCTGGTTTCGCACTAGTTCTAGAAGATAGTTCTCGTTTTTCTGTATGTTTTGAATATCCTTCTGATATTGTACAGCAAATGCCTGATCTAGGATTCCAAAGAGGCTGTTCGCGACGTAACCGACGCCGTCGATCAACCCCCGTCTGTTACGACCCGACAGATGTTTGTGTGGGGCCAGTAGTACGCTGTTGTAATGTTTTAGAAGATCCAATTCGTGCGAAAGCTGACGTATTGTTGTTTCACAATATTTTGGCTCCAAACTTTCACAAAAGTTCAAAATGTCTTGTAAGTAGTTTTCAAATCGTTGAACTCCACTCCAGTAGGTAGATAAATTGTAATACATTAGCAGTCTCCACTCGTTATGAATTAGTTGTACTTTTCCAATGTTGTCGTAGTATATAGGGCGATCGCTTCCTAGACTTGTGATTTGAACACTTGGAGTGAGGTCACCCGATGGTACGGCGAGTCCGTATGTTCCAGCCGTCAAAGAAATAAGAAATAGTAAAATTGTCAACATCTTGTAGATTATTTTGCTCTTTAGGTTTGTATATAGTGCGCCTCGGTTAACTGGTAAGTCGATAATGAATTTATTATTGTTTAAGTTATTGCGAGGTTTCAAGTGGCAATAGCGACAGTTTCGTAATCGGTCGCTTCAAAATGCTAACTTGCGTTTTTATAGTTGCAACTCGCACGTGTCCGTCGCTTCCAGGATGGACCTCGATCACACGCCCCAGGGCCCATTTTCCAGGTGGAAGTTTGTTGTCCCTGACTAAGACGATGTCATCGACTTTGATGTTAGGTGTGGGTCTCAACCATTTGCTTCGGGATTGTAATGTTGTAAGGTACTCCGAGGACCAGTGCTTCCAAAACTGATGGAACATGTTCTCCGTTAACTGCCATCTTCTCCGTAGATCTAGCTGGCGGTCATCTTCATAGTTGGATAGCGGCAGCGTCATAGTTGGACTACCCGTTAGAAAGTGTCCGGGCGTCAAATAGTTATAAAATTCCTCTGGGTCCTCTGTAAGCGGGCAAAGCGGCCGGGAGTTCATGCACGCTTCTATTTTAGACAATAAAGTCGTGAACTCCTCAAAAGTCAGCTTCTGTTCGCCAAGTACGCGACGCAAGTGATGTTTCATAGAACGCACAGCTGACTCCCAGATTCCACCTGCCGTTGGCCAGGCAGGCGCGTTGAAGTGCCACTCTACTTTCATTTTACTAATGTCTTTGAAGAAATCAGGTGAAAGCTCTACTTTAAATGTCTCGTATTCGTTGTTCAGAATCTTCGACGCCCCGATAAAATTCGTCCCGCAATCAGAATAAACGTGACTTGGTGTGCCGCGTCTAGCACACATCCTTTGAAAAGCGCCAAGGAATGATTCAGTTCCCAAGTCAGAAACTAGTTCTATATGAACTGCCTTCGTTGCCAAACAAACGAAGATCGCGATGTACCCTTTGGATGTCTTTATGCCTCTTCCTTTATTCAATTTGACATCCACGTGACCGGTGAAGTCAACCCCCGTGTGAGTGAAAGGGCGCGAAGGTGTCACGCGTTGAGCAGGAAGGTCGGCCATGAGCTGATAGTTTTCTTTGGTCTTGAATCGATGGCAGCGCACACATCGGCGTAGTTCAGTTTTCACCGCTCTATTGCCTCCTACTATCCAGAATTGTTGACGGATATAGGCGAGCGTAAGTCGGGCTCCCCCATGTAAAGTCACCGCATGAGCTTGATTTATTAATAACTGAGTAAGTCTACTTTTTCTTGGAATAATTGCGGGATTTCTCATTCCAATAGGTAAATCGGTTTTGTTTAATCGACCACCCACACGCATAATGCCCGTTTTGTCCAAATAGGGGTATAGTTTACAAATAGTACTTTTGGTAGGTACAGGTTGACCCTTAAGTAATAAATCGTATTCTAAGTTGAATTCAATTCGTTGTATATTTCTCGTTATTATTGTCATAGCGTTATCAAGTTCATGTATTGTTAGACAACCGTGGGACATTTGTCGAGCGGAGTCAAGTTTCTTCTTTGTGGTACCGCTATGAAGTGCATCCAGGCAACTTATTAGTTAAATTAGTCAGTATCAATGCTTGTACATTGAAAGTATACTCGGAGTGTATTGATTTGCAGTTGAGATGGAGAATTCCCTTGCAGTTGCGTGCCGTAGATCCGATTCCAGTTATAGCGGCGTCAAATTTGTTCCGAGGTAAGCGTAGTAGTTGCGCTGCATTTTCAGAGATCAAGTTTGTTTGGGACCCTTGATCTAGGAGACCCCGTAAAGTTATATAGTTTCCATCGGCCGATAGTACCTTGACTTGAATTGTAGTTAGTAAGACTTCAGTGCCATCAGCCGCCAAATGGTGAGTGCCAGTTGGAGTTGATGTTGATGGACCTGGGTTCGAATTCTGGTCTTGCTGCCTTTTAACATTTGGTTCATTGGAGGTAACTTTGTTCAAGTGTAATAATGTATGATGTTTAAAATTACACTCGCGACATGTTTTCTTCGAATTACAAGCGACGCTGCCGTGGCTGTATAGACAGTTTTTGCAAACTTTGAGTTTTGCAACAGTTTTATTTCGTTGGGAAATATTCATGTCGATAAACTTGTCACATTGCATCAACACGTGATCTTTGTGACAAAGAGGGCATTGTCCATAAGATGCATGAAAAATTTTTGAGTATCCAGATTTTTTCATATCTTGTTGTTTGTTAGAAAAAATATTGGGCTTATAGTTGTTACTCCAGCCCTTGTTGTTTGGCCTTGGAGTTTTGCTTTCAGCGGAGTCTTTAACGCAGCTTTTTGCAGTTTCGTAAGCGAGGAATTTGAGCTCTAGGAAGTTAAGAAATTCTTCAAGGTGCGGCAATTCCCTGTTATTCTGTGTTTCTTTCGTATATTCGTTAAGAGTAGCCGAATCCAATTTTTGCGACATATTGTAAACAATCATTGGACCCCAATTCGATACGTCAACTCCCATGTTGCCAAGGCCGTTCAGGCACTCTGTTATTACATCGTGCATCCGTTTCAAGTTGTTGGCGTTAGGTTGTTGAATAGCCGGTAAATGTTGCATGGCACTCATGAATGATGTAAACTGCAGTCGACGGTTGTTATATCGGTGTGATAATATTTCCCAGCATGAATCGTAATTGTCTGCACTAATAGACAGGTGATGGACGAGGCGTTCAGCCTCACCCTTCAGCTTCGTTTTTAAATACTGCATTTTCTGCGCCTTTGAAATGCTCGGGTTGTTGTGAATAGTTTCCAGAAATATGTCCTTGAAAGTAATCCAATGAATATAATTTCCAGAAAATTCCGGGATATCTATTTTCGGTGCAGAACGCTGGTAATGTATAGAAGACCAAATTTTGCTATTCAGATCTCGTTTCAGATTGTCATATTTTTGTTCAATCGCTTCGTATTTTTGGTTGTACTCTGCGCTCAAATCGGATACTTTCAGTTCGTCTTCTAACTCCCAGTGTATCTTATCAATCAGCTCCCACTTGGATTTCAAGATTGTAAGATGTTCTTCGAATTCCCATTTTTCAGTTATAGAGTTAATGTCTATTTTCGACATAGCCTTGTTCAAGGCCTTAAAGTTACGTTCTTGTTGAGTAATCAGTTTTTCTTTTACGTCGTCTACCGCGTCGTCGTCCATGAGTCCGCTTAAATCAAAATCTAAATTTTGTTGTTGTTGCTGTTGTTTTCGTTGAGTAGCCAGCAACTCTAAAATATTTTTCTTTGTTGATTCGTACAAGCTTTTAGTTTTTTCATAAATGCCGTTCTTGAAATATCCAATGCTTTTGTTTTCGACATTTTTTAAGAGTATCTGATGTAGTTCGTCGAAGTTTACCCATAGTTTCTCTAAGCTCGCTAAACGTTTTTCCAGGTAATCGACAGTTTTTCTAGAAATGCTATCTTTCTTATAGTTATTACACAGTGTTTTGATGTCTTCAAAAATGCCAACTTGTTTGGTAAGTTGAAGCTCCATCGTGAGTAGTTGAGTTTTGTGTAATAGACAAGTTAGTAGTTGTAAAGGTTAGATGTAGTTGAAAAATAGAAGGTAACAGGTAAGTGAGTACCTTAAGTTCAGTTAAAGGCTCCTGGGAAGTTGTTTCCTGGATAAAAGGAAGATCAGGTAGATATAGTTCCGCAGTTCCGCTAGTCTCCAGTTTTCAATGTTTCTTTGTTACTCGTAGTGTTCTCGAGCACCGTCGAAATTGAAGTTTGTTGATGCTCAGTCAATCTGTGCCCTTGTGATGACACTCGACTCTCAATCTGGACTGGTGAGACCCGCTTGTGGGAGGCCAGCCAAACCGATTCGCTATCACACTTTATGAGACACAAAAATCCTGCAGCATCCCGGTAGAAGGACCATTTAATGTACAGTGTAGTAAACTGTACACCACTGATAGTTTGTAAGAAGTAAAGTAGTTGAGCGTGTTTGTGAGAGAGAACACTTCTAGTAATATATGAAAAGTTTATTATTCACTAGTTAAGTAAATAAAGTAAGTACACGATTTAATATCAAGTGATTCTCACACAGGTACGTTCGTTAGTACGTTAAAGTGCACACTGTCCAAGTAATTGCTACGGCGGAAAATGATCGACCGTTTTGCATAGTCAGCTAAAGATTATTATAACTAAGTGTACGTAAACCGTACATACACAGATACGACAAACTTGAAACACCCAAAAATTTTTGCGTTAGGGGCTAAAAAGAAATTTGAGACCAGTCATACTGAACCGCAAACATCACTCATTATAATAACAATTCATTACGTTAGGCTTGTATTTCCCCTCTTAAAATTCTAGTACAAAATTAATCCACTAGCCTAAACGCTTAGTAATTCTGGCCGACATATGCCCATCAACCAAACTCGTTAACGTTAAATCATTAACGCAAACGTCACACCCGATCTAATTTTGCTGCCGTCAATCAGTCACATATGTGAATATAGTGTCGGGCAGGCGGTAACCTATATGAATTTACTGACGGACAGCCTTTGTGCCTGCATTTGGATAACTGAATGGTGTTGATTGATATTCAACCTTGTTATGTAATGCTAGAGTTTATATTCATTTGCTGGTTCCGGATTAGTAGATCAATGATCTTAATTAAACGCGGTGCAATGAAATTATCTATTCATAATTACATACATACATAATGTGTGGAGTTACGAGAATGGATAAGATTAGGAATGAATACGTGAGAGGTAGTCTGAAAGTGGCGCCTATAGACGAGAAAGTGAAAGGAAGTCGTTTGGCTTGGTATGGACATATTATGCGAAGAGATGATATGTATGTAGGTAAGCAAGTGATGAATATGAAGGTAGAGGGATGGAAAGGGAGAGGGAGGCCAAGGAAAAGATGGATGGACTGTGGGAGGATGGATATGAAAGAGAAAGGGGTAAATGATCAGATGACGGGCGACAGAAAAGAATGGAAGCGAAGGACGTACTGCGCCGACCCCAAATAGATTGGGACCAGGGCAAGAAGATGATGAATTACATAAATACATAAGCTTACGCCTTTTTCCCGTCGGGGTAGGCAGAGACAACGGAACGCCACTTGCATCTATCCTTACAAACCTCACGCGCTTCCTCTACATTCTTTACTCTGTTCATACATGCTCGCCGGTACCGGGTGCTTAGGACCTGCCCGTTTTTCAAAACGTCACCAATTTCGTCGACGAATGTCCTACGAGGTCGGCCGCGACCGGCTTGCCCATACACGTTAGCCTCATATATTTGGTGCGTCATTCTTTCTTCACTCATTCGCTCCACGTGCCCAAACCATTTCAGCAGTCCTTTCTCAATCCTTGTCGCGACATCTTCTTTTAGGCCACATCGCTCTCGTATTACTGCATTCGGAATTCTATCAATCAGTCTTACCCCACACATACTATGCAGTGACCACATCTCAACTGCGTTAATTCTGCTTTCATGCTTTTTCTGCCACACCCAACACTCACTACCGTACATCAACGTGGGCACAAGCACTCCATTATGAACTGCCAGTCGCGCCTGTTTTGGCACATTCTGGCTGTTCATAAAGGCATGCAGCGCTCCATTTACACAGTTTCCCGCAGTCACTCTCCTTTCAATATCTCCTTCACATCTTCCATCTCTTGTAAACATGCTACCCAAATATACAAATTCTTTCACTTGTTCAATGTTTTCTTCTCCAATTGCAATATTACATTCAATCACATTTTCATCCTTCTCAAACACCATCACTTTCGTCTTTTTTGCATTCAATTTCATACCTTTCGATTCAAAGCTCTCATTCATGCAGTTCATCATTTGTTGTAACTCAGTCGCCGACGACGCCAGAATGACTTGATCATCGGCGTACAAGAGGCACTTAGCACGCAATCCTGCCATATCGATCCCGCATTCCATTTCCCTCATATCTTTCATGCAGCTATCCACGAATAAGTTGAACAACCAGGGCGAGGCTGTACACCCCTGTCTGACACCTATAGAGATGTCAAACCAGTCTGTATAGGCACCGTTAACCCGGACACAGGCTCTGGAACCCCTATACAGAGATTTCAGAGCCCTAATTATAAAATTGTCCACCCCATACATAGATAGCACCTTCCATAATTCCTTTCTATTCACTCTATCATAAGCCTTTTCCAGGTCTATGAACGCGCAATATACTTTCTGGTTTTTTGCCAGACACTTTTCGGTTACGCAGCGTAAGGAAAAGACCCGATCCGTACATCCCATTCCCTTCCGAAATCCCGCTTGCACATCCCATATCTTCTCATTAGTCACATTTACTACCCTATCAATCAATATTCTGGCATACATTTTTCCTACTACACTAAGAAGGCTGATCCCGCGATAATTTCGACATTCCTGCTGCGAACCTTTCCCTTTATAAATTGGAACAAGCACTGCCTTCGTCCAGTCATCTGGGACCTGGCCTTGTTTCCAACACAGGTTAAAAAGGCGATGCAGCAGGTTTACGATTAGTCCATCGCCAGCCTTCAACATTTCAATCGTCACCTTATCACGCCCAGCAGACTTGCCGGACCTCACACCATTTAGCGCTTTCATAATTTCATCCATTCCAATTTCATCACTAGGGCCATCATGTATATCTATCATCTCTTCTTGCTCTATTTCACTCACATCTTTCTCAAATAAACTCTCAAAATAGTCCTTCCAGCACTGTAGTATCATTTTTTCTTCATTCATAACTTCACCTTTTTCATTCCTAATAACTTTCATTGATCCATTTATATTTTTGCCCCGCGCTGCTTTGACTAGTTTCCAAAACAGTTTTATATTGTCTTAGAAACTTGAGCCAAATTGATCCTCATATTTCTTCTTTTGCTCATTCTTCTTCCTCTCTATACATTCTTTTACTTTAGCTTTCACACATCTATAATATTCCACTTTTATAATAAATTCTTCTAGTTTCACCATCCCACCAGTCTGCTTTCTCATATTTCTTACTTCTTCTTTTACTCACACCGCATACATCTTCAGCACTTTTCACTACGTTGGTTTTAAATACCAACCATACATCATTCACACTTTCCCTATTTACATCACTCCAGCTTTTATCCAGCCGTTTGCTCAATTGCTTTTTATACATCTCTTTCGTATGCTGATCTTTCAATCTTTCCACTTTTATGCGTTCTAATTCTGTATACGATTCTTTTGCTCTGCTGCTCTATTCATAATTAATTCTTATTAATACGAATGATTAAATGAGTCAAATATGTTCAAGTAGAAATAAGTTTTATTTTAATGCAGTATTATTCAGTGACTCTTTGACAATAATTTAGAAACATCTCAAAGGATTTTTCGTGTTACTTTGAGCCTATTGTAATTATTACTGTCTAAATAGCAATTGGTCGAAATTGTGTCCCGTATTTTTTTGTTCTCACTTAGTGATTCCTGTAAAATTCAAATGATTATTATAGACATAACTGCAATCATCTGCAAAAAATATTACATACATCTTTTGGTTAATAAATCGGTGTTTGAATGCACGGATGGCGTAGTGGTTTGAATCACCCGCATTCCCTTTTAAAACAGCCTTTTTATTAACATTACTTCATTAAGTTGATTTCGTAAATTGTCTTTTATATCCATTTTTCTTTTGGATACCGTAAAAGTGCTTTGTCAGTTTAAAACCCAATAATACTTTACTCGGAAGTGGTCAAAGCTCAGTAGCGATAAGATCATCTACACCGTAATGACGAGCCATACAAAAACCGAAAAGGCCTCTAAAATATGACGAATCCACGCCTTTCATAGCCACACTAGCCACTAAAACAGCCTATTACAATTTCACCTGAGGCGAAAACGTTTCACATTTTACTACCTTCTACGTATTTAGCATCTTTTTGCTTGGCCGCTCTCGCTCGAACCTTGTTCGCTTTTTCCCTCTTTTTTACATCGTTTTTTTACTAGTCTTTACCGCTACTACTTTTGTTTCGCAATTTACCGTTATTTTATAGTGAGCTATATGTATATATTCTTTTGTTACATTTTACCCCGTCAAGCCGCAGTCATTCGTCCTGTCGCGCTCTACTGTATTAACCCGATGTAGGAATACAGGTAATGGAATGTAATTTTATTATTTCTACTTTTTTCGAGTTTTGTACCGCTGAATAAACAAGGCCCGAATAGGATTACTTTTGCGCTAGTACGATGGTCGGTGGAATTTTTTATTTTGGAATGTTGTATCGTTGTGCTAAGCTTTTACATGACGTGTTCAATGATGCACTGATGTATTTAGTATTTATCTACATTTTTCCTTTCTGTAATTTTTTTTTGTCCACGTAACAGACTATTCGACGCCAGTCAAAGCAATTCAGTATCTTTTTGATATCGGTATATCAATTATGAAAATTCAATAAAAAAACTGATGCCAAAACTGCATATCCGTGCTAGAGTTGGTTCTTCAAATTATTTTGTAAACTAACATGTTTGCAGAACATCACACCAATTATATCATCTTGCGTCTTCTTTTATCATAATACATAAACAGAAAGGTACATATCCTTTTCTTATTTTGTTTAACAGTTGATATTTATCATTTAAAACATTTCATTTAAATTAGTCTATCTGAATAGGCTATTACACACGGCAACTTTAGAGATGATACTGAGCGTATAAAATTGCAGACGAACAATGTTCTTCCAGCTTGATCTCAATGCTGATTTAATTGTCTGCTGTATGTCCGATATTGATCTAATATTGCACTTAAAACCTACTACTATAAAAATAGCTCCAGGGCGTGCGTCTTGGAGCGCGACCGGGACAGCGCCTGGATGATGATGATGACTATAAGAATACAAATGCCAGTTACGGAAATTAAATCCCTGTGGTAAAAGCAAAAATACCATTGTAGTAAACAATCATCACTTCTAATCTATTTGCCTTATAAAGCCATTTGCTTTTGCCCTCTTTTCACTCCATTTTAAATTAGCTCATGTGCTTGGAATATTCAGTGTGCTTGGCGTCAGGTACGAGAGTAAATCCATTTTGTATCTTGCTATTTTTATTTTAATATCATAAGTATATAGTAAAAGTAATGCTCAACCACTTTTTTTACAATATATTTTTTAACAATATAATTTACTGACGTACCTAATAATATAATTTACAGCCTGCCTCGATGGTCTCGCGGCATAAATGTGCGCGTGGGATTGGGAGGTCACAGGTTCGATTCCCGGGTCGGGCAAAGTGTTAATGGGTTTTTCTGTTAGGAAATTCTCAGTAGCAGCACGGAGTCTGGTAATGTGCCCGGTACGGCAATAGGCTCGCCCCCTATTACGTGGGACTTAAAAATTCGTGGCGAAATGTGGGTGTAATATTACACCTCTGCCTACCCCTTCGGGGATACAGGCGTGAGTCTATAAATAAAAAACAATATAATTTAATAAATTAAACGGAGTATCCATTTGCCGCTTGTTATGATCAACAAAAATTCGCACATCCACGTTATTCTGAATGTTATTTGAATGTGCGTTCCATTTGGCCATTTCGCTGGTGTGAATCCCAAAAATGCCACTGCAATCGTTCCTGGTTTAGTTCTGTCCACATGTTACTGTGACTTTTGTCACAAAAAAAGTTAACGCAGATTTTTGAATATGACTTTTCGAGTGGCGACTGTTGTAACCGAGGCTTTATGTCGATTTAAAACTTTTGACGCAGATTGAAAGTTGAACTGCATTGGATGGATTGGTAAATTTATATAATTTTTAAAGAAGCACTGTTATAGAGGAGCTTGAGTTTTAAAAAATTGTTCAAATAGAAAATAAGCCATAGCAATATAATTATTATACAATATGCCATTATTTTCATCCCCTAGTTTGTAATTAATTGTTAAAATTCTGCTAGAAACATTGATGACCAACGTTTTTGAAAAGTCGTGAGTTTTCTTAATACCTGTAGGTGTTTCAAAGTACACATCAAAGTCAAAACAAGCTGATTTTAAATAATTACTTTAGAATTAAAGTAATTCTTTATTGCGCACAAATAAGCAAGTACATGAAAGGAAAAATATCATGCTAATATTACACGTCGTTTCATGTATAAAGGCAAGCTTTTCTAGGAGAAAACCTTTGAGAAGAAGAACGGTGGCAATATATTTTTAAAGACAAGGGTAAAATGCAGTGAAAAAATAATTGAATTTATGTATATATAAAATAATAAATTCCGAAACTAACTACCTTTATACAGATGGGTTAAAAAAAGTATTAATATTTTAAGTCACAAAAGTGTATTGATGAGTCAAAGACTCATACAAAATTAATTAGTGTAGTCTTAATTATATTCAATTTATTTAAGGTATAAATACCTATTTGTTTCCGACGTTTCGCTCGTCTTGCACCGAGCGTGGTCGCGGAGAGACTCGATTATGAGTCAAAGACTTATTTCTGACATCCGTGACAGCCATGACAACTTTTAACGTGTGCCAGCGTTTTATGTCGACGTGTAAAATATTTCTATAATGACCTCGCTTTAGTAAATCACAAAATTCTGTCAATTATTCGATACAAAAAAACGGCATTGCAACAAATACAGCTTGTAATATACAATTCAACAATTCAAGGAAGATAATTATTACACAATAAATCGTCAATAATTTCAAGCAAGTATACATAATTATAGTTCATGTAATAGCTCTTAATCACCAGTTTAAGAAATGTAATAGCCCAATTTTTGCTCCGATTTTGGCACGGTTTTCTTACTGTTATATAATATTACTAAGAATATTTTACGTTCATACGAAGTGAGAATTGTTATATTTCCATGTATTATTTATCTTTGAATAGAAATATTTTCGTATATTTATAAGTGCACGATATATAGTAACAATTTCTTTCTCACAAGACTGATCTCCATAAAGCAGTGGTGATTATTATATAATATATTGCCCAGTTTAATACCTTACCATAGCTGATCTTTAGTTGGGGTAGGGAACTGTAATAATTTCCTATTGCAAGCTGATTATAAAAAAGGTTATTAGCCAATCATAATTTATAGACAGGAGTACTATTATGTACTTACGAATATATATTTGATATATTACTATTTTATTAAGTTAATAGTACATTTGGAGAAATCTAATAAATTCAGGTATATATACTGAGACGGAGGATCTCAGGTAGGATGTCGGGGTTCGACAGAAACACTGCTAGGCTGAACAGGTTCTTATTATGTCTCACTACCGCTTACATACAGTATGACCGAACTAGGTAAGCACTGGCCTGAGCTGGCTGGAGTATAGACTCCTGCTGCTCTCCGACGCTCGCAGGGTAGCTGCTCGTAGGGTCGCCGATGAGCTGGCCAAGGTGCGCTGCGCAGGCAGCTCTGTGGTCGATGTTCAGGCTGAGCGGGTCTCAGGCGGTGCAGCCGATGTGGGTCGAGCGGTCAGGCTCAGGCGTCCGTGGCCTGGCTGTAGGAGCTCGTAGGCAGGAACGGAGGCTTGGGTGGCAGCTGGCTAGTAGCGGCACGGCGCCAGCAGCTCGTGGCTTGTAGCCCGTAGGAAGAACGTAGCCCGTAGGAAGAACGTCAGGTGCAGTGAGCTCGTAGGGTGAACGTCAGGTGCAGTGAGCCCGTAGGAAGAACCCCAGCGGGACAGTAGATAGGAAGTAGAATGTAGAATAATCGCGAGGTGTAGCGGCAGCGTTCCGATGTCTAGGAAAAGTGACCATTCTACGACGCGCACCCATCTTATATAGGCATAAATCTATGACTCACAACTGCCTTTGGCTAGTGAATATGACCATATTTGGTAATATTGCGAACGATGTCTGGCTAAGCTGGCGTTAAGCGCCTGCGAGATATTATAACGCAATACGTGTAGTATTACGTTACAATACACACAAAGGAGAAATAACAGTGGTAAAATGTAAAACAATTAAAAGATGTACCTTCTTATATTTAAATCTCTATAATTTTACAAACACTAAAATACTGGCGACATATCTAACGAATTTTGAAATTAAGATGCTTATTATACATTAAAAATAAGTTTAATCATTAAGCCACACTTAGCTAGTAGGCGACGTAAAAAAAACAAATTGGAGCCGGCTAACTCCGAATAGGATAAAAATAAATTTTTATTAAATTTGCGTGATATATCCATAATTAATATTATTTTAAATTTACGTTTTAAATACTTTCAATCGATAGTGTTTGAAATCATTTAATTTAATTTTATTTTTTGACCTGATTAGGCTACTTACAATACCCGTACAATGTGATATCACGTTTTATTCTCTTCATGCAGTAATTCACTACTATTTATAAAATAGTCCCATACGTGCTCGTACATGCCATTCTCATCTGCGACTTCATTATTACTCACAAAGCAATATGGAGAATTTACCGGGAATATTCCAAAGTTGGTTTGGTTATTTGCTCATATTATTCTATAGAAGACTAGTTTACAGACGTTTTATAAAATTTACGTGGCTTTTAAAATAAAATTTATTTAGCCAGACGAGATATTTTAATAGAACGAAGAGACTCTTTTGTAGTCTTACTTGATTAGGCACAAGATTATAATTAAATTCCAAATTCGAACAAGTTGTAATGCACAGTACGCAAAGATTAATACCCATTACCTAAAAGAATAGACACATAACTAGAGGACCCATGCTGCTCCACAGCATATTTTAATATTATAAAAAAGCTCTTATATAGGAATAGCAGTTTTGCTAAAATGGTAGGAATGGTAGCTTTGGTAGCAATCGTAAGTGACAGTTCTACCAAAACTACTATTCGTACCGAAAGTACTATTCCTATCAAAACTACTATTCGTACTAACACTATCATATGTACCATTTTTTTTAAACCACCATTTCTACCAAAACCGCCGGTGCTGTCCAAAGTACCTTTTCTATCAAAACTACTATTCTTACCAAAGCTACAATTTCTACCATAACTACCACTTGTAATATAATTATATGACAATAGTACTATGAACCGCTGTAATATGTTCCACATAAAAAAAAATCCGTGTGGTGACGGATTAAGAATACGGATTGTCACCACCCCATATCATCCCATGGGTGTCGTAAGCGCCGACGGAGTGAGCATATTATACAGAGAACAGCACTGTAAGAGAAGGTAAACTTGATATAAACCCTATACCAACCCGTTTGGCCAGCGTGGTATAGTAGGCCAATTCCTCCTTTCAAAGGAGAGGCCTAGTCCAGCAGTTGACTGTTAAAGGCTGATGATGAGAAAAAAAATTAAGATGCCCGAAGAAAGTCCGTAATTAAAAAACACGAAAATTTTCCTAACATAAAACGTAATTTACCCGTCTGTAGGGTTGATTTTCCCAACATTAGGCGGAAATTTCACTACATTTGGGGATTTTTTTTCCTCGGGTCGCGGGTATACTGACGTCGTAACTGCGACCCCCGACATGAGGTTCGATATAGGAACACCGCGGTGTTTTAGTGGGTATGCTCCCCCCCATATCTAGGGGGGAGAGCCGAGTCACACACCCCCCCCTCCACCTGCCCCAAACTCGGTACAGAGATGGCGGAGGGTTCCCTTTGAAGAACAGTCCGTATCTGGATTTCATCGCGATACAAAAAAAGGGGCAAAATTCCTTAAGGTTAACTGGTTACATTCGGGGAATATTACCTGCCATCAGCGATAATTCACTATAGTGATAATTTTAACAACATCGGGTATAATTTTACACACCACCACACTCACACCCGTATGAAAGGAGGCATAACGGTTTTTCCTGGCAGTTGCCGCAAGGAACTTATAAGATGCGATAACAATATTTTTGAATTTAGAACCGTCCATGTAGAGAGAAAGCAATGGAATCTTAAGAAATTTGTAGGAAACTATTGAAAAATAAGTTCAATGTCCACACCTATCTTCCTTCAAACTTACCCAATTTAAATGAGCATACCATGAAATGAAAGAGCTCTTTTCAGCGCTTGTTTTAGGCTTATAACGAAACGCCTACCTCAATAAGAAGCAGATATATAGAAGCAGAAAGTCATAGACTACGGCTACGAAAACGTAAAAAATGTATGGGAGAAAACTGTTTTTGCATATAACTTGATGAATGTGCAAGTTAGATAATCTCTAATGCTTGATGACAAATCTATGCAGCGAGAGATTTCATTTAAAAAAAAATCATCCGAATCGGTTGGGTAGAACGGGCTGGCCGACTCGTATTATAAAACACAAATTCTTTTAATATATAGATAATGTTTTCTTCTTAAGATTGCCACACTGTTCCCTTTTTCACACGCAGGTGTACCAAAAGAGATGAGCTCGGTACGAGGTTCTTACAATAAAATCACGTGAATTATATATGCGAGCCATCCATTCTATTACTTTTACCTCCAAAACGACATTTGCTTAGCAAGTTATAATAAAAAATAAAAGAAAAATCTTTAGCTCTATCACGAAAAAATTGCATCTCTCACATAAAACGCCAAACTAACAGGCACCTTCACTATCAATCTATGCGCCACCATTATTTTAATCAGAAGTACTAAAAGCCCATTGAAACACAACTGGTGCATTCACACAGTCATGCTTTTGGTACCTTTGATAGGTTGACGTTTCATACAGATTGCATGGCCGTGGTCACAGGGTGAATGGCGCTGTGTCATGGAACCCGTTGCTAGCTACACGTTCGTTCGTTTCGTTCCTTTAACCCGCTTTTTTATTTTTTTGTCGCCCTGCCACAAACTACGGTAACAGCATCCGTTTTGCTCTGTACTGCGTTTTATGGAATGATTAATGATTTGAAGAGTTAATCTAAAAATAAAATGACTAAAAGTAAATCAAGAAAAAATATTTAAATATACTTTTCTGTACGTGCTTCTAGAAGTTAGAAAATTGTTATGCTTCAATTGAACGGAGGTAAGACAGTTTTTGAAATATATAATTTCATCTTCAGATTCGGGTTATCACTCTGCTATGCCAATTACCGCCAGCTGAGTGAGTGCTTGTCAGGAAAAATGCTACGTTGAATAACATAATAAGATATATTTCGCCAATATTAACTCGAAGAGCTTACCAGGTACATAGCGTCTGCTGAAATGTTTAAATATAATACAACATTACAGTACAACTTGATTTTATTTTAGTTTTGATTTTAGGGTCATTCACCCCGAAATAAAAGCCTCTGACTCTGGATCTTTATAGCACTGTACCGTCTAAGTGTAATTCACATTCTTTTACTTTCACCAAAAAGCAAGAGTTTACCTTTTAAGTAGCAAAGAATTTGGTGTAGCCACCGACGTTTGGTGTGGCAGTCTATGCTTAACAATGTTAACATTACCACAGACAGATGCTAAAGTATTCCGAAAATGGACGTATATTCTTGCAAAAGACTCACAAAATGCTGCTAAATAGAGTATAAAGTTGAGCACAGAATATTTTAGTTTAAAATTCCACTTGCTATTACTGTGCACCCGGTTTTATCTCGCTAATCTGCCACGAGAGTAGCAACTAAACCGGATTTGTAACCGCGCAGCCTCCGTTCGTCCTGATTGGAACCACAGCCGCCTAACTGTACTCTACTTCAACGCAATTCTTTTTCTTGATCTTTTATCTCATCTATATATTAAAAGAATTTGTGTTTTATAATACGAGTCGGCCAGCCCGTTCTACGCAACCGATTCGCATGTTTTTTTTTAAATGAAAGCTCTCGCTGCATAGATTTGTCATCAAGCATTAAAAATTACCTAACTTGCACATTCATCAAGTTATATGCAAAAACAGTTTTCTCCCATACATTTTTACGTTTTCGTAGCCGTAGTCAATGACTTTCTGCTTCTATATATTTGGTCCTCATTGAGGTAGGCGTTTCGTTATAGGCCTAAAACACGCGCTGAAAGAGCTCTTTCATTTGATGGTATGTTCATTTAAATTGGGTAAGTTTGAAGGAAGATAGGTGTGGACATTGAACTTATTTTTCAATATTTTCCTATAAATTTCTTAAGATTCCATTGCTTTCTCTCTACATAGACGGTTCTAAATTCAAAAATATTTTTATGGCATCTAATAAGTTCCTTGCGGTAACTGGCAGGAAAAAACGTTATGCCTCCTTAAGGTGACCTTGCCTTACTTTCATACGGGTGTGAGTGTAGGTAGTGGTGTGTAAAATTATACCCGATGTTGGTCAAATTATCACTATAGTGAATTATCGCTGATGGCAGGTAATATTCCCCGAATGTTACCAGTTAACCCTTAATGTTGGGTGAACTGATCTCTGATGTTGAGGAATTTTCCTTACGTTTTATGTTAGGAAAATTTTTGTGTTTTTAAATTACGGACTTTCTTCGGGCATCCTAATTTTTTTTATGTGGAACATATTACAGCGGTTCATAGTACTATTGTCACATTATTATATTATTAGTAGTAGGGTACTATTATATTATTAGTGGTAGTTATGGTAGAAATTATAGCTTTGGTAAGAATAGTAGTTTTGAGAGAAAAGGTAGGCACTTTTGACAGCTCCGGCGGTTTTGGTAGAAATGGTAGTTTAAAAAAAATTGTAGATATGATAGTGTTAGTACGAATAGTAGTTTTGGTACAAATAGTAGTTATGATAGGAATAGAATTTTCAGTAGGAATAGTAGTTTTGGTAGATATGGTATTATTGGCATATATATATATGTTGTAGTTTTGGTAGCAAAGTTACTTACGATTGCTACCAAAGCTACCATTCCTACCAACATTACAATTTCGACCAAAACTATAAACGTCATTATTACATTTCTAAATTATGATGGATTAATCACACCCATACACAAAACAAAATAAATCATGCTTCTCACACAAAATATTTATTTGGATAACAAATAAAACATATTTTCTTACTTATAAAAATAAGTTGTTTCTCTATATTTTTAATTTTGATACTAAAATATTGACAGATAAAGAAAAAAAGTGAAGTTAGCGTAAGTTAGTTACCTACTTAAGTTTCTGGTTTAATAACGTATTTTTTGTGAGTAGTTGTGTTTTCAATTATAATGATTGTTCTTGGAAGGAAATTGAAAAATGCTCAGAGAAAGTTTGAACAAAGAATCTTGGTAAATGACGGCCCTGTTGGAGATCTGGTACCGGATCCTCCTACTGCAAAAAAAACATACGGTCGGAAATGGGTTCAGATTTGATTCATTCTACTATCAACAATTTTCAAGTGATTTCCATTCTTGGTGACGGTAATTGCTTATTCCGCGCAATTTCTTATTGTTTATATGGAAGGGAGAATAAACATTATGAAATTCGATTGGCCACTGTTGATAACATTGTCAATAAGTGGGATGTATATAGTAACTTCATTGTTGGTGACGAAGCATATGGCCAGACCATTACAAATGCAACAGATTACAAACGTGTGATGGGTGCCAATGGACAGTACGCAGGGCATGCTTAACTTCAGAGTGTAAGTGAGCTTTAGAGTGTACCTCTGAATTGATACTCAGGATATAGAGTGTAAATTCAGAGTTCACCTGGAAAACAGTAACACGATTACTGATTATGGTATTGGCGAAATTGTTCATAACTTGCTATTTTCTGGGCACCTGGCCGAAGGACATTACAGTCTCCTAATGGAAAGAATGGTAGGGCAGCACAGTCATATTGAAGAACTTTCTTTCGTCGATGTTCAGTTATACATATTATATATATCCCTATTGCGCGGCAAACCATTCAGTAATGCCAAGGTCGAAATTTCACGATACCTAAGGTGCAACGCAAAGCCAATGTTGTGAGAAAATAAGTTTTGTGATATATACATTTTTGGTAAGAATATCATCTTTTTACTTATTAGATAAGGCTACAATGTACTCATCATACCTATATGTAGGTAAGAGCTTTTTTATAATATTAAAATATGCTGTGGAGCAGCACGGGTCCTCTAGTCTATATATTAAAAGAATTTGTGTTTTAGATTCGGATGATTTTTTTTTAAATGAAATCTCTCGCTGCATAGATTTGTCATCAAGCATTAGAAATTATCTAACTTGCACATTCATCAAGTTATATGCAAAAACAGTTTTTTCCCATACATTTTTTACGTTTTCGTAGCCGTAGTCTATGACTTTCTGCTTCTATATATCTGCTTCTTATTGAGGTAGGCGTTTCGTTATAAGCCTAAAACAAGCGCTGAAAAGAGCTCTTTCATTTCATGGTATGCTCATTTAAATTGGGTAAGTTTGAAGGAAGATAGGTGTGGACATTGAACTTATTTTTCAATATTTTCCTACAAATTTCTTAAGATTCCATTGCTTTCTCTCTACATGGACGGTTCTAAATTCAAAAATATTGTTATGGCATCTTATAAGTTCCTTGCGGCAACTGCCAGGAAAAACCGTTATGCCTCCTTTCATACGGGTGTGAGTGTGGTGGTGTGTAAAATTATACCCGATGTTGGTAAAACTATCACTATAGTGAATTATCGCTGATGGCAGGTAATATTCCGCGAATGTAACCAGTTAATCTTAAGGAATTTTCCCCCTTTTTTTTGTATCGTGATGAAATCCAGATACGGACTGTTCTTCAAAGGGACCCCTCCGCCAACTCTGTACCGAGTTTGGGGCAGGTGGAGGGGGGGTGTGTGGCTCGGCTCTCCCCCCTAGATATGGGGGGAGCATACCCACTAAAACACCGCGGTATTCCAATATCGAACCTCATGTCGGGGTCGCGGTAACGACGTCAGTATACTCGCGACCCGAGGAAAAAAATTCCCCAAATGTAGTGAAATTTCCACCTAATGTTGGGAAAATCAACCCTACAGACGGGTAAATTACGTTTTATGTTAGGAAAATTTTTGTGTTTTTAAATTACGGACTTTCTTCGGGCATCTTAATTTTTTTTCTCATCATCAGCCTTTAACAGTCCACTGCTGGACTAGGCCTCTCCTTTGAAAGGAGGAATTGGCCTACTATACCACGCTGGCCAATCAGGTTGGTATAGGGTTTATATCAAGTTTACCTTCTCTTACAGTGCTGTTCTCTGTATAATATGCTCCCTCTATCGGCTCTTACGACACCCATGGGATGATATGGGGTGGTGACAATCCGTATTCTTAATCCGTCACCACACGGATTTTTTTTTATGTGGAACATATTACAGCGGTTCATAGTACTATTGTTATATAATTATATTACAAGTGGTAGTTATGGTAGAAATTGTAGCTTTGGTAAGAATAGTAGTTTTGATAGAAAAGGTACTTTGGACAGCACCGGCGGTTTTGGTAGAAATGGTGGTTTAAAAAAAATGGTACATATGATGGTGTTAGTACGAATAGTAGTTTTGGTACAAATAGTAGTTTTGATAGGAATAGTACTTTCGGTACGAATAGTAGTTTTGGTAGAACTGTCACTTACGATTGCTACCAAAGCTACCATTCCTACCATTTTAGCAAAACTGCTATTCCTATGTAAGAGCTTTTTTATAATATTAAAATATGCTGTGGAGCAGCATGGGTCGTCTAGTAGTATTTAATAATGATTGAGGATTATACGGTGGAAGTAGTCCTTAATGTACTTATAAGGGTCTGGGACTACTGTGAGATACGAGTAGATAGATTACATTGTGAATAATTATTTCAAGGCGGCGATAGCCCAGTGATGTACGTAACGGACTGCCGAGACGATAGTCTCAGGTTCGATCCCCAGTTACCCCGGGCACACACCTATGTCTTTTCGAAGTTATGTGTGTATTAAAAATATTAATTATCGCTCGCTTAACAATGTGCCCGGTAGATGGCAATAGGCTCGCCCCCTATTACATTGGGACCGAAACATATCTGGCGAAGTGTGGGTGTATAATACACCTCTGCCTACCCCTTCGGGGATAAAAGGCGTGAAGATATGTTATGTTATGTAATTATTTCAATATAAGCGCACCTTTGAAGCGTGATTAGTACCTAGCTATCAAGTCCAAAGCCCACCCAGGTATATCTTATTCATCAATATTAAATGTCTATAATTATATTGAAAAATATATTAGTTTCAGTTTTAATAATTACCTGGTTACTACATTACAGGCTTTAATTTGGAGCCACGGAAGAAACTCTTTCCAATTCGTCTTGACTTCACCACTCTATCATATGTGTGTAATCAACTGTGTTGGAGCTCGAGACAGAAGAATATGAGACTCTTATCTAAAGTCGTTCGAGGACCACACACTAACCCCATGAACTCTACATCTTAATAGGCAGGGAAGCAAATCGTGGTTAGCATAACTATTTTATCGTGATCCCATTTGGGAACAATAGAACAGGCTTGCTTAGCTAGCATGACATTATAATATGACAGTGTAAAAATTTGTGAATGGTAATATTTTTCACATCGACCATTTTTTGTTAGGAAAACCGAACTCCGGTATCAACAGTTATTGAGCTTCCTCACAGGACCTAGCAGCATAGATAATTAACTGTAAATGGCCTATCATTGGAAGATATGTCCTTCCAGAATATACACACTCCTATGTGCTTGTTCCCAGCTATTTCGCCGAACTGTGTTACCACTTAATTGATTACATGATATACGAGGTGAGTGATCGCTTATTCGCTGCCAAACTCTCCTGAGAATGACATTTGTAGGCACAGATGTGTAAAAGAAAATTACTTGTTTTCAAGACACAATAATTTTATTGAACCGCACTGGACGTCATTATAAAAGCTTTGGAAATATTTTGTGAGTACCTATACCTACTAAAGTCTCGCTGATTTCAAGATGGAAATTGTGGGAAAAATACTATATCACTACGCAACATCGTGGAAAACACCCGGGCCTTTTATACGTATACATATTCGTTCGGTCTGTATACATGGTTGATACGACGGTATGACAATTTTCAAACCCCATATAGTATATGACATATACAAGCTCTACACTAAATTTTAGTTCAAGACGAGCAGTAGTTTAATCACTAGACAAATGTTTAGTTTTGACTAAACTGGAACAACTCGTAACTCTTTCGCCAGCTGTTCCTCGCCCGTAGTAAAGGTCATACACCTTAAAACACTAAAAAAATATGCGTTTGCGTGTTTACGTAACATAATCTGCTTAAAATTTTGCAAAATGCACTCATTAGGCTGTCGCAATAAGGACGAATAAGCATAACATCTCACTAAAAAGTCGCACACTTTCACACTTGTATGCCAACTTACTCTTATCTTAATATATAAAATCCTTGCGTTACTGACTGACTGACAGACACGCTACAGCCAAAACTATTGGGCGCAGGAAGCTGAAATTTGGCATGTATGTTCCTTGGGGACCGTAAGGGTACACTAAGAAGGGATTTCCCGAAATGCCCACGGGATCGCCCAAAACGGGTAAATTAAAAAAAAATTGCAGGCGTAGCTGCTGGCGTCCTCTGGTTCGAGATAAATGTAATAATAGTAAGAGAAAGAACGACAGGTCACTCGTACACAATGTTGCGTTGCCATGGCAACTTGATAGCTATTGGTTAAAGACTTCTTCATTGATAAATGTGATACTCGTCACGCGGTTGCGAAAAATATGGCGGAATTATTTGAGTTTATTTCGCGGTGCGCACGCGCGATATTGGAATAATTCAACATTGCTTATTGCTTAATGCAATCTGGATACCTTTAGGTGTTCAAAAAGCAACTCGTGTGAAGTGAAAGTGTTTTTCTTTGTGTGACTGGACACCGATGTTTGGATGACTAAAAGAAGTGTTTGTGTTTCGTTTTATTTTTTGATAATAATAATAATACTTACGAAAATAACTTCAATTTAGTGATAGTATTTGTTTTGAAGTATTTAAGCGTTTAATCAATTAAAAAAACTTGGTAGCCGACAGTAAGTTCGTAGTAAAAGTACAAAACAATATCGTACGGCCTCGTTGTGTGTAAATGAGAAAAAAAAATACTTTGTCATAATTATGTACCTACAAATTACGTCTGTGCCATCCGTGCCGCCGGCCGCCGCTCGTCGCTAGATAGGTATGTACCTACTATGTTTGTATCCAGAGTCGTAATGAACGAATAGAACGTTGTCATTCATGGTGATCCCAGTTTAGTGTAAATATTATACATGGCGTTTGCGTATTAAATTGATTTAATTTGTTTGAAAAAAAAAGATTCTCAAGTTTCATTGTAATAAACTGAAATTTGGTATAGAGCTTGTATATGTCACGTACTATATGGGATTTAAAATGAAGTCATACCGTCGTATCAACCCTGTATAAAGTATAAATTTGTTTATGTCTCTCTAGGGAAAGCGTCAAAGGTGATTGGAAAGCATTTTAATTTCCCATTCCAATCATCACCAACCAAATCGTTCTGCTTTTATAAGATAAGATGATTTCTTAATGCTACTGAAATTAGGTATGTGACAGAGCCATTATTTCTAAAGCTATATGGGCTTGGATATTCGTATACTTGATATTAATAAAATACCAATATATATATACCTACACCTCAATTTTCAAAAGCCTCCACAATACATAACTTATACCGGGAGCGGCAGATGCCATATAAAAGTAAATACTTCAGATTTCAACACATTTCTTCGTATAATTTCGTATGCCTGTTGCCACCGCTACGTAAAACATCTTACGCAACCTCTTACCTACTCATTTGTTAATATTTCTTTGCCGAATAATCTTTTTTCCCGAGCATTTCACAGGTTTTAATCAGGTTCGTATGGCTGAGTAAGTAATTGGATTTGCAAAGGTTTTGCTCCGTTCTTTTAAATGTCTGATTTTCTTATGCTCTTTTTGCCTTCATCATTCATTCGTCTTAAGAATGACGGTTTGTTGAATTTAATTAGTATTTTAATAAATTAGATTGTTACATTTGCATTTTTTTGTAATGAATGGATTTAATGTAGTATATAAAACAGTTTTATGGGTAAATGTTATTTGACTTCTCTCATTATATCAACGGAGATTTTTTTACTCAGGGTGCGTGACTAGGTTCACCTACTCAGGTAAAAAACTAGTATTAATATCACTACATGTGGTCATTTGTTAGAAGAACCCTTTAATATCACTACAAGTGGTCAGTTTGTGTTAGAAGAATACAGTACTAGAGGGCAAGTTCACTTTACAAGAAATGATTAATTGATTTAAACGAAAAGACACAGCGCCCGGGACAGACGGGATCACATATTCTTTGATATTTAATTTGTCTCCTATTAGCAGAAATTATTTACTGGAATTGTACAACCTTATTTTCAGCACTGGGATTATTCCAAAACAATGGCCGGAATATATTAGTAACACCAGTACCAAAATCCTCACCAGATAATAATAGTATTAAATTAAGACCTATCTCCTTAATATCCTGCATATGTAAAATCTTTCACTCTATGTTGACAAAGCGGCTTGAGTGGTATACTTATTGAAAAAAATAAGTTGTTGTCTCAGTATACTTCTAATTTTAGGAGAGGCCAATCTTGTCAAGACAGTTTAGTTAAATTAGTTAGTCAAATATACACAGGATTTTCACATAAAACGCCAACAGTAGCTTGTTTCCTTGATGTTACGAATGCCTATAACAATGTGTTAATAGATGTACTTGTGAACACTTTAGACGAGATAGGGATAGGAAAAAAGTTTTGCCAATATTTATGGAATTTTTTGATTGAAAGACATCTTATGATAAAAGATGAAATGGATCAAAGCAAATTTTTTATAAGGTATACAGATAGAGGATTGGCTCAGGGCGACCCAATATCACCCATACTTTTTAACATCGTTACAATAAAGTGTTTCAATTAAATTCAGAATGTTACTATGTGCCAATATGCAGACGATTTTGTAATGTACCGAACGTCTAAAGATTTAAAAGAAACCCAACGAGCACTTCAAACAGCACTAGATAGACTGTGCTATGTGTTAGTTGAGTTAGGATTAGAACTATCGGCCGCTAAATCTAAGGTGTGTATTTTTAGCAGAGGTTATAGAAGATCTAAGGTGGAACTTAAAATAAATAATCATAATTTAGATATAGTTGACAGTTACAAATATTTAGGTGTATGGCTCGACAGGTCCTTACGATGGAGTAGACAATACATATTAACACAATCGTAGAAAAAGTTCAAAGAAACCTTAATTTACTTAAAGTTTTAGCGGGTAGGTCTTGGGGATTGCATCCTCAACATTTAAGACATATTTATATAGCCCTGATTAGAAGTCGCATAAATTATAGTTATTAATAATATGATGCGAGTGCGAAATGTCACTTAGATAAGCTAAATAAATTACAAAATCAAGCATTGCGTATTATAGGAGGTTTTGTTAAATCCACTCCGATACACGTCATGGAGAGTGACCTGTGTGTGGTTCCGCTGTACATACGAAGAAAATATTTAGCTTATAAGTTTTGTCTGAAAGCCAGATCCGTAGAAAATAATATAACAAATACTCTATTGGATGAACTCTATAGTCTTCGAAAGAATAGGTACTGGCACAATAAGGTTATTCCTATATTAGCTGTAGCATATAACGAGGTTAAAGAAATTGAGGTAGCGTCTTCCAACCCTTTATTTATGTTCACCCTAAGAACATGGGTCACTAACATTAATGTGAACGAGATAATTGACTGTGATTTAGAGGCTGTAAATTTACCGAAAAGGTCTTATGATTGTAATTCACTAAAACACGACTAAAGAATTATGTACAAAATATAATTATTGGTTTACTATTTTTACAGATGGGTCGAAGAGTGTAGATGGCCATGGAGCGGCTTTCTATATATCCTGTCATAACGTAGATAGCTCAAATAATAATCGCTTTAAAATAAGTGAACCTGCATCTATTATGACGCTGGAACTCATTGCGATCTCAGAAGCATTGAAATTTGTCACAAATTGTCAAGACGAAAATATTGTTATTTTTTCTAATAGTAAAAGTTCACTACAGCATATAGCTCGATGCGCCTCTGGACACAGAGGCGCTTCGGTAGCATATGTCATTGTTTCTAAGATAGACGAACTTAATCAAAAAGGTGTTCAACTGAGATTGCAATGGGTCCCATCACATATTGGAATACGGGGTAAAGAAAAGGCTGACATGTTGGCGAAATACGCAGCCAAACACGGAAAAGAAACTAATATTAAGCTTGATTACTCGGAAATATTGCCTAAATTCAAAAATGTTTGTTATGATCATTAGAAGGAACACTTTAACAAAATGTCAGTAGAAAAAGGAATCTGGTATAAGACCATACAATGTCAGCCTCCCCGTGTACCCTGGCTAATAAATATTAACTTAAGCAGAAAATTGGTAGTTACAGCTCACAGACTTAGATCTGGACACATTCCATGTAATAAATTCGCCTTCTTGATGAAAAAGAATACCTCCCCCAACTGTGAGGTGTGTGGTGTTATAGAGGACATACATCACTTGTTGATGGAATGTGTCCGATATGAAGCTGATAGGAGCAGGTTGTTCAGGACTCTAAAGTTGAACAAGAACGACATAGGTATATTCCACCGATTACTAGCTAAACCGAGTTCAGATGATGCAAGAAAGTTGTTCGACTTTATGGCCCTGAAAAATTTGACCTCCTTTGGTTTTTATATTGTCTTAGGTTACGATGGGACTGACATGCGCTGTGCGTCATAAAAGTCCCTAAAATTAAAAGAATAAAAAAAAATCATCTACGTTATGACCTATATTATCTAAAGAAAATCTTCTACTCTTGTGCTGCGATGGGTTAGGTATTGTATATAAATCTGAGCACGATTATTTCTAATTCTTGTATTGGGATATGAAACCATTGTTGTAAATGACTGGAATATATTGTTTAAGAAGCCATCAGTCTACCCCAAGTGTGAATTAAATCCCCGCATGGGAAGACGCCTAGTGCAATACATACATTATTGAAAGCCTGTATTTTTGTGCCCACCACGACAGTGGTTTTAAAATCCCTTGCAAAATAGGATTTAATCTCAGTGCGGGCGTTACCATTGTAAAGAAAAATAACTGCCTTATCTGAAGCTATTGGAAATACTTCAAAATTAAAGGCGGCGTCTTAAAATATTGTCTGTCCTTTCCATCATCAATGACAGGAACAGGCAAACAATATTTCGAACAAATTGTATCAAAACTTGTACGTGATTGAGGCGCAAACATTTATTTGTAATTCAATCAATTGTATTTTTATCTTTACTCTAATTTTAACATTTCTCTGAATTATTTGTGTATGTTATTATCAATTTAAATTGGGAGTTTGTTATAAAACATATATCTCCTTGTCATTGTTATAAAGTTTTGTATTGAGATTAAAATTAGTTTAGAATCGGGCAGTAAGTTTTGTTTTGGTTGTTTTACGTGATAGACAATAGTAGCAAAATGTTCCAAAGACTTCCAATTCAACCATAAGCTTTAAGTATTTTTTAAACGAGATCATTGTTAAATAATGTACCCACGTAACGTTAAAAGTTTTTCGGAATAAAGTCTAAATATTGACTTTTTCGAACTATTATCGTATCCCTAACGTAGATTTAAGCAATTTAAACCTGATACTTGCCGACTACTACTCAACTGTAATAAAAGTCAAGTAAGCTTTTAAAATTCGTTACACAAATAAGTATACTGCCTCGTCATCATCATTGGCCCTGTATATAAACTGTCCCACTGCTGGGCACGGGCCTCTTCTTACTACGAAAATGCGGAGGCCATACTACACCACATATTTTTCGAGAACACTATGAAGAACGCTTAGACGTACAGGTTTCCTAACGATGTTTTCCTTCACCATTAAGCAAGCTAAAGACTACTTTTTGTAGGTACATACATACGTACATAGATTCACGCCTGTTTCCCGGAAGGGTAGTCAGAGACTTCGGAACGCCAATTGCAACGATCCTGACATACCTCTCTTGCTTCATTCACTCCCATCAAGTTTCTCATGCATGCTCTTCTGTTAAGGGTACTTCTGACCTGTCCTTTTTTTTAGGATGTCTTCAATCTGGTCTGAGACCTTCCGCCTCGGTCTTCCCCTTTGTCTCATTCACACTACCTTATAAATCTTCTTTGTCAGTCTATCATCATCCATCCTCTCCATGTGCCCAAACCATTTTAACATGCGTTCTTTTTTGTAGGTACCTCTAAAAATTTAAGAAGTGCATGCATACTTTAGTGATGATCAGTGTAGAAGTTAAGAAATAAAAACGAAAAAATAGTCAAACATACTTTTGCATTTAGGTACATTCCGTTGCCTTTGAATACTATGATAACGGCTCTATTTTAAATACATCATTGTAGAATTTAAAGTGCTAATGTGTATTGCTAGCCATACAACTGAGTTTACTCTATCGACTGTTATGTATTCAGGTTGACAGGGGTCGCGACGAACGGATTACAGGGATAATCCATCAGCTAAAGTGTTGATTGGCGACCAAATTGGTAGTAATACAGAATCAAATCAGATCGGGATCTGTCCGAAACTATTGTAGGTTAACGAAATATGATGTTGATTTTGAGTAGAGGACAGGACTGGTTTTGAAATGTGATGTGACCGATGACATCATGACAGTGACGCGAAGGAATACTACAACGCCTAAACGCCTCGTGCCCCGCTTTTTATAAATGTATATTAACTTGTTTCCTTTTAATTTAATTATCTATATAATTATAAAAGAAAGTCGTGTTAGTTACACTATTTATAACTCAAACGGCTGAACCGATTTGGCTGAAAATTGGTAGGGAGGTAGCTTAGCACCAGGAAAAACACATAGGATACAATAAGTTGCAAAAATTAAACTGGGGGGGATTGTAGGGAGGGTCGAAATTTGTAGGGGCAAATCTACATATTGAAAGTAGGAACGCATGCGCTGTAATAATTGACTTCTGCGCATGTGCTTTTGTATATCTGTCAGTACTCAGTCTCATCATATATTCTCATCTTGTGCACTGCCCTTACATCGTTCGCTTACAATATATCTAAACTGATAATTATTGTAACTGCCTTGGCTAATCCCTACTAATATTAGGTATAAATGCAAAAGTGTGTAGGTATGTATGTACGTACCGATTTCACGCTAAACCTAAATCGATATTCTCGACTAATATTATAAATGCGAAAGTGTATAGAGATATATTGGACCATGGCTTTGACATTTTGCAAGGTGATGTTGTTGAGTACATTTCTGTAGAAAATGTCATGAATACTGACCAAGTTACTTAGTATCCGATAGAGTTTATGTGCTCTTTAGAATTATCAGGAGTGCCTTCACACTATTTAAGACTGAAAGTTGGTGTTCCAGTCTTATTAATGTGACATCTTGATGCACCAAAACTAGCACATGACTACAAGTAAAACACCCAGGAAGAAACATTATAAATAAAACCTATGCTAAGGGATGGCAAAAGATGAAAATCTTATTCGTCGCGTACCCAATATTTCAACTAATTTGCCGTTCCAATTTAAAGGAGTCATATTTTCCATGCAACCTGCTTTTGCAAAAGCAATTGACATAGCTCAAGGGCGGGCAAAGTAGTCCATAGGTCTTCCATAGGTCTACTTAATAAAAGACAAAACAAATATCCATAATTAAATCAAGACCGAGTCACATCTACTCTTGAAGGGTTCCGTAGTAGAGGTATCCACTTAACATCCCCATTTTCTTCGACTACCTATATACCACTACCACTTTTCCGCCAGCACAAATATTTTTGTTTTCCATAGTATTTGCATAAACGAAAAAGCTATATTTGCGGTTTTTAAGATGTGATTTATTTCAAAAGCTGCTGACTACATATCGTTCAAACTAATTGTCCTTGGAAGTTTTTATAACGATTCACAGCATATATATTTTTCTAGATTTGTCACTCTCTTACTTTAAAAGTTAGAGGGACACACACACTCATTTACCACTTTGGAAGCGTATAGATATCTTTCAAACAATTGTATTGACTTTGAGAAACAATGGTTTTAGTAATCTCAAAGTTATTTTTAAAGACCCATTTTCCACATCAGTTCCATGTATGGAGAATAAATATTAATAAATTAATATTCTATAGTTTTTAATTTTCAATTACGTAGTGAAGCGGTTCACAGAATATATCTAATTACCAAATTTAAAATCTGTTGACTCAATAGTTTCGGCATAAAGTTACTGTGACCTACGGACAGACAAACATAGCGCATCTACCTATAAGGGTTTCGTGTTTTGCCATTTTTGGCTACAGAATTCTAAAAATACTGTTTTCAGAAATGAATTAAAGTAATGTAATAAATACTACTTGCAGTTATATTTCTTATCAGTATCAACAGAATTAAAATGAAAATTATTCAAGTATCCGAACAATAGAGGAGATTTGTGATAACTCGAATTCAACGTGAGCGAAGCTAGTAGATTTATACTTCTAGTTTTAGTTGTAAATAACTAAGGGAAAATGTAAATAAGTAAATAGTTGTAAAATAATTGAATTGAAATAAAACACAATCCTAATAGAAATTACGAACTATTGTGATGTGTAAATATACTCATGCCTCCAAAACGGCTTGACCGATTTTTAGAAAATTGTTCGTGTATCTTTGATAGGCCTAAGAATTAAGTCGTTGCCTATCTTTTTAACCCTTGTTGATAAGTTTGGCCCTTTGCAGAAATAATTTACGTAGCAAAACGTTATATTTTATATTTTGATAGAACTAGCCAAGCAAATGGGCTTGGCTAGTTCTATCAAAATATAAAATTAAAGGAAAAATAAAATATCTTTAGCTCTATCACAAAAATAAACCATCACACACATATAAAACTCTAAACTAACAAACACCTGCAGTATCAATCCATGCGCCACCATTATATTAATCCGAAATACTAAAAGCCCATTGAAACACAACTGGCGCATTCACGCAGTCGAAATACCTTTGATGGTTTGGCGTTCATACAGATTGCATGGCCAAAGAGCTCAGATATTTACATAGAGGCGTATTTCGTATGGGCGCTCTGAAGACAAACTTTCTGTGATCCAAATTGCCGCTTGGTGGCGTGGCAGTCGCGCTGTGACAGCTGTCTCTACGAGAGCAAGAGAGACGAACGTTCCTCCTGTGTATCTTAACTACGAGAGCAAGAGAGATGGAGAACGACGCCAGCGCCGCCAACGGCGCCAACTACGAACTAACCTGGAGACAGTCGCCACTTGGAATAGGCACACGAAATCCTTAACAACTGCGCTTCTATGTAAATCAGTATTCATTGGCATGCCCGAGGTCACAGGGTGACTGGCGTTGTGTCATAACCCCATTGCTACCTACACGTTCGTTCATTCAGCCCCATTTTTTTATTTTTTTGTCGTACTGCCACAAACTACGGTAACAGCATCCGTTTTGCTCTGTACTGCGTTTTATGGAATGATTAATAATTTGAGGAGTTAATCTAAAAATAAAATAACTAAAAGTAAATCAAGAAAAAATATTTAAATATACTTTTCTGTACGTGCTTCTAGAAGTTAGAAAATTGTTATGCTTCAATTGAACGAAGGTAAGTCAGTATTTGAAATATATAATTTCATCTTCAGATTCGGCTAATCACTCTGCTATGCCAATTACCACCAGCTGAGTGAGTGCTTGTCAGGAAAAATGCTACGTTGAATAACATAATAAGATATATTTCGCCAATATTAACTCGAAGAGCTTACCAGGTACATAGCGTCTGCTGAAATGTTTAAATATAATAAATTGCAGTACAACTTAAATTTATTTTAGTTTTAATTGTAGGGTCGTTCACCCCGAAATCAAAGTCTCCGACGCTGGAGCTTTATAGCACTTGACCGCGAAAGTGTAATACACATTCTTTTACTCTCACCAAAAAGCTGTTTACCTTTTAAGTAGCAAAGAATTTAGTGTAACCACCGACGTTTGGTGTAGCAGTCTATGCTTAAAAATGTTAACATAACCACAGACGCTAAAGTATTCCGAAAATGAACGTATATTCTAGCAAAAGACTCACAAAATGCTGCTTAATAGAGTATAACGTTGAGCATAGAACATTTTAATTTAAAATTCCACTTGCTATTACTGTGCACCCGGTTTTATTTCGCTAATCTGCCACGAGAGTAGCAACTAAACCGGATTTGTAACCGCGCAGCCTCCGTTCATCCTGATTGGAACTACAGCCGCTTAACTGTACTCCACGTCAACGCAATTCTTTTTCTTGATATTTTATCTTATAGTACTTAATAATGACTAAGGATTATACAGTGGATGTGGTTCTTAATGTACTTGTAAAGGACTGGAAGTATTGTAAGTGAGACGAGTAGATAGATTTTATTTACAATTATAATTTCGCGTGATTAGTAACCCTGACTATCAAGTCTAAAGCTCCTCTCAGGGAATATTAATGTGTGATAGACGCGGCGATTATGTATAGAATAATATATTAGTAAATTATGGTAACTATATAACAGGCTTTTTTTAGGACAGCGGTGGAAACTTTTAACCGTCTCGACTTAGCCACTCTATGGTATTTGTGAAATCAATTGCGTTGGGACTGGCGGTAGAGAAGAATGAGACTCTCTACCACCATGGTGAACTCAACGTCCTGTTAGTGGTGGGAAAGACGCAAATCGCGGTTAGCATCACTACTTTAACGTGACCTATCTGGGAACAGGCAGGACAGGCTTGCCTAGCTATCATGAGATTACATGACTGTGTGTGAGTTTGGTAATGATAATATTTTGGACTATGCCATTTCCTATAGGCAAAAACAGAATTCTAATATCTTATCCCAATTATTAACAGTTATTGATAAGTAACACCCAGTACCTGAAAACATAGTTAAAGATATGAATAGTGACATTCACAATATTAATACTAGGAACAGGCACAAATTATGTGTACCATATTTCCGTTTACACAAAACGCATAGCTCTTTTATTGGGCTTAGTATAAGATTTTATAATAAAATACCAAGTAATATTTTAGACTTGCCTTTAAGGTCGTTTCAGACAATTGTTAAAAATAATCTTTTACTAAAGGCATATTATAGTTTAAATGAGTATCTTGACGACAAGTACGCTTGGAAATAAATATTATTTTATTAGGTCAATTTCTTTTTATTATTAGGTCAATAGGCAGTTTTATAGTGTAGTTAATTACCGTATTCTCTTTTATACTACATTTGCATTCTTGTTCTTCTCTTTTTATTATAACTTATCGGATTTGTAAGGTGAGGGTAACTCGTGGTCATGAACTGCTAACTAATAGATTGTAAATTGCTGCAGGTTCATATACCATTACTTTTCGGAACATACTGTTCCACCATAGATCAGAACAGTCATGTTCGCGAGTTGCTTACATCAAAAGACGTAAGTGGATGCTCCTGTTTCACCATATTCACTTTGGGAGGCTTACTAAATGAACATAATTTATTGCTTGAGTATGATATCAATAACTATTAACTTTTGCAATAGTAGATAACTCGCAATGTGAAACAGTTGCAGTTCCTTACAAATATAACATGTAAAAGAATTATACTGGCAGTTAAAAAGAGTGGCCACGAGTTTTATTGCCCGTTCTTTCTCGTGGTTCTACCTATTGCATTGCGAACGTGGCAGTAAATGTAAATGTAGAATCATCTAGTAATTAACTTTAATCTTTGACGTTCATAAACGTCACTTTGTGACCTAAATGAATAAATGATTTTGAGTTTGAGTTTGAGTTTGATATAAGATACTTTCAGCGATAATGTCGTCCTTAATACTCTACTAAGTAAATAGATTTGTAATAATGGTTTTAATAAATTGTTTACAATAAAGTGTAAAATAAAATAAGTAACTGTACATGGCTTACTCTGAATGTCCTCCCAGAATATATATACGCCTATGTGCTTGTTCTCAGCTATTTCGCCGATCTGTGTTACCACATACTACGGAATTCAATATTCGATCAATAGATAGATCTGTAGATTTTAGATTCGTTTTTGACATAAGCTCCATACAAAATATTTCAAACACGAATCTCGAATCTCAAAATCCATGTATGGATCGAATATTGATACTGGCCGTTAATTGATTACATGATATACGAGGTGAGTCAACGCTCATTTGCTGCCAAACTGTCCCGAGATTGTCTCGTGTAGGCCCAGATGTGTAAAAGAAATATACTTATTTTCAAGGCACAATAATTTTATTGAACAGTAACGGACGTGATTATAAAAGCTTTAGGATCGTTTTGAGAGTCTAAGGTCGCACTGATTTTAGAATGAAAATGGCTGGACGAGTTACACCCTTTGTTTGTTTTTCGTGTGAGTGTGTGGCCAACTCTGGTGTCGGAATTTTTAGACCGCCTGAAAGCCTCCGACATGGTCTAACGATCCTTAGACAAGAAACGGGACCGACAGCTTTACGTGCCCTCCGAAGCACGGTAGCGCTCAGATGTAAATGCTACACACAGTCACCCATCCAAGTGGTGACCTGTGCAAGCGTTGCTTAACTTTGCCGATCTGTTACAAACAGTAAGCCAAGTCTCTCTATGAGCGCTACCAATTACTTACACCCTTATGCATCATCATGAATAATCGCGGTAGATATACTGTTGCGATTCGTTAGATTAGAACCTATATAAAGAATAAATTTGTTTATGTCTTTCTAGGGAAAGCAAAGGTGATTGGAAAGGATTGTAATTTCCCATTCCAATCATTACCAACCAAATCGTTTTGCTTCTATAAGATAAGGTGATTTCTTAATGCTACTGAAATTAGGTATGTGACAGAGCCATTCTTTCTAAAGCTATCTGAGCTTGGATATTCGTGTACTTGATATTAATAAAATACAATATATAAATTATTTACCTACTGTAGTGTGTAGCACGCCTTCCCTCCTATATATTCTATTGTAACCCGTGTACTACGACCATTAAACTCTAATAATTCAAACTATTAACATCTTTCTTTTGTTCACCACCATACAACCTTGCATGGCGACCCTGCCAGTACTGCCATGGGCAGTACTGAGCTTGAGGTTTTAAATACAATTTGTGCCATAAGGTCCAGTTTTTTTTTGGAAAGCTGAGATTTTGGATATTACACTGGACGGTCAAATCGAATATTTTCGATCGAAACGGAGAGATGCGAGGTTGCCGATGAATGCAGCCGGGAGCCATGGGCGTTAGCCTGTGGAGGCATTGTGGGCCTCCCCAAGACGTTGCGCAAGGCCGAGGCTATGAGGAGGCTCTGGTCAGCCCAGGAGTATGGACTATGGAGCCCATAAATCGAACGGAGCCGTGACACGATACGGTGACCTCGGACACAAAGTGTGAAAAGTGAGGTGAAGTTTTTTTGATTATTTTTTCTATAATGCCGCGGACATTTTTTTACATCATGTTAGTGTTCTATATAATATATTATCATATACAACCTGTAACAAATTTAAATGCACTTCCTGAAAGTAGTTTGTTCAGAATCGGCTACTGAATCCATTACTGTCATTTTTAATATTGTTTACTTTTTGTTCTAAAATAATAAAAATAACGTAAATTATAGTCACTCATTTATTTCAAAAGTTGAAATATACGAAAATAAACCTTAAGTCAAAGCAGAACGCCTTCTTTTAAAATGCATTTGTTTAATGGTTCGACGTTCGGTCACACGAACGCACATATTAGTACAACACAATAGCGGTAAAAGACAATACACACAATTTACCACGAAAATATCTATCATCTATCTTTCGCTTACGTAATAATCAACAGGCAAGAGCGAGACGTAATGTGTCGCCCGCGCTGGCCAATGACAAGCGCTGGCGATGCGCTTTGACAAGTTATGACAAGTATCTAGTCATCCATCGGGAATCTGTCAGTGTCAGCGAGAGTTGCGAAAAAATATTGTAATTGTGTGAATAAAATTATAATTATCAACATGACGGTGCTGGTGTGGAACGTTCTGCATCATCTTTATGTTAACTTGTTGCCCCAGGACTTTTTCACTGTGGGAAAATGTTAAATCACTAGTTTATTGTGAGGAGACAACAAGTGCCTAGGAGTTAAGTTGATACATATTAGCTGCTTTTAAAACAGTGAAAAGATGTGATGCGTGAGGGAACAGTGAAGACAGTGTTAAGTGGACTAAAATAATGTGATTTTATCCTGTAAGTTATTTGATTATTCTACTAATGTAACTATTAATTTACACACGTCGATCTTGCTTCATTCTCTCATTGATATTATTTTACTTTATCTATCAATAATGCTAGGTAACTAAATAGTCATTTACAATATTATGAGACAATGGATCGTGTGCATGTTATTAACAAACAATAAATAATTTTATACAAAGTCGACTGTCCACTCCGAAGCCGAAAAGTGTGATGGAAAGAAATAGGTAGTCATATCTTTGGAAATATCAACAGTAGCTGACAAATTACTCAAACATCATTCTTGTAAACCCCACTCTATCAGAGTGTTGTATAAAGACTAAATTTGAAACATTTTGTTTATATCGTATCGTAGGTATTTCGTTCCTATCAGATCGCTGTCGTCTGTTTACCATAGCAACCGTTTCGTGTGTTTGTGTGCGTGCGCAAATTTATAGTGACCACGCTTTTTAGTTTTAATCGAGTTTATACTTTCTTCAAAAAACAATATTTACGCAAATAAAAAACTAAATTCAATGCATGCATTATGATTGTAACAAGTTATTCTAATTGGGGTATCTGAGGATGTGCGTTATTTCATTTACACGTTGTATGTGATAGATATAATCTTTTTTGGTGTTTCCAGTATATAAAGTTTTATAAAATGTTACATTAAGTATATTTTTATGTAACTAATTAGATAAGTAATATGCCTGTTGACAATATATTTCACAGAAAGGTATATTAAAATGTGTATTCAATATTTATTTTTATTATATTTGATGATATTATATTCTTGACTTGAAATTTCAAAACGTGAGTTTTTATAAATTAAGTATATTAGATTGTTCCAAAATTATACGTTTTCATTTCTTATTCAAGTTACTAATAAGTAAACAGATAATCTTCCCACGTTTGGACAGTGTTTTCTATTGAACGCATTCCAGAGTTATTGCGCATAAGGAGTCCAATGTGCAAGCGCGCTATATGATACCTTAGCAACACAATAGGTTGCGCGCGGCTTTGCCTTTTTATTTTATGCAGTAAGTAATTGAATGTTAAATTATGTTTTTAGTAAGTCCATTTATTTTGTTTTGAATTAGAAAACAGCTAACTAATGTACCTACGCTATTGATAAGATTTTTCAAAAAGTACATTTATATTTCTATTTGGCAATCTAAATTAGGTAATTCTTTGTTTGTTTTACTGTTCATAACGTATAATTAAATAATTGTTGTTACATTCCAGTAGTGTGATAGTCATACATCTAAAACGATACATTGTTATAAAACTAGACACCTATGACGCAATACCTTGAGAATGAATTCATCGAACTGCATATAACTGCATCAGCAGAAATTTACTTGTGTGAACTGTAAAGTTTTGTACCTATATTGAAATATTGTTTTGAATCTTTAAAAGATAATTTTCTGTCAGTGATGATTAGTAGGTAATTATTTTGGCTATATTTGGAAAATATTTGAATAACTATGATAGGTACCTAATACCTTTGATGTAGGAAGTTTTTCTTGTGGTTTTGTGAAAGAATTAAGTATGGAATGATAAGGTATTAAAAATCTTTTTGACATTTTTAAATGCAATTAGGTCTGATCACCCAAAAGGCATGTTGGATTCGTATGTACAGAAATATTCATTTCGTAAGTTAGCATAAATGTTTTTTATTGGTATGAGTTATTTATAGGTACACACAAATAATGAGACAAAAGGGTGTCATTCCTTCATTTGATCATGGTGCGAACGAGATTCCTCTGTGAAAATGGTTGGTGGCCAAGATGCCTTAAATTGTGCCCCTTGTTATAAAGAATATTATGAGAAATGTCGAAAAATAAATGATGATGAAAATGTTATATATGAAGTGATGAAAATATGATGAAGTCGGGCCGGACCGAATATGATAAATATGACGAATTAATAATGATGTGTACCTAGGCTAATGTAAAGGATGAGAAGAAATAAAAAAAGATATTGTGATATTGTGGTTTATGCATGCTGTAGTAAATGGAATAATGTTGGCCTTTATTGAAAGTGAATGTTATTTATATTGAAATGTTGGTACGATTTTGTGGAATAAAATGTTTATATTTTTAAATTTGTTTTGTTTTTAAACGGTTATTACGTTGTGAAATAAAATGATTAACAGTTTGTAAACCTATTAAAATCAATTGAATAGTAATGTTTTATTAAATGATAAAATACTGTATTTTATTTAGAATGTTTTATTGTATTGTCTTATTTAAGTATTCTGTTATAAAAATTGGTGTGTCAAATAATTTTGCCAAAAATTAATTAGAATTATACATAAAATATATATTATTAATTTGCGATGATTTTAAATAATGTATGATGCAGTTGCTGTTTCTTTTTGTAAACTTTTCTTTTTTTTAATTACACAGTTTTTATAGGATGTGCTAAATTGTGACAGACTTTTTATTTGAAAGTTATATTATACTGTGTTGAATTTAACTTAATTAGTAACTAAAATTACTTATATACATGAAACACTTGTAAAAATTTCAGGTCTTTTTTTTATGAAGTTTAGTTTTTATTTTATTTTACCTTGTTTATTATTGTTATATAATGTTCGAGTTAAAATGTATATTGTCAACAGTGCATAATAGTAAATACTAGGTATAATTTTTATTTTGTTTTATAACCTTCTTTTTATGCAATGCATTACTGTCAATTTTTTAAATTTTGTAATGGAAATTGTTTTTTTTTACACCAAGTGTGTCATTGATATTCACTTATTTCAAAATTTTCTTTTTATTTTTGTTTCACTTTAAAGAATAATTGTATTTTTCCTCATATTCTTTTATTTTGTGTACTTAACAATTGAAATAATTTTGTCTTATAAAAAAAAAACATTTAACCATTTTTTTTTATTTTATAAAAGGGGGGAGGTGTAGTGCTCCTATATATTCTATTGTAACCCGTGTACTACGACCATTAAACTCTAATTATTCAAACTATTAACATCTTTCTTTTGTTCACCACCATACAACCTTGCACTACACCTCAATTTTATTTCAATCCAAAGTCCCCCACAACACATAACTTAAGTAAACCTGGCGCGGCAGATGCCATAATATAAAAGTAAATACTTGTGATTACATCACATTTCTTCGTGTAATTTCGTATTCCTGTTGCCACCGCTAAGTAAAACATCTTACGCAACTTTACCCACTCATTTGTTTACCGAAAATTTCGGGAATCAAGGAAGTGACACAACATTACTATTTAAAAATGTATTTATTGCTTTTCGAAGTATTCTGCGCGAAATTTGACACATTTTTCCGTACGATGGAACCAATCATTGAAGCAACCATTCCATTCGGAAGTTGGGGTCTCCAAAATGGCCGTTTTGTAGGCGTCCACAGCTTCTTCAGGTGATGAAAATCTCTGTCCACGCAATTTGTTCTTTATTTTAGGGAAAGTATAGAAATCATTAGGGCTTAGGTCGGGGCTGTACGGCGGATGGTCTAATAATTATATCTTTTCTTGCTCTAAAAACAGTTTTGTTCTGTGCGCGGTGTGGGAACTCGCATTGTCGTGATGGAGGATGATGCGGCGGTTGCAGTTCTCTTTACGGAGTTCAGAAACGACCTGTGGCAAACAAATGCTAGCATACCATTCTGCATTAACCGTTCTTTGTCCCTCAAGAGGAATAGTCGTAACATGGCCGGTTTTGGAGAGAAACGTGGCCACAATTTTTTTTGCAACAATCCGTGAACGAAAATGTTTTGTTGGCTTTAACTCATTTTCAAACACCCAAACTCGTGACTGGTTTTTTGTTTCGAGTTCGTACGCATTTATCCAGGATTCGTCACCTGATACGATGTTGTATACAGCATTTGAGGATTCTACGTGGAATCTTTCGTGAGTTTTGACGCACCAAGTAACGCGAGCCGCTTTTTGCTATTCACAGAGCGAATGCGGTGTCCATCAGGAAAACAACTTTTTTACACCTAATTGTTCATGCAAGATTATTTGTATTTGACTCATGCCAATGTCTAAAGTTGGCTGAATTTCGCGGTATGTCACATGTCGATCTTCCTTAATCAGCTTACACACAGCATCAACGTTTTCTTGGGTGACTGCAGTTTTTGGACGATCTTGTCGGGGATCATCTCTGAGCTTGACACGTCCACGTTGAAATTCAGCAAACCAGCGATAAATTATGGTTTTGGATGGGGCTTCATCACCAAATGCAGAAATCATCCGGTCAACACACTGTTCTTGTGTAAAACCACTTCGAAAGTCATAATAAATCATAGCTCTTGAATTTTCTCGAGTCAATTCCATTTTTTCAACGACTAAACAAGTTTGACAAAATCTTGTGACAAGACCGAGAATTTTTTTTGAATAAATAAATGGTATTCGATTTTTAAAACCAAGGAGTTTTCAATCAAAACGATTTTAATATGACAGGAACAGTGGAAATATTCCATTCCCGATACTTTTTGCAGCCTATGTAATTCTTTGCCGAATAATCTTTTTTCCCGAGCATTTCACAGGTTTTAATCAGGTTCACGTGGTTGAGTAAGTAATTGCATTTGCAAAGGTTTTTCTCCGTTCTTTTAAATTTCTGCTCTTCTTATGCTCTTTTTGCCTCCAACGTTTTAAGGAAGACGTTTTGTTGAATTTAATTAATGTTTTAATAAATTAGATTATTACATTTGCATTCTTATGTAATGCATGGACTTAATGTAGTATATAAAACAGATAAACTTGAGCGCCTTCAAAATGTCTGTATATGATTCATATTTGGATTACGCAAATATGATCATGTTTCACAATTTCGAGCACAACTCAAGTGGTTACCCATACGAATTTAATCAAATTTTTGTTATTACGTTTAAGTGTATTAGTCAATGAGTTACTAGTAATCGTATTATAGCTAGAGGTGTTCTCTATTGTCTCAAAATTTAATTTTAATTATTATAATTATGAATGTCAGTATAATTATGAATGTCAGTATGGAAAATATATTATGTCAGGTTCAATAAAATGTACTCTAACAGTACTTGGGTCACTGTATAAATTAAATGCTAATAATTTAGCAAGTTGTCGTTTAAAAGAGCTAGAAAGATACATAGTATCTTTTGTTAACTTTTAATAAAATTATTAGTGTCAAAGAGTAAAATTTTGTTATTATGACGATATGTACTATTATATAATAATAGATTGAATTTACTTTTAATTTACTTATCTGGTTGTTTTCTTTATCAGATAAGGTCTTTGGATAAGGAAATGCACAGACTATAAAATTGCACCCCACTTTAAAACTTCTATCAGTCATTATATCCGATAAAACTAGTATATCTTTCTTTGTAACTAGTAAGCTATCACCATACATAATAATAACTGTATGTTCATTTAATTCTGCATGTTTTAACTTATTAAAAAATGAAGACATTATTTCTCCTGGATAACAAAAGTTTTGTAATGGACGGTCAGTGTAACTATCTATTAAGCTACCCAAACCCACTCCAAATATGTTCACTAGATACTCATAGTAATAGCACTGTATTGATGTTTTCTGACCAATTGAGCATGGAATCTTACGTTTTTCTAGTAATTAAAGTATTAATTTTAATAAATATATCAAAATTGTACATTATGAATAAAAAAATCGGTCTCGAGTTTGTTTCATTTCCTTGCATTTTCTGAGAACGCTTACCTTAGTAATGTATATTTTATTCACACAATCAGAAAGTAGAGATTTCAACGAACAAAATGCCGAACAACTAAAAAAAAAGCTGATATTTTGATGTGAGAATTTTCAATTGAAAATTAGGGTTTTATTTCGATATTAAGTCAAAATAAGGCGTAAAAATAAATATTTTAAATAAAAAAAATATACAGTGTGTTTGGAACATAAAAAGGCAAGTTTTCACCAAATTTCGTGTAAAAGAAAAACTATTGTAAAAGTTAAAAATAAAAAACCAAAAACTTGGTTATTTTAATTTTCACATAAATTATGACGTTGTATGAATTAAGTGTAAATACAAAAGTTGTAGATCTTTTTATTACCTACAACTTTGCTATTGACGTTTTTCCCGCAGGACTTGTAGTTTTGCTGGCAATCGAGATAAACCCTTTTTTACCCTTAAAATCGCAACCCCGTCCACTTCCCGACCTCGAATCGCCCGTAATTTATTTTTCCTTTAATGATCGCTATATTCTCTTCCGTCTCCAATGGGTTTCATCCTACTATAATATTTTATCGTTTCAAAAATTATCTACCCTGGTCTATTAGTTGTAAACAAGAAACAATATCCTTCTTACAAACCAATTGACTTAAGAGCAATTTGAATCAATTGAGTTGCCAATAGATTGATTGCTCCTCGGATCCGAATGCGGAGGCGTGAGTTAAATAAATTAAATTTTGGTGAACACGTTTTAGATGTCTCTGTATATAAAGATTGTGTGTGAGGATACTATGGTATAATGGTACCTATATTAGTGTGCAAATTATGTAGTAGATGTTGGGTGATATGTTATTGTTATACAAGTCTATTTAGCGGGTGCTCGCGATAACTAAGATATTTACGACATAAATATTTCGGCATTTCCGACGTTTCGACCTAGATGCACCGGTCGTGGTTGAAGAGGGACTCTGCAAAGTGCAAGTCTGTATACAAATCGCGAAGTTTTAAAATAAGATTATAACTTATCTCATCGTCAATTTGGTTTTATGGTAAAATGTTTGTCAAATGTTGGTCTATTAATCAAAATATTATATTTACGACCATCGATTTATTTTGTACATATTGATACAAGTTCTTAACTCATATAGAGTACAGTAAGCGTCTGGCCAGAGTATTTGCTTTAGGGAAAAGCCTACATATCAATACATCGCAGTTTTGACTATAAGCGTTTCCCAATACAGAATAATTCAGATAAAAAATATTATGAATAAATTCCTGGAAAAGTAATGAGTCCTTTCGGGATTTCATTGGCTGCTCTATTTTGGATATTTGTCAAAAGCTTTCTGCGTATTCGCAATCAGCATGCTCAGTTATTATAAATATAAACATTAACGATTTCCATAGATTATAATTTTTATGCATTGAAGAGACGACCAATTACTAGCCCTTGATATTGGTACACAAAAAGCATAATTTCTTGCGTATGATACACTTTTGTACTAAACTCCAAACTAAAAAAATATCATTATACAGATTCTGAAAGTTCTTGAAATATTTTCAATTTAATAAATGAGTAAACATTTATTCATTAAATTTATTCAGTTTACATAGATTTCATAAATTCAATTCAATTTCTAATAAAATTATTCATTTCAGACTTTATATAATATTTAACCAATTTAAACTTAAATATAAACTATTCATAACGGATTCTTTGACCCAGTTATTAAATGTTTTCAATATGTATTCATAACTTGCATTGTAGAAGGTTAAATGAGTAAGGAACATTATGAATAATTCATATTAATAATAATATGTGTATCTGATTGATTTATGTAAATCTGTGGCAAAGTGCTGGCACTTAAAACTGAAATTCCAAGCCAAGAATCAAATATTCAATTTTTTGTTTCGTTTCTATTTTTATTTTAATTCGTCTAATCCACAAATTATTTTAGCCTTAAAGCTATTATTAATACATTTTCATCCGAGCATTTTTTGTTAATATCAAAAATAACACTCATGTTCTATCAATATAAAACCTTGAAACGTGAAGGGTTCACTAATTCGTTTTTTATTACGATCGTTATTACCCTTGTAAAAATTATTATGAATAAATTCTATTCTTTAAAATAAAATAAAAACCAAAAGCATACAAAATTTTGCTTTACAAGAGGTCATTAATGATGCCATTATAATGAAAAGGGCGATTATGTACAGGAATTATGTCCAGGAAGTGACTTCAAATGATTGAATCGGTACTGGCCTGAAGAAAAATGGCTGGAACGTATAGAACCGCGGCAGGAATAATTGGTTGCGAGGACTACATCAATCAAATTTTACATCTTAATATATATATATTTCTTGTGTGCGTGTGTATGTCACTGAACTCCTCCTAAACGAATGGACCGATCTTGATGAATTTTTTTGTATGTGTTCAAGGGGACTTGAGAATGGTTTAGATTCACAATTCAGTCCACTGGAAAATGTATTTTTAGTTAATTTTTAATTTGTAAGTAGTTGTGGATTTTGGAATGTTTCACATTGGAACCGACGGACTGCGCTGCTATCGCAGTGTCAAATCTTATATATTAATAATTTCATCAAGGAGTACATCGAAACCTTACCTGAATAATAAAATATTAAAAAGTAAAGATTTCGAGTCGACAACATAAATGTCCGCAAAATTCGGTATGTTGAGTATTTTGTTAAATTGTAATGGTTCTGACAGACAAATCACAGTCGCCATATTGGCCAGTCTAGCGAAACCTCACAGATACCGGATAACATTTTGAGTAGGTACTACTAAGTCTTAGTACTAAGTAGTTTGTATGTGTTAATACTTTTTCAGTTATCTATAGTAATATAATAAAGCGGAAGAGTTTGTTTGTTTGTTTGTTTGAACGCGCTAATCTCAGGCACTACCGGTTGGAGCTGAAAAAATATTTTTGTATACGATAGCCCAGTTATTGTGGAAGGCTATAGGCTATATAACATAACGCTTCAACCCTTTGGGGCCGGGCAAAGGGCTAAAAGATAATGTCGGCCAATCTCAGGAACTAGCAGTCGTATTTAAAAATTGTTATTGCCTAAGGCTATAGGCTATATTAAATTACGCCACAACTATTAGGGGTCAGACAAAAATAATAAAATGGTCAAACGAGAAGGGGGAGGGTTGTGTCAAAGGCAACAAAAGGCTAAACGAATAGGATACAATCTATTTGGGTATCGTTTTCAAGACTTTCGTGACGCTGATTAATAATATGAAATTTATTTAGTGATCCAAGATGGCGGACGGGAAATCAAAGATGGCGGATGAGAAAATTTTAGAAATCAATATGGGTTTCGCCTTCGATATTTTAAGGGGTGGGGAATCGAAATACAATATCTATGTCGTGATCAAATATGGCGGATGGGAAATCAAAGACTGGCGGATGGGAAAATTAAAAAAAATCAATATTGGTATCGCCTGCGATGGTAAAAGGGATGGAGAATCCAAATACAACATCTGTTTCGTGATTCAAGATGTTGGATGGGAAATCAAAGTTGGCGGATGGGAAAAATTTAAAAGATCACTATGGGTATCGTCTCTGATGATTTAAGGGATGGAGAATCCAAATACAACATCTATTTCGTAATCAAAGATGGCAGACGGGATTTTTTCAAAAGTCGATATGGATATTGTCTCCGATATTTTAAGGAATGGGGAATTCAAAAACACCATCTATTTTGTGATCAAAGATGGCGGATTGGATTTTTTTTTTAAATCAATATGGATATCGTCTCCGATATTAAAAGGGATGGGGAATCCAAATACAACATCTATTTCGTGATTCAAGATGCAGATGGCAAAATCAAAGATGGCGGATGGGAAAAATTTAAAAATAAATATGGGTATCGTCTCTGATGATTTAAAGGATGGAGAATCCAAATACAACATCTATTTCGTATCAAAGATGGCGGATAGGAAATCAAAGATGGCGGACGGGATTTTTTTTAAAGTCGATATGGATATCGTCTCCGATATTTTAAGGAATGGGGAATTCAATATTATTTAAAAATCTTTGTTTGTTTGTTCATCATTTATATACTCTGAAATGATAAGAGATTAAGCGCTAAGTCAATGGTAACTTTGGAAAAGGGGCTTCGAAAAAAGAGAATTAAATAAAAATTCTTAAAAAGGCGATACGGAGTTCGCTGGGTCAGCTAGTTTATTTATAAATTTATATTGACTAGCTGACTTTTATGCTAAATGATAGGAGTGTTTAAAAGATTTATGGCTGCATTTTATTTACATAATTCTGGTTTCTAAATTTATATGTGATTTTTTTGCATTTATAGTTGGTATTCCGCCCTTTGAATCGTGCAAACCACATTTTAAAAAGTTCAAAATATTACCACTACCGAGGATGTACATTTTTTAAATTTGTGTATTTGTTAAAACAAACCCAAATTTATTTGTGAAAGCGAGACATTTACCAACGAAACACAAGACAGGGAGAGCGGCTAGTTTTAGATGTAGTTGCTAGAACTACATTATACAATAAAAGCTGTTACGTAATATGCAAAAAAAATTAAATAAAATTAATTTTTTTAATAAATTGCCATTACAGTTGCAAAATCTGCCATTATTTAGATTTAAAACAAAATTAAAAACATTGTTAATGAAAAAAAAGGTTTACTCTGTTAATGAATGGCTCCTGTAATATTATATTGGTTTTTGATGATTTTAATAATAAGTTATTGATGTTATTTATTATTCACTGACATTTATTTTTATTTTTGACATTTTGTATCCCTATTTTAATTAATGCTATTACATAATTAATTCACATGCCAAATATCGGCTTAATAGATCATAAGTACACACATTGTTACATGCCATCTCTATACTCTATTATATGTGAATAAATGACTATGACTATTGCAGCACGTGTTATCATTAATTTTTAAATTTGGTCCCATCTCTCGCTTCCTATCTATCGTTCTCTGCATCCTTTCCTTTGCTTACCTTTCTTGCTGCCTGCTTTCCTTCTTTTAGGTGTGCTGCTCTCGCACTTTCCATTCTTTTCGTTCTCTCTGCAGTAAACTCTTATTTTCTTTTCTGTTCCCTACTTCTACTCAAATACAACAATATTATCTGTTATGACAATAAGACTTAAATCTACCATAAGAATCTAAACCAGCATAATATGCAATAAAAAGCCTTTATTACTCAGAAAGATTTTCAATTTTAATTCCGTGTATATCCGCATATTCCTTAAACTCAATTTCCCAAAAAGATCAATCTCAATTTATAAAAAAATAATCTGCCAGTAAAATACATCGGAAATTCTTTCCGGACACTTCCCTTAAGAATAAGGTCTTATTAAGTTACACCTTGATAAAAAAGCAGCTTTAGTAGATATTGCAGTACAAATCAAATTCTGAATCTCATTCGGGCTGGTACATAGAAACAGATACGATATTAAATCCAATCGAATACCAATCAATTGGTGCTTCGGGAAGTTATGGATGGAATTAACTAGCTGAGTTTTAATATCCAGCTAGCCAATTCCGACTAAAACTTCTCTGTTATGCATGCTATTTTAGCCTCTAAGACCCCGAGGAGTGAGCAGATATATTTTGTATATTAAGTCGATAGGTATGCGTCATGGGCGAGTATATCAATACCGCATAGATATTTCCAAAATATGTACTGCTATTAATTTTTCAAATATCTCTTCCTGTTGGATGGATTTTATTAAGCGATGGACGTACAATATGTACAATATGGAGGTTTCCTGCAAGTAAAATAAATCAGGTATATAAATATGCCAGTATGGTAGTTGCATTGATTAATTAATGTTAACACTCTATTTTATTGTTATTTTATTGATAATTAGTACTCTACTTGATTGCAAAATATTATGACGTCACTAGTCCATATTTTGTACTAAATCCGTAGAGAGAGATTATTTTTTACATTTCATTGAAAGTGTCTGATTTGACTATATGAGAACATCCCTATATTTATGGGGTGAGTAGGTTTTGTCGTAGAATAAATGCTTTGCATTTATACGTCATCTAAATCTGTGTTTTTGATGGACTGTAACGACGGACGACTCAAAAATATTGGACATTTTCTTCATAATAACAAACAACGTGAATATTTACGTGGTATTCAAAACAGGTTTATAGTTTTCCGTTAACTAGGATTTGTATAGAGAACTGTACATCTATTTTAAATGTAGTAAATACGAAATATGTTTCATAAGTTATATGCCGAATTTAAAATATCGCCGGCTTTGCAACTATTTGTTTTAAAAAAAAATTGTTTGTATATTTTTTCCTTTCAAATGCGATAATTACTTTTCAGTTTCATACAACGTTGTAATAAAAATATATTTTAAAATTCGTTTCAATGATTGATTGCATTCCAAAGTTATTGGAAATCCAACGAATGCAACCCTGTCCAATAAATGTTCTGTTATTCTTATTTTGTCAAAAATTACAAAATGGTAATTTTATTCAAATGTATGCAAAGAGGATTTTTTATTCGTATGATTAAATTTTCATTGCTAATAATCAACGGGCAATAGTTTAGGACACTTTTCCTGTCATGCGTATTATCTAGGATCTGATCCGCATGCAGGCTGCCCGCATCCTATCATTTCATACATGTTTTTCCTATTATGCGCGCATTACTACTGCTAACGAGCTATTCGGATGCGGACAACGTTCTTCTGCCTTCAGTATTGTTTTTACTCTAACGCGGGTCGCACGCATGGTCATAGTACGCATATAATCGCAAATGAAGAAATGAAAATCGATACAGAGAGAGTTACTAGCGACACGCATGACACTGCAGCGGCAAACAAACTCTTTGTCCAGCGTGTGGCCAGGTGCGTGTTATCAACCGCATGCGGACCAGATCCGCGCGCGGACGAAACTACGCATGACAGGAAAAGGGCCCTCAACTAATCGAACCCGCAGCCTAATTTTGTTCTGTCAACTGAACAGTACTGTCAAAAAGTTGAAAAATATGTTTAACGGAGCCATTTGCAAGGCAGTAAACTAACTTTAGACTAACTGTATTTTCTTCTTTTTCATAATGTTCGAAAGAGGCGGAATGTAAGACTTTCGTAATAAGTTTAATCTGTTTATTTACTTTTGAGTTTTAAGTGATACCATAAGACTTATCAGTAACATCATTGAAGCACTATGAGTTTCATTTTAACTGTAAAAAAACAATTACTTTACATAATTTACATTGTTTTTTGAGACACACATCTGTCTCACTGGATAACCAACCTCGGACATTTGTCCTTCCTTGACATCCTTCGTACAGCTGAAAACCACATCCATCAATAAGAAACATAATTATATTGATTCTGCACTTAGATAAATAGTTTTCCTCTGTGCCAAATATCCTTAAGCAATAAACATTAAACACTATTATATACAATCAATATGGTGAAGAACTATAAAGAAAATTTAGACATGGCCGATCCCATTTTCATATTGGTGCTTCAAAATGCGAGTTATTGTTACTGCAAACGCCAAAGATAATGGTGGCTTTTTTAACTCTTGACTGGACTTGAGTCAAAGATCATGTTTTCCATTTTGCTTTAATATTGTATCATTTTGCTTGAAAACTTTTGAGATATGAAAACCGTACATACAATCAAAGAGAGAGAGAGAGATGTCACCTTAATATAATCGTAAGATTACATCTCATCAGTGGGTCTATTTCAAGAAATGTATATCTTATGACAATAAAACTGGTGCGATGCGCGGTCCAGTACGAGCGTAGTTCTGATAGCGCGAGATAATTAACAAAATATTATTTAATTAATGGTGTTGCGCACTTACAGCTGGTATCGCTATTGTTGATTCATCCCACATACCACAAGTAATGTCAAAGTTCTGCAGATTGCAATCCCATATTCCTGGAATAGAAGATTGAAATCCGTTTTCAATAGGTTCAAAGAGCTGCTATTTCAAACACTGAGCAAGTTAATTTAGGTAGGTGGAAAGTAGCCAGGTATAGTATGTTTTCTGTCCTGGAATCACTCTACCGTATAACAACCAAAATATTATTATGTGCAAGATTCCTTTTCCCTAACCATCATCATCCTTTTAGCGTTATCCCAGTTTCAACTCGGGGTCCGCCTACTAGTCTAACCGGATTTGGCTGAATATTAGCTTTTCGACAGAGCGACCGCCTGTCTTTCCTCCGCAACCCGTCTGACCTCCGCAAGCTGAAACCTAAAATATTTAATAATAGGAACATTATTATTGCTACCACGCACTACCAAGGAAACCACTAATAATCTGATATATATAAATTCTCTCCGTAATAATATCAAGATGTAAGAACCACTGCCACAATGCCACCTGTAATTATCGCAAGGATAATATGTAGCCTTTAATAACAGCAATATAGCCTCGTATTGACCAGTTCTACACACCTGTTACGTCCAATTAGTTAGATGATAAACAGCCAATATTGGTGCCCTTATCCAAATGTTGGTTCCAAGTTTGGATGACGTCACATTAATTCAAACAAAGCTGCCGATGTCTGCAGGCGCTATTACTTATACGAGCCTCTCCCATATTGCGACGTCGACTCAGTTACATTATCCCTTTTCGCTGACGCCGTGTGGTAGGTATAGTCCGTTCACAGTTATTTTACCTCTAGCTGTTAGATTGGCCAACCTGGGCGTTATGTTGCTATATTTACTATATAATACTCCCATTTTAAATATTGCTAATACCATTGCTAAAAATGTACTTATTTTTTTATTGCCTACGCGATCGTATTAAATATTTGGAAGTAATGTTTGTAAGAAAACCTCTTGATATCGGCATGGCTATACGCATGTACATTTATTTTCTTACGAAATAACTAATTTCCTATGAAAATAAATAGTTATAATATTTTTTTTGTCTAAGGTAAACGCATCATAATTACGTCAATGTGAGGTTTTAAAATAATTATCAAATACAAAAACTGCAAATTTGACCAGTGTGTGTTGCCAGTGATGACTTACGGATCAGAGACGTGGTCGCTCACTAGGGGCCTTATCAGAAGGCTCAAGGTCACTCAGAGGGCAATGGAGAGAGCTATGCTTGGAGTTTCCCTGCGAGATCGAATCAGAAATGAGGAGATCCGCAGTAGAACCAAAGTCGCCGACATAGCTCTCCGGATAGCCAAGCTGAAGTGGCAGTGGGCAGGGCACATAGCTCGAAGAACTGATGGCCGTTGGGACAGAAAGGTTCTGGAGTGGCGGCCACGTACCGGACGACGCAGCAGAGGTAGGCCCCCCGCAAGGTAGACCGACGACCTCGTCAAGATCGCGGGCGGCGGTTGCATGCGGGCGGCTCAAGACCGGTCTGTGTGGAGACCCTTGGGGGAGGCCTATGTCCAGCAGTGGACGTCGTTTGGCTGATATGATGGCCTCTTTTTTGGAGAAGCGAGGCCTAGCAGTGAACTGCAAGAGGCTGTTATGATATGACTGATTCAAATTAGAATCACACAAGGAGGCTTACAATAATTAGCAATAACGATGAAATAATGCATATACATCACAATAGTAGTTTCCCACATATAAGTAGTGTCCCAAAAATACAAGCAGTTTAACGTGACTTGTTGCCAGCGAATCAAAGCTGACGTGACAGAAATTAGATTACACACTCATAGTGGTTACAGTTGGACATTTGAGTTTCCACTAAAATTGGGTAAAATGTTATGTACGGGTAACCCTATTTTACATACCTGTCATCACAGAGTACTAATCCAACAAGATTCCAACATAAAGAAAACAAACACCGACATTTGTCAGAGGTAAAATAACTGTGAACGGACTGTAAGTGTTATTTGATAGCATCGTTAGTTTATTACTGTTATAGCTTAAGATACGCAGTAATTTCAGAGAAAGTTGTTTGGGTCTGCATTTAGACTTACTCCTGTATGAAGGAAAAGATGAATTTAAATTTTAGATTTAGCTAGTTCTTTCTCAATTATTTAGAACAAATGTGTTATCAGCCAAGGTTTACAAACCAAAACCTCACCTTAGTCTCAATAAGTCGTACACTTGTTCACTAAATAAGTTATACTTTTAAAGCCCGTTTCAAAATTCTATCTATAGATGGTTTGGGTCCATACAAATAATATATTCTTAAGGAATTCTCAAGGAACTACGTAGCGGAAGGGGCGTGGCTATCGGATGACGCAATGAACGAACACGATTGGAGCTGGCAATACCTCATCGCCGAGCGCGGCTCGTCCGAACGTTCACTTTTGCTCGGGCTCTCGGTTGTGACGGACGCGTGCTAGGAGTCGTTATAGTGTTTATAGGAATAGTTATATACCTTACAAGTTGCATAAATTTAAACAGTGATTGTAATATTGTTTTGAGATAATTAAAAAGTAAGGATACCTTGTACTTTGTTTTTTTTTAAAACTTCACCTACTTCTGGTTTATAAGATCAGAAGTGGGATTCTAAATAACATTCCACGCGACTTTGATCGTTCGCCATCTTTTTTTTCGGATATTAGACATAATGAGGTGTGCGTTAAAAGTGACAGAAACCGCGTGTTTAACCTTTCCGTGTTTTTAGTGACGGTACTATTGTAAGAACGATTAAGAGTAGTCATTATTAAATTTAGTTCTCGCCGATTATAATTTGTTTAAAATTTAGAAGTACCCGCGTAATTCTAATTGTGCTATTTGGTTATTATTTTATACATTTTGTTGGTGATTGTTTCCTTTAGTGTAATAGCTTTTGTCTAAGTATGTCTAGCCGTGACGGTACGTTGCGTAAGCCCTCTTCAAGGCATGGGTCCCGCCAAGGCCGTAGTAAATCTCGTGATCGTTGCGATTCATATGCGAGACATCGTGACCGATCTCGCGACACACGTAGTCGATCCTGTAGGCGTCGTTCGAGGTCTAGGAGCTTTGATAGTCTGCGCAGGCGCCGTGATACATCTCATAGGCGCCGGAGTAGCCCCCAATGTAACCCCTTAGACCTTATCCTTGATCGACTGGGTACATTGGAAGATAAATTAGCCACGAAGGTAGCGATAAGTTCGAATACTCTACCGTCGCATCCGAGCCGCACGAACTACACACTGCCACCTGTTTCGACGATCACCGACGCGCCTGCTACTGCTACGGAAGCAGGTGTATCGTCGGGTTCCACGACTGTTGAGCCATCGCGAGAGGACGACACTACGGACAGGATTGTGGGTGCACTTTCTTCGTTGTTTCAAGTAAGATCTAGACATTATTACATATCTAACTTTGATCCCAATATCCATGACTTTGATTTGTGGTGTGCGGAAGTGGATCGTGGTCGCGAGTTAAACCATTGGGATGATCGGGAATGCCTAGGACGCATTGGTGGCTGCTTGCGTGGTGATGCCAAGTCGTGGCTCAACGACTGGGTCACTAATCACCGATCGTGGTCTAATTTTAAAGCAGAATTTCGTTCTCTGTGCCCTCGTGAAATAGATATGGCATCCGTGTTATATGACGTTATGAGTACAAACTCGGCAAAGTATACTACTTATGCAGAGTATGCACGGAAGTCCCTAATGCGGTTAAATATTGTTAAGGGACTTTCGGATGAACTGAAAGTTGCCATAGTAGTCCGTGGTATTACCGATCCCCAAATTAAGGCAGCTACTGCCAATGCGAAACTGTGATCCACCGACCTAGTAGAATTTTTGTCAGTTTATCTAAAGGTAAAAAGTGTACCTGCTGCTACCACCAATCCTGCCCGTACGTCAAACGCATCCTCCAATCTACGCAAACGCAAAAATTCATTTCAATATGACCGTTTAGCCTGTTATAAGTGTGGAAGTATAGGTCATAAGCAGGCTGAATGTTCAAAAAAATCGGTTACTAGGTCGGAAAGTTCAAATGGGGATTCTAGGCGTTCCGATAGGCAAGCAGTAAAACCTGATAATACGAGACCTGTTAAAGTTTGCACTTACTGTAAGAAAAATGGACATTTAGTAGATACTTGCTTTGTCAAGGAACGTGTAGAATCGAAATCTAATTACCATCATAGAAGTACCCAGAGTAACGTAAATTTTTGCTCAGAATGTCCTATGGACAAAATAACGTAATACCCGCGGTTATTCAAAATGTACCGGTCGATGTCTTAGTTGATTCTGGCTCTGATATTTCACTCGTGTCTAGTTCAGTATTAAAGCATTTTTCTTTAAACAAGATACCTACATATCGCCGTATGCGAGGTATCGGCAGTCAGGATATAGAATCCACTTCATATGTAAATACCGTGATTGAGTTTCCTGAGTTGTCATTAGAGGTAGATTTATTCGTTGTTGCTGCGGACTGTATGCAGGCCCCAATTTTGATAGGCACTGATGTCTTAAATCGTAGCGGGGTCACGTACATCCGTACTCGTGAATCACAGCGTCTGATTAGAATTCCATGTGTAAATAGCGTGTATATCATAGAGTTTGGTAATATAAAAACGTCATTGGTCGGTAATGATAAAGAACGCCTGCTAGCACTTTTGGAAGAATTTCGTGCTTCATTTACCGTAGGAACCGCGACTTCAACTGTAAAAACTGGTAGTATGGAGATCAAACTGACCAGCGACGTTCCGATTAACTATCGACCTTACAAGCTTTCCGTAGATGAGAAACGCCGCGTTCGAGAAATAATCGGGGATTTGCTTAGTAAGGGGGTGATTCGTGAATCACAGTCCGACTACGCTAGTCCTATCATATTTGTGAAGAAGAAGGACGGTGCTGATAGGATGTGCGTGGATTACCGGGCATTAAACGCGATCACTGTTAAGGAACGGTTTCCACTGCCCTTGATCGATGACCATATAGATAAATAAGGTTGTTTTAGATATTTTACCAGCCTTGATATGGCTACTGGTTTTCATCAGGTTCCTCTTAAAGATGATGACTCAATCAGCAAGACAGCCTTCGTAACGCCTGAGGGCCATTACGAATACTTAAAAATGCCTTATGGTCTCGCTAACGCTCCTATTGTTTACCAAAGAGTCATTTCCAAAACTCTCAAGGATCACATTGAATCTGGAAGAGTGCTGACGTATATCGATGACGTCTTAATTATGTCAAACTCTATCGATGAGGGTCTAGAAACGTTAGGTAATATCTTAAAAACGCTCACTGAGGCGGGTTTTTTTGTCAATTTAAAAAAATGTACTTTTCTGTGTACCGAACTTGAATACCTGGGTAGACTGATTGGACATGGTCAGGTACGGCCGAGCCCGACTAAGACTGACGCACTAGTTAGGTCCCCGAAACCATCTAATGTGAAGGAGGTTCGTCAATTTTTGGGATTGGCAGGCTATTTCCGTCGGTACATTGCCGGGTACGCTACTAAAACTGCTTGTATTGCCAAGTTGCTTAGGAAGGGCGAGCCCTTTGTTTGGGGTACGGAGCAGGACGTAGCTCGCGATTATATAATTAAGAGTCTCACTGAAGAACCGGTTTTAGCAATTTTTAATCCAAAACTCCCGACTGAACTACACACTGACGCTAGCGCGATTGGTTTCGGAGCGATCCTAATGCAGGAGCAGGAAGGGAAACGTAAGCGGGTCGTTGGTTACTTTAGTAAGTCTACACAGGGTGCCGAGTGCCGTTACCACAGCTACAAGCTTGAGACCTTGGCAATAGTTCGCGCGTTGCAACATTTCCGGCATTATTTGATTGGAATAACGTTCAAAATAGTGACCGACTGTAACTCATTAAAATTGACTGAGCGCAAAAAGGACTTGTTGCCACGTGTGGCCCGCTGGTGGATATATATGCAGGATTTCCATTTTACGTTAGAGTACCGTAAGGGTTGCCTTATGCAACACGCAGATTTCCTTAGCCGTCAGCCCGCCACTGTCCTTCAAATTCGGAATCCCCAAAATTGGGCAAAGATAGCTCAGACCGCCGATTCCGAAACCCAAGATTTGATGCAAAAACTAAGAGATGGCCAATTAGATTCCACACGATTTTCTATAAAGAACGACCTGCTATTTTATAAACTTACACCAACTGGTGAAGACTCTCGACTTCTTTGCTTAATCCCAAAGGGTCACAGGCTCAGCCTACTGAGAATTTTTCACGATGACCATGACCACATAGGCGTAGACAAAACCACGGAACTGATATTACGTCATTTTTGGTTCCCGGGATTAAGGCCCTTTATAAAAAAATATATCGGACATTGTATCGTCTGCCTGGCACATAAGAAAGTGCCTCGAGCTCCTAGTCAACCAATTGAGTCTTGGACAAAGCCTGATATACCTTTTTCAGTGATTCACACTGATGTTCTTGGTCCGCTGACTTAGGCTAATGGCTTCAGGTACATTATTTTAGTAGTAGACTCTTTTTCCAAATATTGCCTATTGTATGCCGTATACAGACAGGATGCATCTGAGCTGCAACGTGTGTTTACAAACGTTGTTTCGCTATTTGGCACGCCATCCACAATAATTTGCGACCGAGGTAGGATGTTTGAAAGCACATCCTTTCAAGACTGGGTTAGGTAGTGACATACATTTTGTTACTCCGGAAATGCATCGGGAAAACGGACAGGTTGAGCGATACTGTCGAACGGTGCTTAATATGTTGCGAATTGAGGTAAACAATAAAGGTGCTCAATGGTCTGATGCCTTGTGGAAGGTACAGTTAACGCTAAATATAACTAAACAGGCGACGACACGTACCTCACCTTTACAGCTTTTGACTGGCATTGAAGGTACTACTCCAGTGCTTAGATCGCTTGTGCGCGACGTGGCATTAAACAATGGTCACACAAATAGAGAAGCGCTTTTGACTTTGAGAAGGCAAAGAGCGTCTGAGCTACTAGCAGAAAATCAACAGCGACAAGACGCCTACGTTAACAAGAGTCGGCGACAGCCGCGTAATTTTTCTGTTGGCAGTTTCGTGTTCGTCAGCAAGGGTCCCCAAAGTACTGGGAAGCTGGACTCCGGGATGCGCGGCCCCTACAAAGTTGTGCGGGTGCTGCCACACGATCGCTACGAGCTGAAGCTGTTAGCCGGCTCGTATGGAAAAAAGACTCAGTCTGGTGCTGAACGCATGGTTCAGTGGCAAGGCGAGTGGACCCCGGAGGCGTGTGAAGCTTTTTTTGGTGATGGTAAATAGCCCCGACATTGTGGCTGTTGTGTGCATTGTGGCACTTGGGCTCATAGTTGTAGCGTTGGCCTCTACACTATGATGCTAATGGAACCTTCGGCACGCTGTGGTGGCCGTTTGTTCGTAGCCCCGACATTGTGGCTGTTGTGTGCATTGTGGCACTTGGGCTCATAGTTGTAGCGTTGGCCCCTACACTATGATGCTAATGGAACTTTCGGCGCGCTGTGGCGACCGCTTGTTCGCAGCCTCGATGTGGCTGTTATGCATCGTGGAACATTGATCATAGTTTAGCGTTGGCCTCTATACTATGATGTTTTGGGAACCAGTATTGTTCCGGGTGAGGTTGTTGACGTTTCATTAATGATTGAGGTCCGGAACTTTTTCATTGATGATTCTGTTAGCACGTTGCTGCCTTACTTTGATACAAAAGGCTAGTTTCACTAAGACTTTTCATATGTTTTAGATGACAATTTACCCGAGGAGGACGTACTTCATGACAGGCCGGAGGACAACCTGAGTGCGAGAGATGAGCAGCCAATGTCGAGAAGCCAAGCGGACGAGGACGTCCAGCTGTCAGGAGAGGCCGTCTTAAGGAATTCTCAAGGAACTACGTAGCGGAAGGGGCGTGGCTATCGGATGACGCAATGAACGAACACGATTGGAGGTGGCAATACCTCATCGGCGAGCGCGGCTCGTCCGAACGTTCACTTTTGCTCGGGCTCTCGGTTGTGACGGACGCGTGCTAGGAGTCATTATAGTGTTTATAGGAATAGTTATATACCTTACAAGTTGCATAAATTTAAACAGTGATTGTAATATTGTTTTGAGATAATTAAAAAGTTAGGATACCTTGTACTTTGTTTTTTTTTAAAACTTCACCTACTTCTGGTTTATAAGAATATAATATAATATTCTACCACATACACACATCACCATCTAGTCCCAAACTAAGCAGAGCTTGTATCATGGGTACTAGATAATGGATAAACATAAATATATACGTTTTTTTGTAAATACATACATATTATACATAGAAACACCCAGACCAAGACAAATAACCATGTTCATGCACACAAATGTTTGACTTGAGCGGGAATCGAACCCGCACCCTTCGGCGTAGCAGTACACTTACTTGCACTCCCGCTGCGCCAACCGGTCGTCAGAACACAGACAAAATATGTTAAATATATGTAAATCCCTAGCAGCCAAATCCATCGATAGATAAAATATTGGGAACCTCCGTAAGTGAATAAAACCAAAACTAAACGGTAAACACGCATAATACCAATAGATATTTTGAAGTCGAAACTAAAAATAACTAAAGTCGGGTTAATAAATACTTCACGACCACTTGTGTGGTTTAATTTATCATTCAATTATTATTATCACTGTCTACAATAGAAAGCGTGGGTTTAACCTTCTGTTGATCTAATAAATCGAGAATAACTTTTATAAGAACGTATTGATTGTAAAACTAACATCCTACGATTAAATCTATAATACCACTCGCTTCTATTTTAAGAATAATGACTTTCCTTATAAACCAATAAACTGCCGCCCACAAATTTTAGAGTAGCCTGCTATTAAGCCTATCAGATGGCGAGTGGAAAATCTTGAGCTTTGACTTTTGTCATTGAGAACCAACGTATTTTCATTATTAATATTGTTTATTTATTAGAGTACTAGGTAAAATGTTTATTAGGATACCTTAAAAAAAATTACAGGAATAAAATATACATTTTAGAGAAGTCATAAAGTCACTCTCTATAGGTGGTTTTAGTTACATGATAATTAAGACAACTCTACCATTGAACATTAGTACTGTGTCACAGGCGACTTTACAAGTACTCAAAGAACAGACATAATTTTAAAATATTCAGACTAGAAACTGTTATTTCTTGTTGCGGTTAAGCCATTACGACAAGTGTACAGTCAGTTATCAGTATCTGTACTAATAGTACTCTCTAGAGAATTAGATGGACCAAACTATACACAACAAATTCAGCGAGTTATCCATAAAGAAACATTTTTAGTATCTAAGATATGAACAAAGCGTAAACAAGACATGCTAATGCAAACAAATAATTGCAATAAAAATAATCCACTAAAGCGACACACTGGGATGCTATTTACAGACGTATAACTGCAAATCATAAATTAAGCATCTCAAAATAGTTTTACTACTTGCGTCGTCGATGAAAGTGAAAATCCCCTGAAGTAACCCACCACGTGTAACCTTGCCCTTGTGCCATATACATACCACACAGCCACCACCACACCCTGCCACTCGCAATAAATCCACTCATGTCGCAGACAGAAAAAGCCACCACTGAACATTGTTATAATAGATTTATTAATTTCACGCCTCGCGCCTCAACTTTATTGCTGTGCCTTAATGCTCCTAGCTTGATTAATACAATATTACTTTCTTTCATTATTTCGCTAACTGTGCCACTGTATTTTATTTCTGTGTCTTTTTTATTTCTGCCTTTCTTTCTCCCTTTTCTCTTATTCTCACTTACGACCTTCATCATTGTTCTAGCTTTATCCCAATTAAATCCAAGAATTCAGCCTAGCTCTAGGTTTTTACCTAGGAGCCTAGCTCCTAGCCAAAAGGCTTGGGGAGACCCAGAGTGCTTTCTAGATCGGCTTTCTAGTCTAACCAGATATTAGCTTCACTTTATTTTTTTATCTACTATTTCTACAAAAGTTCGTCCAACAAGCATAGTAGAGGCAATAGCCCAGTGGGTTACGTAACGGACTGCCGAGACGATGGTCTCGGGTTCGATCCCCAGTTACCCCTGGGCACACACCTCTGACTTTTCGAAGTTATGTGTGTATTAAAATGTAAATTATCGCTCGCTTAACAATGTGCCCGGTAGATGGCAATAGGCCCGCCCCCTATTACATTGGGACTGAAACATAACTGGTGAAGTGTGGGTGATACGCCTCTGCCTACTCCTTCGGGGATAAAAGGCGTGAAGTTATTTTATGTTATGTTATATTCGTCCAACAAGGAGTAAGTTGTTAAGTGACTTCACGGTATCTAATGGTGCTCTCACTCAAATTTTATGACGTGTTTCTGTACGTGTAATCTGAGCATTGTTACACTCGCTGGCATAGTAAATGTAGACTAGCATCACCTTATATGATGAGCACGGCATATTCTTTCTTTTGCACCCTATTGTAAGGTAAACGTTTCAAAAGGGTAAGAAAAGAAAACGAAATGTCAGTCAACAGTGAAAGCATAATCATAAACGCATCTTATATTTTCAAATTCAGTACTTTTAAAACGGAATATGTACGGATATATGATAGCAATAAAATTCGTAAATAAAATTTTATTTCCAAAAACAATACGTCATTATTTGTTTTGATCGCTTCGCTACCATTCGAGGCATTGTCTGGGGTATTTTCGGTCCATTTTTTAAAATGGTTTCCTGGGTATCGGTATGAGTAGGGAAAGGGTTGAAATTACGTGTGAAGTGGGGTCTTAGCCTAGAGGTAAAACATTAGGTAAAATGTACAGGCTGCGTATTTGTATTCAAAGTGTGTGGATAGGTTTACAGTAATGGTATTTATGTACCCTGGAATATTGTTTTACAGAGATTATTAGTATAGGCCATATACAAGATTTCAATTAGAAATGACCTCACGGATTTTGTATCTTCAGAAGAAGGGATATCGAAAGAGTACTGAATAAGACTGCACAAAATTATATAACATCGTGGTTTAAGCAATTGGCTTGCATCTTCTTTTTTTTAGCGTATCGCTAGCAAACACTTATATTTTTGTTTGCCTTGCTCCGCACGAACAAGCCAAATCGGTACCGTCCGAGAGTCCCCATCTAAACGTGTTTTCTTTGCGTCGGCCGACCTCGGTTAGGAGTCTATTCAACGACTTCCAGACAGACTATGGAAAGCCATGCCCAGGTAGAGGACTCTCTGCAGGTGACATGAAAGGAGATGGTAGGAGGGTCTTTTCGCAATTAGCTTGCATGAGCCTTGCGTTGTTGGTTCAATCGCCACAAGGGATAACACTTTGTATGGCACAATTTTTTTTGTATTCGTTCTGAATGTTCATTGGGTCCTTTAATAAATTGCTTATAATGTAAGTCAATATGACTGTTCAATAAATGCCCAGTAATTGATTGTCATTTATTGAACAGCTTCTGTTCAATAAATGACAATCAATTACTGGGCGACATTTACCACAAACGCTAATCATTTATTAAACGTCTGCCATATAAATACACAAAGCGTGCCTAGTCATTATAGTGATCTTTTAGACAGTTTTACCGATACCAACGTTCATGCCATCCTGATATCTTAGAGCTGGCTCAAACCTCACCTTCTTTCTACTTCATACCCACTTACTGACTTTGTTTTAATCCGCAATGATCGGATTGACAGGCGTGGTGGAGGGGTTGCTATCTATCTCCGTAGCAATTTATCATATAAAATTTTGGCGTTTTCCTCTCCTCAGTCTATATCTGCGGAGTATCTTTTTATCGAGGTTTGGGTCAGGGGAACCAAAATGGTTCTTGGAGTAGTATTACCTCCTTCTGTCAATTACTTCACTGATTTAGAATCGGTTTTCGAATCTTTTAGTTCTGAGTACGCACATCACGTCATCATGGGCAATTTTAACACTTATCTTTTATCCCATCCTTCCTGTCGCTCCCTCAAACTTACCCACATCATTGAGTCTGCCAGCCTCCACGTTTTGCCTCTCCAAGCCACTCACCACAACCCTAACGGGGAGGACTCCTGGTTGGACTTAATGCTCACATCTTCTCCCTCTGCCGTCCGTTCCCATGGCCAACATCTTGCTCCTGGTTTCTCCCATCATGACCTTATCTTCCTCTCTTATGTCCTAAAACCTCCGAAACCTCGTCCTAAAGTTCTGTATTTGCGTTGTTTTGGGCGGATGGACGTAGAAAAGCTGAGGTTGGATGCTTCGAAAATCGACTGGAAACCGTTGACATTAGCTGTCACCGTCGACGATAAAGTAGATATTTTTAACGACAAAGTCAAAAAGTTGTTCGATGTACATGCACCAATTAAAAAAAGCAAATTAAAGCGTCCACCGGCACCTTGGATGACGAAGGCTATTCGGATGGCGATGAGACGCAGAGACCGTGCTTTCCGGAGGTTTAAAAAAGATCGCTGCGAGGATAACTTGTCTATTTTCAAAACAGCTAGAAATAGATGCAATCAGATGATACGCAACGCTAAACGCGGCATATTCTCAACAATATTTCAAACTCCTCTCCTGCTAACATATGGCAGTTTTTGAGGACCCTGGGCATTGGCAAACTTCATGATCATGTTGTTCTGCCAGCGACAACTAGTTTGGACGACATAAATCGGCATTTTACCGTCACTCCTTCTCTGAACGACCAAACTAAATGTCAAACCATGACGTATTTAGCCAATTTGCCACGTCCTAACATCGATCCCTTCAATTTTTCTCCATTACCATCAGGTGAGATCAAGAAGATTATCCTGTCCATCAAGTCCAAGGCCGTGGGGTGCGATGACATTAGTCGTCCCATGATCACGGTCATCCTGGACCAACTTTTACCTGTCATCACCCATATCCTAAACTTTTTCCTGGACACAGGTCAATTTCCTCACTTATGGCGTCAAGCCTATGTTCGTCCTTAGCCCAAGATACCAAATCCTTCTCTCCCTACTCACTTCCGACCCATATCCATTCTTCCTTTCTTATCCAAGGTACTTGAGTCTTGCGTGCAGAGACAGTTGTCCAGGTTTGTTCACATTAACAATATTCTATCTCCATTTCAATCTGGTTTCAGGCCTGGACACAGTACTGTGGCACTGCTCAAGGTGACTGGCGACGTGGGGGTGGGGGTAGAGGACACCACGGTTACAGTTCTGGCCTTGGTGGACTTCTCCAAAGCCTTTAACGCTGTGCTGTCAGTCACAACCTCCTTCTTTCAATCCTCTCCTATCTAATGGTGTTACCTATGGTACTGGAATGGTTCGCCTCTTATCTTCGAGGACGCCAGCAGTCGGTACGTATTGATGAAACCACATCAACATGGCGTTATCTGGGGTCTGGTGTTCCTCAAGGCGGAATACTTTCTCCTCTTCTGTTTTCATTGTTTATTAATCTCTTATCTCATGAACTTCACTGTGCGTATCATCTCTATGCCGATGATGTGCAGCTCTACACACAAGCAAAGGTGGAAAATCTGGATACAGCAATAAATGCAATCAATCGAGATCTGGATGCTATTAACGACTGGTCTGCTAGGTTTGGACTCGCAGTGAATCCCGCTAAATGTCAGGTTATTATTATTGGTAGTACCCGGATTATGAGTAGGATTAACTTGCAATTGCTACCAGCTGTAATTTTTAATGGATCATATATTCCGTTTAGCTCAAGCGTCAAAGATCTCGGTCTACATATTGACGCGACTCTTGACTGACATACCCAGGTAGCAAATGTTAGTCGCAAAGTCACTGGTACCTTACGGTCGCTCTATCGTCTGAAGAACTTTCTGCCATCCAAGACCAAGACAATGCTAGTACAGACTTTAATATTTCTTATCATCGACTATGGTGATGTGTGCTATCTCGACCTTATTGCAGATCTACTCAATAAGCTCGACCGCGTTCTCAATAATTGCATTAGATTCATTTTCAATCTTCGCAAGTATGACCATATTTCCGAGTTTCGAATAAAGTTACGATGGTTACCTATCCGCCAACGTCGCAAACTGCGTACGTTGTGTACACTTTATTTTTTACTGTACTCTCCTAATGCTCCTGTCTATTTAACTCCTCATTTTCAATATCTCTGCAATACCCACGATAAAAATCTTCGCTCTTCAAACAATCTTCTTCTTCTTTGTCCTTCTCACAGCTCTAGCTTGGTACATGCTTCTTTTAATATCCAGTCTATCCTTCTCTGGAATGCTCTCCCTCCAGAAATCAGGATGTCCACGAACCGTTTCACATTTAAAGTTCGACAGATTTACATTGATACATTGGCTGAATCGTAATATAATCATCGTTTATGTATTTATAATATTTATTATAAATATATATATTTATATTCAAATATATATGTATATGTATGTATGTGTTTATTTAAATACAAATAACAAATAGAGTATACCTCTGCCTACCGCTTCTGGAATACAGGCGGAAGTCTATAAGGAAATAACTTAAGTTAAAGAAGCAAGAGTCTGTATAGCGCACCAAGAAATCCGTACAGATTTAAAAATACTTTGTTTACATGACTGCACTTAATACTTTGTTTACTTGAAAGCTGATGGAAAAATAGTACCTTGTCAATATCAATAACAGGAGACAACGTAAAGCTCATTTGGAAATATATATTAATAACTCTAGGACCAAGAGAACATTTATAGTAGTCAAATATTGTGACATATTCTCCTTTATTTACTACATATTTTTACTATAAAAATAGTTACTTTTAAACACTCGCGTTGGATGTTTAAGAATATATATATAGACGGGAATGAACGCGAACATGCAAATTAGGTAACTTATTTTGCTTGACGTTTCGAGACGGTTGCACGTCCCGTGGTCGCAAGCTGACTGGTGTGGCGATGTCACGTCTCCGAGTGCGAGGTAGAAGATTCTATTTCTACCCCCGGGTCGTTGATATTCGAAGTACCGGCGCAAAACACACTAACCGTATCTGTATATTGAACATTCGCCGACTGCGCGTTAAAGTGGGGTGTTGTTAGCCGAATCACAGGATTCCACGCCGATGACAATTTGAAGCCCTCTTCCCGATTGAATTTTTTATGTTTTCTGATTTCAATCGCTTCACGCACAACTCTTGGGTAAAAGTGGCGTTTCGTGGAGAGGACTTGGGGACGATGAAATTCAATCCAGTGATTGGTGCCCGATTGAAGTAAATGTTCCGCAATCGCCGATTTGTTCGTTTGACGGTTCTTTACAGCTGCGATGTGCTCCTTTATACGTTCAGCGATAGTCCGCTTCGTTTGCCCCACGTTGGGCTTATCTCTCCTGAGACAGTTAATACGCAATAAACATAGTGAGCTGAATAGTGTACAGTGTGAGTTATATGACGTGCATACGAAATGTAGTGAGTGCAAAGCTTAGTGAAACGTGCCACTACGGCCTATCGTAAGTCAGATTTCCTCGCCTACTTACGACCTTGCGAAGCACGTTGCATCGGTATTGCAGCCATTAGTCGGTATGACACCGTCTTTCGTAAAGAACTCACGTCATTTCGTCCAGATCGTACAAAGTATCCGATTGGAACCGGAAGATGTAATGGTAAGCTTTGACGTTGAGTCGCTCTTTACCAATGTTCCAATAAGGGAATGTCTGGACGTAGTGAGGGACAGACTGAGTGACAACGATATGCCTCACAACTATATTGATCTACTAAAACACTGCTTAGATGGCAACTACTTCCTCTTCCAAGGCCAATATTACCTCCAGATCGATGGCGTCGCAATGGGGAGTCCATTAGCCCCAGTACTGGCTAATATCTGGTTGGAACACTTTGAAGAAAAGGCGCTTAGCAGCGGGCCCAAGACCATCAGGCTTTGGAAAAGATACGTGGACGACATCTTTAGTATCGTAAAAGGAGGTAAGCAGGAAGTAGATCAATATGTGCAACACCTTAACTCCATTCATCCGAAAATGAGGTTCACCTACGAAATGGAAACTGACAGATCGTTGTCATTCTTGGATGTCAAAGTGACTGTGAGACCAGATAGGTCCTTAACACACTGCGTATACCGGAAGCCTACGCACACAGATAGATACTTGCACGCCATGTCGCACCACCACCCTCGACACCTGCAATCCGTTGTGACGTCACTAAAAACAGAGCACATGACCTCTGTGACCCTGAGCATTTGAAGCTAGAGCTAGACCATGTTCAGGAGGTACTTAGGAAGAACGGATACCAGGTACAACGACGAATGACGCGGCCTATCAAGCGCGATAAACATCCGGCGGTAAATAGTCAACCGATCTACATGCCCTACATTAGAGGTGTTACGGATAAAATAGGAGACAAGTTAAAAACTACTCCATTTCGACAGTATTTACACCAGGGGCCAAAGTATACAACATGGTGGGCACACCAAAGGATGTTCTACCGCTACAAACCCCAGGTGTCTATAACATCAACTGCAGCTGCGGAAGCTCTTACATAGGGCAAACGAAGCGGACTATCGCTGAACGTATAAAGGAGCACATCGCAGCTGTAAAGAACCGTCAAACGAACAAATCGGCGATTGCGGAACATTTACTTCAATCGGGCACCAATCACTGGATTGAATTTCATCGTCCCCAAGTCCTCTCCACGGAACGCCACTTTTACCCAAGAGTTGTGTGTGAAGCGATTGAAATCAGAAAACATAAAAAATTCAATCGGGAAGAGGGCTTCAAATTGTCATCGGCGTGGAATCCTGTGATTCGGCTAACAACACCCCACTTTAACGCGCAGTCGGCGAATGTTCAATATACAGATACGGTTAGTGTGTTTGGCGCCGGTACTTCGAATATCAACGACCCTGGGGTAGAAATAGAATCTTCTACCTCGCACTCGGAGACGTGACATCGCCACACCAGTCAGCTTGCGACCACGGGACGTGCAACCGTATCGAAACGTCAAGCAAAATAAGTTACCTAATTTGCATGTTCGCGTTAATTCCCGTCTATATATATATTCTTATATAAGTAGTTTTTACCACCAATACTTAACAAACAGATATACTGGTTTAAAGAGGTTTTATTTCTAGTGACTAACATTCAAAATAAAAAAAAAACATAGAACACAAAGGGGGTCTCGACTTTTGATCCGCTGTTTCGTGGAAACGTCGGAACGAGCTTGGTGTTCGAGAGTTGATTTCCTTGTTAATTTTTTTCTGTCATCTCCACATCACCCTAGGTTCACTGTTATAAAATACTAAGGGAACTGACGTAGCCTATGGCACAAGTATTATAATAAAACTATGTAATAGCCATGATATTATAATCCATCCTGTTGACGTCTACTCCTGAACATAGACCACCGCCAAGGTTCTACACACAGACCGATATTATATTTACTAAATAATATACAGAGTGTCACAAGACCCATCACCAAGCCGAAATCTACTCGTTGTGGACATCATGCCAAGTCTACTAACCAAAAATAATACCTGGGAAACAACTTTTTTTTGAGTTTTCTCATTTCTTAAACCGCAATTACAAACGCGCGCGTGCAATGCTCGAAATACCTACTTATCCATGGTGTTATCGGGCATCTAAAGAACATAGTGGTAAGGTAAATGTATCGAGTTTGTTCCTAATTAGAAAAAATCCATACTAAATTTGAGCCTCAATATCTTCTGAACCAGTAATTTCCCAGGTATGGTGCCGAAGTAAAAAAAATGTTCGTACTGATTGGTACAACATGGGATTTCAGTTTTTGTTAAGAAACTTTTTACATCCTGTATTTTATTTAAATGTAACTAAGCGTAAAAGAGAAAAGTACAGAAGGATTGAGTAAATAGACGAGTCAGCCTTTCAAAACTCACACTCGAATTAAACGCAATTCTAAAAAATTCAGCCAAAATATGTTAAAGGCTTAGTACATTTCCTGCCGGGCTTTTCTATTGATACCGAGGCAAAGCTGTACTCATTTTCGTCATTAAAACGCCTCCACACTATTGTACTGACAGAGTGAATGTGTTAATTCTTCGTTTAACTTCATACCGCGTAGTAAACAAGCATAACTGTGAAATAAAGGGGCAAAAAACGAACGAACTTATCATGGCACTCTGTGTAACGAGGTGCATTTTACCGCTTGAAGGCACATGCAACGGCAAATTGCTGGTGTTTAATTCACAGAAGTTAATATAAGTAGCTTCTCTTAGTTGACTTTTACTTTTTGTTGGAGTCAACGAGTCTTCTTTTGAGGATATTTGAGGCTGTAGATTTGTTTACTTTGAAATTATAGGTGAAAATATATTTAGAGAGGCTCAAACTTTTGAAGATCATAATAATATGAAAATTGAAGTTATATTAGCCAAATAAAGCTAGTTTGATCGATGAGTGATATAGAACTTTGTAACCCTAATAAAACTTTGTACAAGAGTCGTCGCACAGTATCAGTAAAAAAAAGTTGTTATGATCAAACATTTTGTAAAAAATGTAATTGTATAGGTTTCCCTATTCGATACTAAGCTGTCTAAGGGTCTTATCATGTATATTTCATTGCTTGAAATATACGACGAATAAAACTGCATTTTTAGTGGTAACTACATACCACTTATTAAAGGCTCTTCATGGAAGTCTATTGGTATCTCCACTAGGCTCGGCAACACCATACCACTAGACACCACAATAAGAAATTTTATATTTACTCGTTTCCATGTCCATGTTTACTACCCATGTTCCTTGTCTTGAAACATTCGTAAGTACCAAGTTACCAGGTTGCCGTAGACGTTGTTGGAGCGTCTAACCAATTAGTTTCTAATAGCGGGATTGTTCACGCATCCCTGATTAATGCGATACTCAGCCTTTGACATAATATATAATCATGCCAATAAATTCTCAAACGATTAAGCAGCTGTTATCATACCCACATTTCACTGCTCATGTTTAAATGTTGTGCTTGTCTCTTTTCAGGGAATCGAACTTAGTTTATGACCAATGGTATCAAAATGTCTGGTTGCCTCTCCTTGTTCTGGCGGTTTTGCCAGTGTAGTCGTGACAAGAGTGCCGCACATCTGGCGATGTCCTTACGCTTGGGGCAGCTATTAGTGCGTGCGGGACACTACTGTAGTCCATTGCATAGTTCTGTAATAAACAAGTTGTGACGTCGCTGTGACGTCGCGCTCACACCTCCCACTCATGTCATCGCCGCCCCGGGCTTCGCGCCTCCTATAAATACGGAGGCGCTGGGACATCGGGCCAGTTTTTGCTGCATTCGACGACATCGGCTCGAAAAGCTAAGTACATCAGCTGCTACTCCTGAGCGACCATCGGAAGCGGACCCTCAACAAATCCCTTACCATCGCCGAATCACGCGACCCTGTTTATATCTTTTCGAATAACATTTTTTTTAGTAATTTTTTCGTAAGTAAAATGCTTTGCTAAATGATGTTTAGATTTACTTGACGAATTAAATCAATTTTTATTGTAACATTTAACCACGTTTCTCATTTAAACACCCCCAAGGTAGTCCAACGTTACAGTGGACACCTGGTAGGTCTCCTTTGTTACAAAGTTGCAGACCAGCTCCCCTATTGTAACGTATGTCCGGTACTACCGCGTTTGCGTCACAGTACCGTCCATATGCTCGGCCAATCAGAGAAGGCCATCGTCCGCGCTCGCGAAGCCTGACCAAATATGGTCATGAACGGACTCCAACGCTGATGGAGGGCCTGGTATATAAAGGGGCCGACAGAGAGGCCAGCACCGCTACTCTAACGTCGCTTCTACTACCTACCTACTATAACAAAGCGTACCTATGACCCTACGTCGTATCTACGTGTATCCTGGTCCCAGCTACGGATTCCAGGTCCACCTTAAGGCTCCGGGCTACTCTACCTAGACCGCTACACTACCCGGCACCGTCCTCGACGTCACCTCTGCCGAAGAGTCTGGCCCTGCCCTGCTCATCGCACTCAGACCGCCGGCGCCTGCCAGCTGAACCAACGGCCTGCGAGGATCTGCCCGCTATGCGCAGCCCTTCGAACAACCTGCCCTACACACCACCGGAGGGAACAGCGTGGGAGACTGCAGCCCTTAGTGTTCAGGCCAGTGTCATGTTGTTGGTCGGTCATACTCGTGGCAAGGGAAGTGAGACAATACTCGGCAATAAACGCACCTAGAACTTCTACTGCGTTTTAATACCAGAACCCGTAACACTATGTTGTGTTGAATTGTCACCTAAGTGACCTTTATTATACCTACGTAGGCAATTTGAGACAATAGTATTTTTTATTTGATAAAGAAGATGCAGCTACGCCCACACGTTATTTTTTTATTAAACAGTTTCTTTCCGATACCGTGGGAATTTTAAGAAATCCCGTACCACTTTTTAGGGTTCCGTACCTAAAAGGTAAAAAACGCGACCCTATTATTAAGCCTCCACTGTCTGTCTGTCTGTCACCAGGCTGTATCACATAAACCGTAATAGCTAGAAAGCCGAAATTTTCACAAATTATGTATTTCGGTTGCCGCTATAACAACAAATACTAAAAATAAAAAAATATATATTAAGGGGGGTCCCATACAATAATCGTGTTTTCTTTCGTATTTTTTGCTCAAAATTACTAACGATACAGGTAGACGCTTAAAATTTTCACAGAATATGTAGTCGTATATTACCTTTCAAAATAAATAATTAAATAAAAAAATAAAGGGGGGCTCCCATACAACAAACGTAATTTTTAAGCAATTTGTAACTTGATCTTAATAAACAGGTTTGTTGTATGTATACTTAAAAAATATTTAAGTATACATACAACAAACGTGATTTTCTTTTATAGATGATGGTACGGAACCCTTCGTGCGTGAGTCCGACTCGCACTTGCCCAATTTTTTACTATACGCTTTCCTTACCATTTCAACATTCTAGCAAAAATTACACTACAGTTACCCGAATACCTCAACAGAAATAAAAGCACAAGAATTTTATTCACCTTGAAGACGCAAAACCCCGAAGACCCAAGCTAAATAGAGATAGCTTGTTCGTGTCACGCAACGATACCTAAACCGCGCCATCCTTACTACCATAGATAAAGATCAAACCATTTAATACCCCAGATATTTTACGTATTTTTATTACAAAAATACGTGAGTGAATTTAGGCCCGATTTAATTTCGACCTTTCAATATTGGAACACATAGCCTTTTATCTTTCCAGGCCTGAAAATAAACTCATTATGAAGTGACACGAGAATGCGATTATAGATTTCACGTGTGAACCCATTGTGATTTTGTTTTTGTTTTATTTTGCGCGTTCTTTATTGAATTTATTTGAAATTGAATAAGAAGGCAGAGGTGTTGTTTTAAGATCCATTTCGCGTGCAGTGAAACAATAATTAGACTATGGGGACCCTTTTTCCATCATCTAGCTATCCTACGAAATAATTGTATTTCTGACTTTTGAAGGTAAGTCCGGTCTAAGATGAATGTAATGTTTGGGTTGCCAATATACCTATTTATTATTATTATTATTATACCTATATTACGCTGAGGTAGGTTTGCGTGACCTCGCCAATAAAGGTAGTCGAGGACGCAACAGTGGTTTCGTATGTAGTTATTTATTATTCAACAACAAATAAATAGCAAGAGATGTGGATCAAATCAAAATTGTAATAAAGAATTGTACCATATAGGAATTGAACCAACGATACGCGACGCACTGGCAGTGGTAAGACGAACATAGCCCTTCACCAAAAGTGCAGTAATCAATTTGGCATGGCACTGATTTTATCGTCATTATTAATCTTCAGCTACGTCAAAACAAAAAAAATAAGGTATTGTGGCGAGAATGTAGATGCTAGATGTCGTAAAGACTAAACGAGGCAATGGTGCATGCAGCACATTGGGAAGTGGATCTATATTACCTCCAACAAAAAAAATATATATGATTTTTGATAACGACCAATGAAAGAATCTGAAAATTAAATTTGAAGACTGGAAAAGCACTCAAAGAAGGCATTTTTTCCAAAAGTTATCAGGTTATTCACAGATATAAAAATATTCTATTCTATGCCGTGTAGTTAACGGCATAGAATACAAGTGTCACAACCCCCTATCTTCCCGTGGGTGTCATAAGAGGCGACTAAGGGATAATACGATGCAAATACCATCTTTGCGTAGAGACAGAAAGCTCGACATCAAACCCTATACGACTGCCTCGTTGGTCTCGCGGCATAAATGTGCGTGGGATCGGGAGGTCCCGGGTTCGATTCCTGGGTAGGGGAGTGTTATTGGGTTTTTGGGTGTCAGTAGCAGCACGGAGTCTGGAAATGTGCCCGGTACGGCAATAGGCTCGCCCCTTATTACGTGGGTCTAAAATATATATGGCGAAAAGTGGGTGTAGAAAGACACCTCTGCCTACCCCTTCGGGGATAAAAGGCGTGACGATATGTATGATATGTATAAAAATATTCGCTTGTAAGCAAGTACAAAATAAATCCATATTTCAAATATTCCTAAATACACGTTGATAGCTAACGCTACCGCAGAACAGTACAATGAACTAAATTTTAAGCCAATAAGCATTACGAAAGTTTAGTACTAACAATGTTCTGGTAACTGAACAGTACTACACAACTTTAAAACTGTTATAAGCCAAATGCAGTTTTAGAAAGTGCTTTGGCACTGGTTTCCTGGTTAGGATTCTTAACAGGATGATTATTGCGAAAGTTCTCTTACTGTCGCCTCTGGCTTGTCTTAACATGTCAAAATAGACGTGTCCTAACATACACTTTGTGCTTTTGAATTTGTCAACATTTAACTGTTCGTTACTCGTCTAGACTAGCAACGTTATTCGACTGCTCATAAAACGTAATGATTTAAGCGTTCTGCTAAGATTTGCTTTGTCGGTTCGATTTCCAAATGTAACAACATTCACATCAACCTGGTTTCGTGTCTAGATGTACTTAGTTTGTATACTTTGATATAATGTTCGTAAAATTCCCTGCGTCACCGTACCTGTTTGTATGTTTTTTTAATAAAAAAACCTTTTCAATTTTATAAAATCTTCCGAACGAAAATGGATATTCTGTAAGAACTTGAAACGCGAAAAGTAATTAGACTACAAATTAAACCCCTTACTTAATGCCCCCTAGACAGTTGAACTTTTCTTGGGACACCACACTCTTGTTGACTGGCAGTTTCCATTAGATGTAACTACTATTTTTGTATTTATAATTACTGCGGAGGAAAATTCTTTTTGACTTACAATAAGCAACAAGGAAAATGTACAGTATTACTTCTTAAGTTAAATTTATACAGATGTTGGGAAATCTAGTTTTAATTAATGGCTTATGAATATTATATTTTTGGACAATACTTATTTTCCATTAAGTTTTTTAATTCATTTAATAGACTCAATTTAGGGGAAACCCACGATATTAGTTGGTGATGACCATAAGCCTAGAGCATCGTCGTCAGTCTGTCGTTGCTCTTAAGGATACATTTCGGGGAGTGTGTCGAAGCTACATAATCTAGTTACTTCTTTACGTATTTACCATCGGACGACAATACAAACAAGTCAGCGTCACGGAAGCAAAACTTTTCCTATAGCAGGGGAGCTCATGAAGGGATTTCGGAATTTACGCGATCGCGTCATATATTGATAGCATCCATGTCCTACGTATTTTTAATAAAGTAGGATTATTAATCTGATCATTTGCATATTGTAGGCAAGATTTCAAAATGTAAAAAAAGTAAAATTAATCGAGCGTGTCAGATTTTCTAACGGCATGTTAAGTGAACTTGCGTGTTTATTTTTTCTTACGGACAACCAGATAGCTATATACATTTTTCAATAGTGTATACTCAAGAAAATACCCATTAATAGTCCATTTTATTAGTATATTAGTACAAAGCAAATCGTCACGAAAATCACTCTAATCACAATAAAAGCCTTCTATACGCATTTAAGGTTCAACAAACATTTAATCGAATTGTAAACCAATTGTATCTATTTAAAAATTACCATAAAGTCATTAACCGTAATGCCTAGCCAATTCGCAAAGTGGTGTCAATTCGCTAAATTGACGTACAATCGTAATAATGTTATTGCTGTGTAAACGTAAAATAAGCGTAATTTGCGATTCATCTCGTAAAATGTCAGAAACTTGACCATTGGATTTTTATGGAGTATTTATTATTTTACTGGTTCTAAGTTAGACGGGAAATGCTGCACAAGCACTTTTGTAATCATCATCGAGTTTATGGACGGCGATCATTATTTTTTATGCAGGTCATTAAAAACAAAGATCCGAACAGAGGATAGGAAAATGGAATTTGAAAATAAAACGAATAAATTACACTCACAATATGCAACATAAGCATAGCTAGATCGAATATAGTCTAGTAGAAAAATTAATAATAGTCTGAGGCTCAAATCTGAGGTTGTATGAAGGCAGTACGTACTGACTCCCAGTCAGAACGAACATGTCTAGACACTGGACGAAACTAGTATATTTTTACGGACGGGGTAACGGAATTGGAAGGAAACACCGAGTAGCACTAATGACTCTTTATTTTACCACACAGCGTACACTTTACACGACGCGTCGTTCGATCTCGACGCGGAGAGCACCTACACTAACGACTTGTGCACTGTACTTCACTTTACTTCGCTTCACTTTACTTCACTACTGCTTCTTCCTTTTACTTCTTCACTTTATCGCTTCTCAAACTAAACTGGCGTTTATTGCATCTAAACTGCCTTTTGTACCCCAAAATGTTCGTGCATTCGATGTGTGAATGTTCTAAATCCTATAATTTCGATTGTCATTTCTTTCGTCTTTTGTTTTAATTTCCTGTCTCTTTTTAACTTTTCGATTTGTTCCTGAAATTACTAGAATTTTCTAATTTTACTGCGATATATTTAAATAATATTTTTTTTTAATATTAATAAATAAACATACCTAAACATAACATAAACATTTTCCAAGCATAAAAACCAAAATCCACAAAACTCTTATGACTAGGATTTGATCCCACGCATTCAACACGTAAAGCGGATGCGTTATCCGCATGGCTATCGCCTTGTTATCAGTTAGTAGCAAAGGAGATGTACCATTTGGCCATACATTATGGGCCTGGCAAGGACAAATACGAAACCATGTGTGTTTTGAAGATAAATGACTACTCTATTACCCTTTAATTATTATTTAATAATATATATTATATATTATTAAATAATAATTAAAGTATATAATTTTTTTTTAATAACTCTTGGTGGAAATAAGATACGAGATATTTGAAATGGAAATTATTCCACAACTAAATATACCGCAAAATTGAATTTTTACACAAATATATTACCTAGATGTAAAAGGTATGTCTTTGTGTTATATAGAACAAAAACTACATAAAGAGAGGCCAATAATAATGAATAATCACCTGTGTACGAGGGAACCTCGTACTATACTCTTCCAAAAAAAACTAACCACAATCACAAACAACGCTGCATATTTTTAGCATGGGTAGAAAGTAGTGATCACTATTATTGAATTTATATTCAAATACATTACAATTAAAACCGTACGAAAGCACCAATAAATCAGAGCAAAATATTCACGATGCGCAGTAGCAACATGAATGACATAACATAACAGATAAAAAATGAGTTGCCAATGGTTTAAAAAAATATTTATACTATCGATTAAAAAACAAAACGATTTTTACCGATAAATAATTACGGAATATATAATAAATTATATATTTCTTGATTCTTTTTACAAATATATTATAAAGTAAATAAAAGATATTGTTTTCTAATATAATACTAAAAATATTATTTCCTTGTAACAATTTCTGCCTACCATACTTCATTTTATTTTTAATACTGGCAACATAAGACATTCATACGCTATTACCATAGCCTAATCAAAATAATAATCTTTAAAAACTAAAATCTTTCACCGAAGCTCTATCAAGAAACGAAAACGATGTATAAATTTTAAAAATTATATGTTTAATTTCAACGATTCACAACTTTCTGGCCGCTACAGGCCTTATTTGGTACTTCTCCTTTGGCGAACACTAGTCAGATTGTTACGATGACGGTTGTTTACGTCATCTAACTGGAAACTGTCATTTCCAAATAATTAAATAGTTAAATAATTAAAATTTTTATTCATAGGCTTAGAACTGAATACAAACAAATGCGAAATTTTTATTTATGACAAATTAGATAAATCCACAATTCTTTAAAAACTTCAATATTTGGCTCCCAATATCACCCAAGTTGAAAAAAGTTCTCTTCGCCTCCTGGGGTCCCCAATTTTAGACGACGGTTTTGATTCCTATATACAGGAAAAAATTCAAAATTTTAGTGAAATTTCTGACAGGCTACTCAAAATTAATATACATTCGGCTTTCACTATTATTCGATATTGTCCTTTTGTCCCTAAATTTACTCACGCATTACGGTGTTCACCTTTTTGAAAAAATCCGAATCCACTCATTCAAATTGACAAAATTATACAGAATACCCTGAGTAAAATTTTGAATGTGGCCCTGAACGACCGGGTGTGGCTACAGGCGTCCTTACCTGTGCCCTTGGGCGGCCTCAGCGTTCGCAAAATTACCGACGTAAGCCTGCCAGCGTTCTTATCATCGGTCCACAGCACTTCAGAATTGACTAGGAAAATTTTAGCTCCCACACTGGTTGATTCTGAGGTGCCGTATAAGACCGATGCCTTGAACGCTTGGAGAAATGCTTGTCCAGGAACTGAGTTACCCTGAAACTTATCCTCCCAGAGGCAATGGGATGGGCCGCTTTGCAGCATGGTACGAGAAAACCTTCTCAATACATCGTCCAACACTGCGGTGCGTGCTCGCCTGCTAGCTGTGGGATAATAGGAATCGGGCCTCTGGCTTCAGGCACTGCCATCGTCCAATATATGTAGGTACCATGTTGGACGATACGACCTTCCGCTTCGCTACTTGCCTACGTTTAGGTGCGTCATGTGTCTCTCCGCGTCGTTGTCACTGTGGAGAGGTTATCAATAGCCTTGGTCACCATGGCCTGTCATGCAGCAGGAGCGCAGGTCGTATTTCACGACACGCCAACCTCAATGGCATACTGCGCCTTGCTCTTGTCACCGCTGGCGTTCCAGCCCAACTTGAACTTTGGCACGCGACGATGGCAAAAGACCAGACGGGATGTCGTTACTGCCGTGGAAGCTGGATAGGCCTTTGGTATGGGACGCAACATGTGTCGATACCCTTGCGCCATCTCATCTTCCCAGCTCAGCAGGTTGTGCGGGCGCTGCTGCTGCTACAGCGGAGACCCTCAAACGGCGCAAATATGTAAATCTAATAGGAGATTATGTATTTGAGCCGTTTGGGGTCGAAACATTGGCGCCATGGGGTCCAAGTGCGCGATCACTTTTTAGAGATCACGCAAAGAGACTCATAGACGCCTCGCGTGACCAAAGGGCTGGCACGTATTTGGCTCAAAAAATAAATATAGCCATACAACGAGGCAATGCTGGGCACGCTTCCAATTGACTGCGATGCGGATGAGTTTCATGACGCCTTCTAAATTTTAAATTTTTGAATTTTCGCTTCTTATATATACAAATTAGATTTTTAATTATTTTAAGACGTAATTTAGTTATATTATTATTTAAATAATTATTGGATGATGAAGTCTATTCATGCATAAAAAATAAATAGATTTAAGCTGATTTATAAATAAACTGCCTTCTATTCGGGTTAAAAAAAAATTGAAATAGTCTTCAAACCTTTTTGCAATTTATTCTGTTTGACGACCAGCCAGCTTGTCGTGTAGGCATCAGTATGACTTATGTGCTTCTTGACGACCCTAGTGTGGACAGATTGACATGACACTGGCCGTCACAATATTTATAGCTCCTTGGAGCACCGGCGACTAACAGTTGTCTCTCAGGCATCTAAAATTCTATTGAAAATACTACAAAATAGAATACGGCCCTTAGCAGACGCCCTTTTAGAACCGGACCAATATGAATTTAGGCAGAACAAAGGCGCAAGGGAAGCTATATTAGCATTAAGACTTATTATCGATAGACATATAGATTTGGGCCTGTGCACACATTTAGCTTTCATAGATCTGGAAAAAGCATTTAATGGAGTGAATTGGCTGAAAATTATGGAAATTTTGAAAGAAGAAATTGGACTAAAAGGATCGAAAAATAATACACGAATTTTTATTTTTATTTTTTTATTATTTTTTTCAAAGGACCACTCCCGCACTAGGAATAAATCCTGTGTTGCGGGGGACTTTACAAACATACAACCAACGGACACAATGAAACACGCAGACTCGAAACAAAAATTTATGGACCACACAATGTGTTGTCTCCTAGGGGATTCGAACCCACAACACTCGCGCAGTGTCAAGCGGCGAGGCGACCGCTTATACCACTACGCCAACCGTGCAGTCGAATTATATAAACAAAAGGAGTTAGTAAAATAGAAGAATTATTAAAATGAAACAACTTACAAGGAAGTAAAACAAGGATGTCCACTATCACAGAATATAAAAAACAGAATTGCAATACCCAAACAAGCATATAACATTACCAATAAAATTTGAAAACAACTTATTAAGACCCATTCCAGATGTATCGCCCTACATGGCAGTGAAATTTGAATCTTGACGCGAAGGAATAAATAGAGAACGATTGGAGGCGTTTGAGATGTGATGGTGGAGCAAGATGAAGAGAACAAGCTGGACAGAAAGGATTACAGACGAAGAGTTTCTGCGAATGGTTGACCATTCGTTGAGAGAGACGGTTGCTAAAAACAATTGAGAATCGGAGAAGGAAGATGACTGACCACTAGCTACGACACGACAACTTCTTCAAGAAAATATTGAGGAAGTAGAGGAAGGACGGCGTCCAAAAAAAGTATGTGGCAAAGTTGAAGGAAAAAGTTGGAGTCGGAGCGTATCATGGTCAAAAAACGGGCAGAAAACGAAAGTTATGGAAATTGCTCCACGGACAAGAGCTAGTCTCTTCAATGGAAGAAGAAGAAGGATTGTAAAAATCGGTAGATTAGTCGCGCCGTACAGCAGCTAAAATTCTCTTTAGTATCATAAGATCAGAAACGAAACTTTCAGTGAAAAGATTATTACGCTATTTCATATTACAATCAAGAGAATACTAGATGATGCAGGCAAAACACGTATGTAGAAAGTACTTCATTTTTTTTTTATCCTTACAATTATGTGATAGATGCAGAATATAAGGTGCATGCACGTATCATTTGAAATTTATATACTTTTATACTCGAAAGTTCATAATTTTAATGTAATTTACATACCAGTTTGTATGCCATATAACATACAAATAAATAATTTTATTCCTTTGTGAAATAAAACACGAATTTTATCTGCTTACACGAAAACACACGTCAGAGTTATTAAGCACGTCTTTTCTCCAAACTTTGTTTATTGGCTTAGCATATTTGCCGAAATAATATACGGAATGGTAAAACAACAAGTTCGACCTACATCGGTCATGACGGGATCGAATTATATTGAAAGCAGAAGCATTTTATACCTCCGGATAAACTGTAAAGAATTATGATTTTAGGCACAGGTCTCAAAATGTTTTATGTCCTTGTTTCCATGTAGTAAAATCATAAACGTTGGTATTTTTTAATACCACCTTATTGAATATAATAAAAAAATTACCATTGTCTTAAGTGAAAAATTTTAGAACACCGCGCGATATGTAGGATTGTATATTAACGATATTATTACATAATACATTAACATTTAAACCTACAAATGTTTAATATTTCCTTAGATTTTTGTATAGTTGGTTTATGTTAAACCACAAACTGTTTCAAAACATTTTACGCAGACCGCATGAATGAATAATTTCATTTATTACATACACATTGAGTACGTCCTTAAGTACAATTGCTAGCTTACTGGGTTTATGATTTAGGATTAATTAATGACTATTTTAATTAATACTCATATCAGTGACTATAATATACTGTTGTCTAAACATTGCAAATTAATTATAAACAGATGACTGCATTTAATTGGTCCAACCGTAATCAATCTACGTAGGACAATCAACAATCAATATGAATTAGTGGTATATAATCACTTCATTACATTGTCCTTTGCTGATATACATAATTATAAACAATATACTTAGTGTATATAATGTAACACAAACATCTAGATTAGATAAGATTAGATTTGATTAGACTCTTTATTGTACACCAGAAAAACAAAAAAGAAACAAGAGTACGGTGATCAAATTTTAAACAACTTAAAACTAGTGGTACAAGGGCGGTTTTATCGCAAAATGCGATTTCTTCCAGACAAGCAAGAATGGAATACATTAATTAATGACTGAGAGAATAGGTACGTTGGTGTACTTCAAGGAATAGTGTATTCTGATGAGCTCAATAAAACTAATAATTATAGTGCATAGTATTTACATACTAATATTACAACATACATAAATATATACTTGATAAAATATATAAATAGATAGCATAAATAAAAACAATATCAGTGCAAGTTTAAAAGAGCAGTCATGGAATATCTCCTTAGTAATGTTTGGTGTCAAGTTTCTTAAATACTGACAAGGATTGAGCCTGTCTTACTGTCTCAGGCTCATTCCACAATCGGAAAGCCTGGACAGTAAAAGATTTGTCGTAAAAAACCGTAGAGTGTGCAGAAATTTCAGTCTAAGATTCTCCGATGATCTTAAGCACTTCGTATATATGTCGTGAAGATATTCAAAGCGTGCTTTGAGATACATAGGAAAAGAAGGATTGTATAAAATATTATAGAGAAGACAGCGAATGTGACTATTCCGAACGCGGATCGGCAGCCACTTGAGCTTCATGCGAAATTCAGAGATATGATCATATTTTCGTAAACCATACATGAATCTTATGCAGAAATTTTGAAGTCGCTCAAGTTTATCAAGCTGATCATTATTGAAGAAGGATAGATTGCACATCACATCTAGGTTTTCAATAACTGATTAAATTAACCCCCACGTGATTACAGCACGCACGGTCGTGCTCAATTAAAAATCGTTCTATTGGTCGCGGTTTTTACACGTTTTGTTTTACTTAAACCAAGAAACGACAGTAGTAACTATTAGAATAGTTCATATTCTGTGCAACTAAATCGTTTTAGAAGGGTAAGGGAAACGAAACGCGCCAAAAATATTGAAATATAATTATCTGTGTCTCAGTTGCGAAAGCGTCCGCCATTGTTGTGTTTTGTTCCGTGATCTTTATAATAAAAGTTGTCTTGTGGAAGAAACCGGTGAATATTTTATAAAGATACTTATATAGATTTACTCAGAAAGAAATAAATATTAATTGTGAAGTGACATTATTCGTGACAAAGACAAGAAATATAGTGATAAAAGGCAAATACTTTTTAGAAGGGCTATTTCTACTCTTGAAACTCGCTATTTTCGTAAGTGTTTTATGATAAATATTCTTTTAATAGTTATGAAAGACATAAAAGTATCCAGATTATTTATCTGAAAACATATTTTAGCAACTAAATACTAGCATTGTTGTACATTTTCACTGTTATCGTGTTTCAAATGGTAAATAATTCACAGCCACAGTGTTCGTAACAGTAACATGGCTGCCTGGCACGGCGAACTTTTTGTTACGCGTTCGGATTATAATTTTTTTAGTGGCGTTAGATTCGTTTGTTACAAATAAATAATGTATTGTGTGAAAACCTAAAGGTATATGTGATAATGTTTTTGTGTTTATGAACCAAACAAGTAATGAAATTCATTATTATGTGATGAAATGTTTGTGTGAACGAGTGAAAAAAAAACAAACCTCTAAGTTTGTAAGCTTGTTTTGCCAGAAAAGTGAGTATTTAGTAGTAATTCATGTTATTATTATGATAGCTGATTTTATAACCAACACAATGATATGCAATTTATGTGATATAATTATATTGAGGTGTCATAATTAATTTTTTTCCGGTAACCTATGCCAATGAAAATTTGCAGCAACGTGACCTTTCGCACTTGTGGCACTTTGCCTTTAGTTTGATCGCACCTCAAGGGTTAATGAGACATACAATATGTTAGTCATCAAGAGGCATCACTTATAAGGCTTTGCGAGGGATATTGATCAATGCCCTCACAAAAATTTGCAAATTTTAGGGACGTCATTCAATTTAAATCCGCTTTACAAAACAAAATATTTTTACTGTGACGTAGCATGCAGTTACGCCGTAGCATACCGTAAAATCGTAGCACTACTACGCAGTAGCGACGATAAATAATAATATAATAATTATTATTATTTATTTATTCATCTTTCTACAAAAATGGTATATGCACTTCTAAGAATAAATAATAATGTTCTAGATTACAATGGGTGCCTGTACTAAGGTAAACCAGTGTCACAGGTGGTATGAGCACTCTCATAGGTGTATTATGTTGAAAACAAATTAAAATTATATACCAATACTTATTACTGCATATACTATTTATAAAGTTACATTACAACGTTAAATACCTTGTATATTACCTTGTACCTATGTTATATATAATATATAGTAACAATGTCAAGACAGGTCCAATTTATTTTAGCATTGCTAGCTAATCTTCTGTCTGTTTATAATTCAATGATTACAATTTTTTTTTATTTTATATATTTTTAATGTTTAGTTTTTTTTTTTTTAGTTTGACCACTATCATATCTGATGGTAAGCACTGATGCGATCTAGGATGTAGCACGCTTACCTAGAAGATGCCTATTCACTCGCGTCTTGAAGACACCCAAATTGTACAGATCGGGAAACACAGATTCTGGCAAGGAGTTTCATTGTTTTGCAGTGCGCATGATGAACGAAGAAGCAAAACGTTTTGTACGTATGGTTGGAATATCGACCATTTACCGATGGCACTGGGAAGTGCGTTTGATTGTCCGATACCTAAAGGATTGAAAAGCTGGGGTCTTCGAAGCAGCGGAGACGCCTATAGCACATGTCGTTCCGGGCGTACATGCAAACGCCCGCTCGCGGTTTGAAATTGTGCTCCAGAATATATCCTGGGTAGGATAAGAACGCAGCGTCTGACGGACTACGTCTTTGCGTCTCCGTGAGGAACAGAACAGCTGGTTTTTCAGTCTCAAGATGATGGTGGACTGCTATGAGATTAGAGTGCAGACCTCGGATGTTTGTGAAGTGTACTTTAAGAGAGAGGGAGCGCAGCCGCTGTTTAACGTTCCTCTTTTTTTGTGCTGGCATTATGATGGGGAGAGAATAGGCATGGAAGGTCGGCAGTGGAATCAGGCTCTTCACTGCTAACCAAGAGATACTGTAGCAAGCCGCACCGTTGGGGCACTAGTCTGGAGACTGCCGGGACGCCCGAGACGGGTTCGTCCTTAAGGCCCTCTCATCCGGTCGCCAACCGGCACCATGGCGCAACCCGGGATTTTTCGCAAGTTGGCGGGGCAGCCTTTCACAAGTGGCTATCGTGCTACTTGGGCCCCCTACTAACTGCGGTCGGCCAGAGGTGAACCGTGCCTCGGATCCCGCTACCCTCCTCAACTTGTATCCCAATGTTACCTTACCAGAGCATGTCTTATCGGTCAGCAAGCTGCGAGCAACAATTCCGATCCAACATCCCAAATGGCTACACCGGCCATCGTGCCGAAACACGGCTAGCCGCTTGACGGCACGGCTTAAGCCAGTGGGTGGTTACAAGACACGGCCGAAGCCTACCACCGTTTTTTTGTCACCTGATAAGCACCACCCAGAGTCTACGTGCAGGGTTTCTAGGGTCAGGCTTTCCTCCTGCGGACGTAGGTGACTCGGACTCCAAAAATACTTATAAACTAATTGCTTGCTTGTTTACAGACTGAATTTCAAATATTTTGTTACATCGTATCGTATTTTGTTCCTATCAGATCGCTGTTGTTTGTTTACCATAGCAACCGCTTTGTTTGTGTACGTGCGCAGATTAAAATCCGATTCACACATATCAGTGAAGTCTCAGTTCCGGCAACGCGTCCGCACAGGTCAGTATCAGTGGTACAGTGAGGCTTCAATTCACACATGTGTCAGTGCGCGGATCGGACGCACTGAAAACGGTGCGACGATAGCTAGTGATGATTTATGCTATGGCTCTATTCAACAATACGGAACTAGCAATGATATCCACTTCTTTAGACGAAGAGGAAGAAGAGCAGCATGAAGGAACACAAAGAAAATGGGTGCATGAAGCATGGCAATTAAGAGAAACAGAAGGAGATTTCATGACGTTATACAAAGAATTGATTAAAGACGAAACGAAATATTTTGAATATTTTAGAATGTCGGATTCTATCAGTCCATTTTGTTTTACGGACACCGGCGTCCGTGATCCGACAAAAAATATCGTCGCCAACAATTACGTCCGTGGTCGCCGGCGCCGGCACTGTCACTGAGAGTACTGTGTCGTCACTGCACTGACACTGACAGGTGTGGATGCGTTCATAGAAAATGTATGAAAGAATAATTATCACGGTGGCGGTACTGTGCTGGAACTGTGACTGCGGATATGTGTGAATCGGCCTTTACAGTGACCACGATTTTCACTTTTAATTGGGTTAATACTTTCTTTAAAAAATAATCTTTACGCAAATAAAAAAAAAATTCAATGCATGCATTATGATTGTAACAAGATATTCTAATTGGGGAGTCTGAGGATGTGCGTTATTTCCGTTACACGTTGTATACAGAGTATTTTGTTTAGATTCTTATATATAAAAGGTCCTAAGAAAGGAAGACGAAAACAAAAAAAAAATCAGCGCCTTTTAATTTTAGCGGTCACTGATTTTATTAACTGAGCGCCCCATTCCCTCTTCTCTAATAATTGTGAACAGTGCTATCGTGAAAGGGGAATTAGAAAAATGTGGTTGTCCTTAAAATTGTTCAGATCAATAAAGGCTAGGTAACAACTAAATTACGAAGACCGTTAATTGACAAGAAAAGTGAACTTGTTAAGTATCATCTTTTTATAACATATTCCACTACTGGCCTCTTCTAATTTTATTATCAGAAGGGTTAGGCTATAGTCCACTACGCTGGCCATGTGTGACTTGGCAGGCTTCACATATCTTTCTAGAACATTATGGAGAACTATCAGACAAGCAGGTTACCTCACGAAAGTTGCCTGCATCATCTAGCAAGAGATTATATGCAATTTAATCCGCACGTAACTTAGAAATTAGGATTGCCTCCGTGGTCCAGTGGATAGCGAATGCGACCGCTGATCTAAGGTCCCGGGTTCGATTCCCGGGTCGAGCAAAAGTGTTAGTGAGTTTTTCTGAATACTCAGTAGCAACCCGGAGTCTGGTGATGTGCCCGGTAACAGCAATAGGCTCGCCCTCTATTACGTGGGACCTAAAAATTCATTTCGAGCTGTGGGTGTAATATTTACACCTCTGCCTTCCCCTTTCGGGATACAGGCAAGAGACTATAAATAAATAAATAAATAAAGTAACTTAGAAAAGTAAGTGGACGGCGCCGTTGGCTTGAACCGTTCCGTTCCGAGTCCGTTTGCTTGTCTATGAAGCTATAGAAGCTATTCAGCATTTAGAAGTAATAAATAAATATTACTCAATTGACTGTGTTAAGACCAATCCAATACTTTGCTCACCAATTGGAAAATGCTTTCTTGTATTTCTATTCTTATATTTTTTGGCAAATTTAGTATATTTATATCGCACTAGAAGATGCCTGCAGCTACATTTTAGGTTTAATGATAATTTTTTCCGATGCCGTGGGAATTCTGGCGTGTCCTTTCTTAGTGCACCCCACGAGCCCCAGGAACATACATGCCAAATTTCAGAGTCATTCTCTGTCCGTCAGCCAGTAATGCAAGAATTTTGTATAAACAGATTTGTAGAGCCAATAATCACTACTCCATTAAATATTTCATGCGATATTTTATGGCACTGACTAGCATTCCCATTTATTACACTAAACCACAGTTTGAAACGTACACATGAAGCCGTGAAGTGTAAAATATCCAGTAATTACTTAAATGTTTCCATTTCAATCATCAGCCCCGTGGACATGATATCGTATTCATATAACATACAAAAGAGCACAAGCAATCAACGGAGGTATTTCCGTATAGGACACACGGACCTAAAGGATGAGCAACAAAGCATATTGATATTAAGATAATTTACATAATTCGGCGATTGGCAGAGCCTCATTGCAGCCATAGCAGTAAATAGAATTACATTCACTTTCATAATTTAGTACAAATTTTTGTATTGTCATTCTAACTTTGCCCAGCAGTGGGACGACATAGGTTAAATAAAAAAAAAATAACTGTGATACATAATCACATTGCAAAGAAAATAACAATCACGTCGCGCAAGATATTTTCTGAGCTATAATTGCGTAAACTGTTTTGAGTCTATAAATAAGTCAATTTAATTAGTTGCTGTAATATAACATTATTCCGTATTCTATCTACTGTCTATTCCATATAATAAAAGATTTTCTATTGCAGTATAAAAAATATGAGACCATTTTTATTAAGCCTATACATTGTATAAATAATTATTTGGACTGATTTCATATTCTCCTCATTTAGCCGTGTAGTTGACGGCATAGAATACAAGTGTCACCACCCCCTATCTTCCCGTGGGTGTCGTAAGAGGCGACTAAGGGATAACACGATGCAAATACTATCTTTTCGTAGCGACGGAAAACTCGACATCAAACCCTATACGACTGCCTCGTTGATCTCGCGGCATAAATGTGCGCGTGGGATTGGGAGGTCCCGGGTTCGACTCCTGGGACGGGCAGTGTTATTGGGTTTTTTGTCACGAAATTCTCAGTAGCAGCACGAAGTCTGGAAATGTGCCCGGTACGGCAATAGGCTCGCCCCGTATTACGTGGGACTAAAGTATATCTGGCGAAATGTGGGTGTAGAAATACACCTCTGCCTACCTCTTCGGGGTTATAAAGGTGAGACTATGTATGTATGTATGATTTCATATTTAATTTCATATGTAGCGCTCATAGCGAGACTTGTCTTGCTGTTCATAACACATCGCCAACGTTAAGCAACGCTTGCACAGGTCGCCACTTGGATGGGTGACCAAGTGTGACATTTACATCTGAGCGCTACCGTGCTTCGGAGAGCACGTAAAGCTGTCGGTCCCGGTTCTTGTCTCAGGATAAGAATCGTTGTTAGGCCATGTCGGAGGTCTTCGGGCGGTCTAAAAACTCCGATACTAGAGTTGGCCACACACTCACACGAAAAACAAAACAAAACTGATTTCATATGAAATATGTACAATATATGATAAGGTAGGGAAAAAAGGATGCAGAAAAAAATAAGAGTGGCACTGAGAAAAGAAAAGACTAAAAGGCTGACGTGAGGAGATTAGTATGTTGTCCAACATGCTCACTGATAAAATTGTACGTAAGTCCCAAGTCACATTCAATCGACGTTATTAAAAGTAAAGCTAACCCCTTGTGATTAATATTTCTCTAACCCACGTATACATTCGCTCGATTAAACCTACCTGGTTTAGTAATATATACAGTTAATAAATCATTGGTAATATTTACAGTTAATAAATGATAGCTTCGTTTTGAATAAAATAAATATGGAACTGGCCATGGTCTCTTTGGAGGATTCCATCAACGATAGCCTGGCCACTTGCGTCGAGATTCTGAAAATTTTGTAGAAAATAAATGATAGCTACTGAATGGCTTTTTATTATATCACTAGATATATCTATCTTCCGCATACCGCTCTAAATTAGGGTAGGATATAACCAAACATCCTAAAAAATAAAAATCAAGAAAACATTCTGGCAAATGTTCCGTTTATAAAACTTCGGTAACAGTCCAAACTCATAAGGGAGCAAATATTACAGCAAGCTCAGTTTGAAATTTATTCAAAGTGCATTACGATCAGGCGCGCACAGTCAGAAATAAATCAGTTTGTGATGTCTGTTTTACTCGTAATATATTTATGCCACAGGTTTGATCAAAGTATGCCGCGTTTCTGTCTATAATAGCTCAATAACTTTTTTGATTATAATATGATGATCACTCACTTCAGAGCCTTCTTTTTATAAAATATTAAACGTTTTTATGTCCTTATGAAGAAAAAAGACAAAGTTAACATGTGTAGAATGTAGGATATATGTATGTCGGTATACTACATCGTAGCTACCAAATGGATGATCCGATTTTTAAATAAAATGTAATTTTGGACCAACAGCTCTAACGAAAAAGACTACCCAAAAATCTGAACAATTTATTTGAACCTTAGCCTTTAGCGTTATCTCACTACAGCACTCAAAATAGACAACCTCGATAGATCAATATTATAGTCTATAAAGATAGCGAATATCTTGAACAGACTATTTCTCACGCAAGCCACATTTTGGTCTAACGCGAACATTGACAGCCATCGGAAGTCGTCACAGCCGTGAACCAGCCAATATCCGGTCGTGGTGCGCTTTGACGCCAGAACAGTGCTGACAACCTGATGAACAAAGCTATATTTGAAAAGTGAATCGCAAATATGGTACACGAAATGCTGTTTAGTGAGCCATATGGAGGTTTGTGATTTTATATCGAATGTTAGTGATAGTATTTAACAAATTTGTATTAAATCAGTTTTAATATTGCAATTAAAATATTTTTTAAACCACATCTTACGAGTCCTTCAGTCAACTAAAATTCTAATTAATAATAATAGCGAGAGAGAGATTTAATCTAAGAAAGTCAATAGTTAGACTGATATTTATATTATTTTCAAATTTAAATTGACAATGTTGTACAGTGTCTTTTAAATTACAATATACAAGGTTTAACTCGAGACGTTTATTTAACGATAATATATTATGATATGTAGTTCAGAAGATATATATACGAACAGATAAACATAAATATATACATAGCAGTTAAAATCATAAACATACGTGTAGGTAATGAAATTATATGAAACATTTCTTCATACATTCATTCCTATACTCTATAAAGAGTACCCTCTATAAGAGTACATTAGCAAAACAAACACTTGCCCACGGCACAATAAAAAGCATAATGCCAACGTCCTTTTATACGACATACTTACAAGCATGCACCTTACTTTATAACAGAGTAAGTAGTAAATCAGTGCGAATGCCATCAACGCCCAGCATAATCTTTCCCTACGTCGACAATGCAAAGGATGGCATGAATTTATGAGGTAATAACTGTTACTGTAATGTTACCTAAGCCTTTAAACCGTTTCTGTTTTATATTAAGGCATCGTATATATTACCTCGTCTCACGACGTTTTTAATGTTTTGCACTAGCGTTGTTCGAGAAGTTTTTTGGTATGAGTGAGTTCGTGTATATTTTTTTAATTAGCACAGTTGTTGTAAATTTTATAGAAGTAGGCTGACTTCAGTTTTAAGATGTAGTTAAAGTAGTCTGAAAAGAAAAGTATTTTAAGTGAAATTTGAGTGGATCGAATTTATGATTGCAGGCAGAAAGAAATTGGTCTAAAATACATACATACATACATACATACATAGACTCACGCCTGTTTCCCCGAAGGGGTAGGCAGAGGCATATTAAACGCCCACTTTTCGCCAGTGTTTTGATCCCACGTAATAGGTGGCGAGCCTATTGCCGCTTATCGGGATAATTATGTTTGCCAGAGCCTCGTCCGTTGATCGGCAGGTGCACCACTTGCAGGTGAGGTTGGCTTGGGACCCTAAGTTCTTGGTGGGAACCCTATGCACCTAAGGTCTAAAATGTCTTATGAAATTTTTTAAAAGTGATAACTTTCATGCTGGTAAGGTGCAACATTTTGTGATTTTGCATCTAAACGCACACATTCATTTCATGCTGTTACCACATGGCCACGAGACAGAGCTCAAATGGATGAATATGTGTGTATTAGTTGCTAATGTAGATGTGAGGTATAATAGTAGTAATGCTTTAGAAAAAGGTTTTTGAAGTTAAGATTATATTTACAACCAGAATAATGTATGTAACCTATCTAGGCATAATCTTTTGAAGAGATACGGGCTTAATATTATGTTATACGATTACGTAACGAGCGGCATGTTAATCATTTTACGTCAACAATACAACAATCTAATGTTGAGATTGAGTCTGTCCTAAGAAAACGAGAAAATTTACTACGTTGTATGTATGTATGCCCACAGTCATACATCATGGTCGAGAAAATTTTTCTAGTGTTCGCATTGTGGTTGATATATTTCGTCAATATCCTATTTTTATTTGAATAAGTATTTCTTCTTTCTAAAAGTTGGCAATAAAAGAAATTAATAAACAATGGAGAAATGTAATCCAAACCATTACAACTCGCTTTTTATGAAGCTAATCTTCAAACACTTCGGTTATAAAAGTGTCAAAATTATGGTAATCCAAAATATAGCTGCGTGTAAAACGTTTTGATTGGAACATTAATAGGATAATGACATAATGGAAAAATAAAATAAAATAAAAAAACATTTTTATGTTAAACGGTTTTATTACAATAAAAAAATATGTAGTTAGGTTATGTACTAAGAGCTAAAAAATAATTCGGCAAGTCCTAGATACCAGATCGCACCAACCTTCTCATCAATGTTGGGTATTGATCGGATAAATATAAAATCGTTGGGCGCGTGCAATTTTTATCAAAATGTTTACTCTGGATACGCTACGCCCAACGATTTTATATTTATCTGATCAATACCCCAGATTGATGAGAAGGTTGGTGCGATCTGGTAGCTAGGACTTGCCGAATTATTTTTAGCTTTTAGTACATAACTTAACTACATATTTTTTATTGTAATAAAACCGTTTAACATAAAAATGTTTTTTATTGTATTTTATTTTCAAGTTTTTAGTTTTGTTGTTAGTTCATAGTGAGCCCTATTCTACCAATCAAGCTCTTTCATTCGATACCTATATTGAGGTATTTGTGAAAAATATGTAATCCGCCATTTTGTGGCGGCGGCCATCTAGTTTTTTAATAGTGAGCTCTATTTTACCAATCAAGCCCTTTCATTTAATACCCATATTGAGGTTGTTGTGAAGTAATATGTGATCCGCCATTTTGTATCGGCGGCCATCTTGAATTTACAATCATAAGAAATATATTATGTTGTATTGTCATCAAGTCTAAGAGTGTGTGCCAAATATCAGATCAATCTATCATCAGGAAGGGGGTAAAATTCCATTTACTAAATTTGACCCAAACAAATAAATAAATAAACAGGTCAAGCTAAATAAAACTTTTTAAAAAATACGAACATTTTGTTAATTGGTTCTAGAAACATATTTTTTCTAGAGGAGCAATAAAAGGAAACATAAAACTAATGCGTACACACTAACACAATATTGTGAAAAGGAAAATCATTATCTAGTGTAAAATCTTACGAATATATATTTATACTCTTGTCTTAACAAAGCAAGGAACATTAGGAGATACTGTTTTAACGAGGTATGAAAAGAACCCTTAAAGCTTGTATTATCAGTAGAAGCAACCGTTCAAACATAGCGTATAAAGTTAAATATACTATGTGCAACTAAAACTTGAACCATAGTGTTTATGTGTGCATTGAGATAATAATTTTCGTAGCATAATTAATGTTCACATACAATATCACATGTCGGAAACGTATACTATTCATTGAATGCTTTACAATAGTACTGACACTGCATTGTGTACACTGTATGTGGCACTGTATTTACATCTAAGATCATCATTCATCATGCTTCGAGGCCAATGCTACAGATTGACATTTTCATAATAAATTATACAGCGTATCATAATAATATCACCGCATTGTTTACGTCCGAATACAAAGTCATGTGTCAAGCGTCATGTTCGGGAACGCGCGCTTGTTATTATGAACGTCCACAGTTCATAATGAGTAATTATAATACTGTGATGTTTCATCTCGAATACAATATTGCCGTGTTGTTTTAATATCATTGCTTTGTATTTGACTACAATGCGTGAAATTTATCACAGAATTCAAAAGATGAGGTATTATAATGTGGACTTATTATTTGTTACGATATTACAAGGTGTAAATAAAAAGTGACTACAAATTTATTTTGCGTATTACAAAATATTAACCTTAGTTTTTCGACTTAGCGTTCGGTCTCTATTAAAAGATAATTGACAACGTTGATATTCGTATGCACATTTTCGTATGCAAAACGAATACTTTAATCAAATATATACAAAATAAATAAAATTAAAAAGTTATACCTGCAATTTTAAAATAATTATGTTTCCTCATGAGCTTATTTTATTAACTTGACACAAAATAAATGTGAATAAATTGGCATAATATTATAACGAGTTATTATTATGTTGTTTCAGGACAACATGTTCATATTTCAAAAACAGGCAATTCTGTAAGATATTACTTTGTCAATGTTGTTCACAAGCATTAACATATACTCATGCTACAGAGTTGATGTTGCAAGTCACAAATTAGGGGCAACAAACTAGAGTAGGTACTAGCGCGAATAAGATTGGTTTATTACGATGCAGATACTGCTTTAACTGTTACAAATTTAGCGTCCAAAGCTGGATGTAAAAATATTTGTTTTAATATTTGTTTTAAATCAGTGTAGTTATGCGGCTTAAATTAAATGGCTTTGAATTTGAATTATTTAGTGGTCATTATTTTAATACCAAATTTTTAAACAGAACTTGCTGAAACAATATACAGGCAATGTATCAAAGTCACAAAGGGTCTAGGCGGGTTCAAATCTACGGCGTGCTCCAATGACTTTTCGAAGTTATGTGCATATTAAATTGTTAATTATCGCTTGCTTAACGGTGAAGGAAAACATCGTAAAGAAACCTGCATGTCTGAGAGTTCTCCATACTATTATCGAAAGACATGTGAAGTCTGCCAACCCACACTGGCCAGCGAGGTGGACTATGGTCTTACCCTTCTTGTGGTGAAAAGAGGCCCGTGCCCAGCAGTAGGATAGTTTATATATGGGGCCCATAGTGTATCAAAAGCCTAGTTTGCCCCATAATTCATCATCGTCATCATCATATCAGCCGAAAGACGTCCACTGCTGGACATAGGCCTCCCCCAAGGCTCTGCACATAGACCGATCCTGAGCCACCCGCATCCATCCGCTGCCCGTGACCCCAACAAGATCGTCGGTCCACCTTGTGGGAGGCCTACCTCTGTAGGCCCCATAATTAGGTTATCATTATCATCATTGCATAAAATTGCTTTTCCTGAATAACATGTCATCGCAGAACGCAAACTGCTTAAGCAAACTGAAAAATACATCTCTACCTGCGCCGCGTAATGACAAATACATTTATAATTTGCTCTCAGAAAAAAAAAGTATAACTACTACTACTACTCACAGCTGACGACGACGCGGTCGATACGAAACTTTAAGTACATTATTGCTTTATCCATTGCGACACTACTAAACGTTTCAATTCTTAAAGCGTTACTCAAGCGCTTTATTGTCAATACCCTATATTTGAACTCGTTTATAAAATTAATAACAGAAAAATGACAACAAAATCTTGTGCAGGGTGTATAAATACTTTTAAAGGCAGAGAATGGCTGCAATATTTGAAGTGTAATGAGTTTTATGATTTACTATGAGCCAATACGTCTGACAAAGCGTTTAAATTAATGAATATTGAATAGCGTCGATTGTAGAAATGCCCCGGTTGTCGTAGCAAGCAACCTAAAGGAGACAATACAAACACACCGGTTCGAAATACACGCAAGGGTAGCCCTATAAGTGACCCAAAGTGCCTGTCACCACACTCATCTCCTTCGAATGCAAACGTAACTCTGCGCAATAAGCAAAGTTCAACAATCGTATCTACAGAGACAGAGTACGAGGTTGTCGGCAAGGTATAATGTTGCTTAAGGGGTTTGTAACTGAACGCCGATATGCATTGCAATTGGAATAATATGCGTGTATGGATGAAAGGTTTGACTTACATCTCGCAACGTAGACATCACATGGATAGCTCTGTTTGACCTCGATGCCAATCATTTGTCAGTATGGTTCGTCCTCGATTATTTCAGTGCGACCTGTAGGTTAAAAGGTTATATGATTCCACTGTCCGGCAGTCTAGTATTGCAGGTCTATCAATTTCTATGGTACAAATTACGAATTATATAACTGCCAATTACAATATGTCAGGTCTTTCAATAACGTAATACCTGTCGGATCTTTCACCGATATCAGGTCTTTTAATAACTCTATACCTGTCGGATATTTCACCGCTGCCAAGGTATTGTGTGTGTCGGGTATTTCAACGCTCTGTAACGGACACCTCCGTTCTCTCCCCACTGAGGCATAAACGTCTTTATCCTCAGCAGAGGTCTAAACACCTCTACTATTACAATACAGAATTACCATACAATACATTACCAATTTCTAGATACGTAGAAACAATAGGATCCCATATAATTAGCTTTACAACACTAGCTACTCGCAAACAGTAGGAATCACTAAATACTTAGCTCCAGCGCCCATTTGTGAGATATGCATGCAGTCAGCGCATTTAATATTGTATCAGCACATAAACATATTTAATAATAATACATTTCTTATATCATTTTACACAAGTATATAACGTTTCAAATGACAATGACAATGTCAATACTATGAAGTAATAAAGTAATTTCGTATTCTTCATATATCAAGTTCAAACCTCAAACGTAGAACCGTCGGTTGTGGCCAGTACTTACATAGAGGTTGGTTAAGTATTCACATAGAGGTTGGTTATCTGCTCTGTACACTATACAGTTCGCGAGAAATCGCGACAGAGGTCATTACGAAAAGCTGTTTACGGGAAATAATTAAAGATGAAATTGAAAATGCAATGAGTATACAGTCTTATCACCTTCAACAAATGAGAGATTTGAGTGATCTCTAGATTCCAGAGTTCGCTTTCTTTCTTCAATGATCAATACAAACAAGTGAAAATTACATTAGAAGATAAATCAGCTAAAATACAGCAGTAAGAAAAAGAGAATATGCAGCTGCATGCAACTATTGAAAACCTCACAAAACGCATAAATGCGCAAGAGCAGCATGCTAGGTCTGCAAACATAAAAATACAATGCGTTCCCGAACACAGATCGGAAAATCTGGTTACCACTGTGCTGCAACACGGCAAGGTAATCAAATGTGATATTAAGGATACCTATATACATCAGTGGCGGTGCGGTGAGCGGTGTCCAAAGATCTCAAATCACGACGTCTCCGTATGCTTGAAAGTGATTGCGAGGATATCTGGGTGTCTGTCAATATCTCTAATAATATGCAAGCTGACCCACTCTTGGTGCTGTGTTTATCTGTCCCCTCCTCTTAAAATACATATTTTAGATCACTACATTGAGAATATTAATAATGTGATGCAAAATCCCAGAAAATTGATTATTACGGGTTACTTTAATTTAAGCTGCATTACTTGGACACCATCTAATGATTCTTGAACTTCAAAAACGGGTAACGCAAACGGCAGTTCTCTTTCCTATTCTCTGCTGAATTGTATGGCCCTTAATAATTTAAAGCCATTTAACCACACCACTAATATAAAAGGTAGAACTCTAGATTTAGTAATAAGTAATAGTGCCGTGGAAAATCTTAAGTTAGTTGATTCGCCACTCTCAATAATCGACAAACTACACCCACCCTTTATGTTTTCTCTGACTCAAACAGTAAGTACATATGTAAAATCTAATCCAATCGACATTAACTGGGATGAAACATTTTCTACTTGTTCTGATATTGATAGGATGACTGACAGTTTCTACACCATTCTGAAAAATGTAATTAGTGCGTATGTCCCATTAAAAAAGAAATCTAATCAAAACTACCCTATATGGTTTAGCCCTAATCTAAAACGTATGTTACATGAAAACCACAAATACCGAATGAAATTTAAAAAGTATAAGAATCCTCTTGACGAACTCACTTTGAACATGCTAAAAAAAGTTGCATATAGGAAAGCCGAATCTGCTATAATAAATATATATCGTGACTGGAGACGGCTATCAAGTTCAACCCCAAGTCTTTTTGGTCACATATAAAATCCAAAAGGAAAAAAAATATGGAACGTATTATTCGCCTATGCATCTGAATAGTGAATCTACTGTATCTGGTCCTGATATATGTAATCTCTTCGCTCAACATTTTTCTTCCGTATATAAAACTAAACTGGCTATGACGTCGTCTATATTCTCTATACCTAAAAATGAAAACAGCACACACAATCTATGCAGCTTTACAATAACAATCAACAACGTATGTGTTGTAAATAATAAACTCCCGAATAAGCGTGATTAAAAGATATTTATTTGCAATAATTGTACAAGCGATATTACGTTAGAGCACATCAAAAACAAAAAAGGGCAGTGGCACCAATTTGACAAGTTAACAAGGATGAACTACAAAATAGTTCGTTCATAAATTAGGTTTTATTTAACAACATCCTCCCTTAAAACATAATCCCATCTTCATTGAACAGTACGCCAGTTTAGAGGGTGTAGTAGGCTTGGTCAGGATGTCTGCAACCATCTCTCCAGTCTGTACATAGTGAACAACAAACTGCCCACTGCGTATCTTGTCACGAATGAAATGATGCCTTACATCAATGTGCTTTGTCCTAGATTGGTAACCATCTGTACCTGCAAGTTTAATACAGCTTTGATTATCACAATAAACCACTATACCCTGAGACTTGAGAAGTGACCAGAGTTCTTCTTGTAGTTGTTTGAGCCACAATCCCTCTTGAATACAAGTTGACAGCGACATGTATTCTGCCTCCGTGGTGGATAAAGCTATTGTAGGCTGGCGCTTTGAATTCCAGCATATGGATCCTCCTGGAAAAGAAAGGTATATCCAGTGCATGACCGCCGGTCTTCATCAGAACTCGCCCAGTCGGCATCACAGTATCCATGTGTTATATTTTCTTCAAGTGACTGCTTATAGGTCAACTTATAATCCTGTGTTCCTTTCAAATAACGCATGACGCGTTTTAATGCAAGCCAATGTCGTGTTTCAGGTTGATTGTTAAACTTACTGAGGAAATTCACTACATAACTGATATCGGGTCGTGTGCCTTGTGAAATATAAGGTAGGCATCCGACAACCTCCTGGTATGGCACATTGGTCAAAATATTCACCTTTTCATTTGTACTACATAATTTTTCATTTATATCCATAGGACTCTTCACTGGTTTGCAATCTGACATACCAAATTTAAACAAAACTTCTTGAATATATTTCCTTTGATCTAGACTTATATCTTATTATTCTTGTCTCTTTCCACATGAAAACCTATGAAATAGGTTAGCTCACCTAGATATTTCATCTGAAATTTAGCACATAGTTGGTCTTTTAAATGCTGTAATTCAGACTCTTGGTTTGTCAGAATAATCAAATCGTCGACATACGTGGCTACAAAAAGCATTTTGTTTGCATCTGTCATTCTAAAATATACACATATATCTAGTTTTGAACGTGTCAGGCCAAATTCCTGTAAAGCAGCATCTAATTTCCGGTTCCACTGTCTACTTGCTTGTTTCAGGTCATACAATGACTTTTTTAATAAACAAACTTGCTTACCAGCATGTTCAAACATAGGTGGTTGACTCATGTATATTTGTTCTTCAATTTCTCCTTGAAGAAATGCTGAGACAGCATCCATTTGGTAAATGTCCAAATCATATTTCACTGCAATTGCAAACAAATATCTTAGTGATGTGAGCCGTACAACGGGTGAATAAACCTCATTATATTCTGAACCTCTTTTCTGTGCACAACCTTTTACAACCAATCTTGCTTTGTATTTCACAATTTCACCTCTCTCATTTGGTTTTTTTCTTAAAGACCCATTTACAAGGGATTGCCCGCTTATCTGGTGGTAAATGAGACATTTCCCAAGTATTATTTGCTAATAGAGATTTATATTCTTCATTCATTGCTTCTTACCATTGCTTTCTTTCTGGACAAGACATAGCTTCCTCAAGTGTCGCAGGGTCAGATAACTGCATAGCACACATTAAACCGTTACCATCACTGTCCATCATATGCTGACCTCTTTGGTGTGATCTCAGTGTAATATTTCTGTCGGGTAAATTATTCAAAATATTTTCTTCAGATGTATCCAAATGATAAGTGTCATCATTATCGTTGGCACAGCTATCAAAAGAACAACTGCTCTGTGGTGACAAGGTTCTGTCAGTTCCTTCAGCCAAGGATGAAGAAGTAGTTTCTGAAATATCATTGTCTACATTTTCTGATTCTGAATTACTAGAAATCATCTCAACAAGACTGTGTTGTTTTGAAGAATTTTCAGTTTCTGAAATTTTATTTCCATTTTCTATAAATAAGACATCTCTGCTAATAGCAAATTGTGTGTGTACCGAGCCACTCGTCATCTACTTTGAACCCAATGTTCCGTAATTTATGGGCGGTTGACATGATCTTTGAGACATATTCTTCAACATTGACACAATTTTCCAAAGACGTATTGATTAGGTCTCTCAATAACCCAACTTTTCTTGAAAGCCCGGAGTCCTGAAATGCTTTTTGCAGATTTAACCAAACCTCTCGTGCACTTTTGGCTTCTTCAATGTGAACGAAATTTGCAGGTTCTACAAGTAAAATGATTTTTGACTTAGCTTTGTAACGGAATCCTATGGACCCCAGGCTGATTAAAATTTTAGTTTTCTTAATAACTGGGTCTAAAATATCAATTTCAGCCTGGCCCCGCCAAGTAATTTGTGGCCAGGGTTCCCGCGCCCCTACGCCCGCGCAGGAACTATGGAATTCGTCCCTTCCTCTATATTCCTCTACTGACAGCATTTACCAAACGTAAACGCTTATAATTGAATGAAAGTGGTCATCAAAATACTAAAGACAGCGATACATTAGTATTGGTTTATCATCACAAAATCACTCTCCATATATTCATGCTTCACATATTGGTACTTGAGTACAAGGCAGCGTATCTCAGAGACGGCAGCTCCAGGGAGACGGAGAACATGATCCAGGTATATTAGTCATATAGTATTATCGGCGCCGAGTATTTCAGCGATATCCAGTGTATAGTATTGAACGTACAGTAACAGTCTCAGAACTGATGTCACAAAACGCCTCCTTGCCGCAAGTCACAACATTGAAGCCCATACAAACATAGTCAATTAAAACGTATTAAGCCATCGCGCATAGTTTGCGGGGAAGCTCTCGTTACAATCGCCGCTAGGTTAGCCGCATTAGGTCTTACTGCTACCGCGTGACCGACAGGTGGCTCTTCTTTCGCTCTTTAAAACCTTGTCAGCTGCTATGTACTGGCCTGTACGCAGGTTTAGACAGCGATTGTGAAAGTCCTGCATTCTACCACCTGATCGCAAATACGGAGACTCCCATCATACATCGCTCATCTTTACATCCATCATCAACAAGGTACGAACCACTACTAATGGTACACGCGGTTATTGATAATATAACTATGTACAATATCTCATAGAGAACTTTATATTTTAGTCAGCCTGGTATATATATATATATGGTGTGATATAGACATAGATACACAACAGAGTTATTAATGTTATACAGTTCATGCAATAAATTACAGTAAAGTGAATAACAGACACTCACCGGACTATTAGCTGCGTCACTGCCAAACTTACCCCTTGCCCTGTGCTGATCACCTTCTCTTGAAGCCGCTCGCCTTGTTCTTCGATATCACTAAGCACTAATTATACACCAACACCGAACCTCTTACGCGCTAGGCCAGGTCCGATCTCTCTCGCGCCAAAAGACCAACTGTCTGAAACACCACGCTAGAGCGTTCCCGTGAACTGGCCTCTTCCGCGTCCTAAGACTGACTGTCCCAGATCCGCCCGGTTCCGCGTCCCCACATTGACTGTCCGCACTACCACGCTAGAGCGTTCCCGTGATCTGCCCTCTTCCGCGTCCTAAGATCGACTGTCCAGTCAAACACAACCAACGCAACGCCTCTCGAACCCTTACTACCTGACAAGGTTCGTTTCTTATCGTTGATCCCTTTTTTTATGATCCTCAACTACACCGCATGTGAACACTACAGTGCCAATATTTTCTCACATTTCATGGCTATTTCTTTACTTATATGCCTGTCACATAACTCTTATAAATTTGTCAAACTCTTGGGATTTATGAGTTTACTAATTGCATAACGTTGGCGCCAGCGTAGCGATAAGACAAACACATGTGGAAACAAGTATGCGACCTAAGGACTATATATTATTATTTAATTTGGTGTAGCGAGCAACACCATTACAGCTTTCACGTCTTTCTTCGGGTCAATTTCTTTTTCATCTAACGGATCGACGCAACTCCATGAATCTTCGTGCTCCAAATAGCTTTTTACCGCAAATCTCCACGTATTGTAGTTATCTCTGCCGGACAATTTCTCAATTTGCAAGTTATTCATTGTTCGCCGGTTTTCAACAATGCAGTACCTACCTAAAATTGTTGCAGATTTCGAAAAATATACTTTTAATCTAATTCAGAGTAAGCATACGGGACGGCCCATAACCTGTTGTAAATAATAAACTCCCGAATAAGCGTGATTAAAAGAGATTTATTTGCAATAGTTGTACAAGCGATATTGCGTCACATCAGAGACAAAAAAGGGCAGTGGCACCAATTTGACAAGTTAACAAGGATGAACTACAAAATAGTTTGTTCATAAATTAGGTTTTATTTAACAACAGTATGTAAAGCATTAAAAAAACTCGACTTATATAAAGGTGGTGGCTCTGATGGTATACCATCAATATTCGTAAAAAAGTGTGCTGTGAATTTAGCTGAACCTCTTCTTACTCTTATTTTAAATAAATCTATACGCTCTGGATGCTATCCGCTAATCTGGAAAACAGCGCTGGTCGTTCCAATACCAAAAACAGGAGATTTAAATAATGTACAAAAGTACCGGCCAATATCGATCCTACCTACATTCGCAATAGTGTTTGAATCACTTTTATGCCCTATCTTGTCAAGTCATGTAAACGAATTAATAATTTAAGAAAAACATGGTTTCATTAAAGGCAGATCTACCATAACAAATTGAATGCTTTATCAGACATATTTAACAGATGCTCTAGACTCGCATGTACCTGTAGACGCCATATATACTGACTTTTCGAAAGCATTTGATATGGTGGATCATAAGCGCCTGTTGGCGAAACGGTCTGACATCGGAATCGGCGGCAGTTTGTTGGAGTGGTGTGCCTCGTATCTGAACGTAGTTCATCAGTAGTTGTGAATGGTCACTCATCGCATCCATTCTTGACCAGTTCCGGTGTTCCTCAAGGTTCACATTTAGCTCCCACCCTGTTTGATAAATTTGTAAATGCAGTGCTTTAAACATACTCGTTTTTTCCTATACGCCGATGACCTTAAAATAATTAAATCTATACTTCAGCTTCGGATTCCCTTCTTTTCCAAGACGATCTAGAAAGACTTGTTCAATGGTGCGACGCTTTGATACTCAATATAAAAAAATGCTACCACGTACAGTTTAGTAGAAAAAAAATGATCTTCCGACTAGTTATACTATAAAAGGCATGAACCATAGACAGGTTAATGAAGTTAAAGACCTAGGAGTAATATTTGATAAGAAATTAAAATTTAATACACATATCGAACGCATAACTACAAAAAGTTTTAAAATGCTTGGTTTTACACTTAGTAACTGTAAAAAATTTCGAGACTCTGTCACAAAAATCTTGCTATTTAATACGCTATTACGAAGCGGAACGGAGTACTGCAGCTGTATATGGAATCCGCACTATGATATTTATAAAAAAAACATCGAGAAAATACAAAAACGTTTCCTTTGGCATCTGAGCTTCAGTGAAAACGTTGCGAAGAAAGTGCCCAGGTAAACGGACCGGCTAAAACATTTTAACATAACCTCCCTGTGTAAGAGAAGAGATATCTTAGACCTTACATTCCTTTACAAACTATTTAGAGATGTGGACTGCCCTGAACTATTGGCTGCATTGAACATAAATGCACCTCCTAGAAATCCTCGTATTAGTCGATATAATATGTTCGACATAAGTTCATGCAAAACCAATATGGCTAAATTTGCCCCCTTAACAGGATACCTGCTCGCTACAACTCGATTGCTAAGTTATGCCCGATTGATTTAATGTCTGACAAACGGGATCAATTTAAAAAACACATTATAAACTGGCTTACTGAGTCATAGCTAACATAGGAAACGAAGATTATCATTAAAATATTTAAATCTGTATTAATTTTATATTTATACTTGCACTATTTTTTGTAAAATTACATTTACTTTTTTAACAATTAATGAATTAATTTTTTTGTTTAATAACAGAACTGACATAGACTATCCGTAACTTAATTTAATTTATTGTAATTTAATCTAATTTTTAGTTTAATTTTAATTATTTTTTGATAACATTGTATTTATATAACTGATTGCAAGAAATTTTGTTAGTTAATATTGTCATTATTTGTTAATCACTGCATGTTGTAGTTGTCTGAAAGTGTTATAGCACTAGAAATGTCTGTTTGCCCTTTTTATATTTGACTGTATTACTGTATGTAATGTAGACAATCCTAAAACTAATAAATAAATAAAATTGGACAGCGCATTCCTTTTATAACGCATGTTACCGCTAAGGAATGATCTTTCAATAAGCCATCCCTAAGAGGGTAAAATTAAAAAGATTTAAATCTTAGGGCAGGCGGAGTTGCAGGCAAATCCGCAGGCGACTGTTAGTTTTCTCATATACCTAAGCTTAAACCAGACACCTAGAATTAAATATCCCATATTATATACTGCAATAACACCCAGTTTACATTAAAACTTTCACATTATTTATACAGAGAGAGACGAGCAATATAAAACTCTTTGAAGTACTTTACGAGCACACAAGCAAATAGTAGAACGGACAAGCCTAAACGCAGTTAAGCCTGCTTTATGAATTCCGAATCTATGATATTGCAGTGACCGTTCGATGTGGACTGCTCAAAGCAAACAACTTGCGAATAGAAATAACATTTCAAACAATATTGATAGTCCTTTCTATTACAGATAGAATTTGTAACCAAAAGGTATTCTCAGATCGGCTTTTACCTTGAGCTTTGGATGAACTTCGGTTATTGCAACGTCAAGTTTCTCTCTTCTCTTTTCGTATGCATAGTACGATATAATCATGCTAATAACGTTGAATATTCCAGGAAACTGGAAGTGTGTATGTTAACAGAATCAGACTCAGGCGAAATCAGACGCACTTGCCGATATTTAGTCCTTGCATCACCAATAGTACGATCGCATACAATAGGAGTGGACTGAGAGCCAGTGTGCCGCAGACTTACGGTATAGTCGCAAACTCCATATTAATGCTAGTTATACTAATTCATCTGCCGTAGATCAAATGGGGGTTCACTATTCCCATAGAGGGTTCCTTTAGGCGTGCCTAGAAGTCGAAAAGCATGAAAATCGACTTTCAAAACGGTTCATGTTGTTCAACACCAGTTTTTAGATATTGTTCGTTGATACATATAAGGCTGCTGATATCAACGAATCCGGGTGAATATATAGCACCTAAACTTGACCATCGTTTTTACATTAACGTAACAGAGAAAACATATTGTCTACCCATATGTTGGAATCGACCTATCTGTCTGATTCTTCAAATATATATGTACAATAATATCATAAATAACAAACATAAGTTTCAGCTGTGCTGAAAGAAGGCAAAATATTTTTTTTCCTTGGGAGGGTAAACTAATGGCGTGAAGGTCAGGTAACATTCCTATTAAATTGCGGAGAAAACATTTATTTTATTCAAATAGGTTCCGAAATGAATAGCGTATATTCAACAAACCTTGTCTATCGTTTTTACAACGGTGCTTGAATACTGAATCCCTGCGAGATGAAGAGAGAGAAAGTCAATATCGTGTATCTCCATTAGCATGACTGCGAAACTATTATTTAGTCTGCCTGCATTTTAGAACCGACCTATCTGTCTGGTTTTTTAGATATACATGTATAATAATGATATAAAAAGCATACATAAATTGCAGCTTTGCTGAAACACGAGTTCCCAGCGAAATGAAGAGTGAGAAAATCCAAATCTTGCATGATTTTGAGTTTCTCACTCTTCAATAGCACGACTGAAAAAGTATCGTGAGGTCTGCCCGCATGTCAGAACCGACCGGGTCTGTTTTTGTATATATATGTTTATAATAGTAATATAAGTAAATAACATATTTAATTTTTAGCTTTGCTAAAATAACGCAAATTTTATGAAATTTTGGAAACTATGATATTATAATTATAAAATATAGTAGGAACCGGAACAAGTGTCTGCCATTAAGTTTTTCTATAAAAAATATGGATACCGGTACCGTTACTTAGGTGCAACGGATTCAACAAGAAGATACAACGTCTGAAGAGGAAGGACCGTAAACCCGAAGTAAGTAGAGTACCGGCTTACATGCCTTACATAAAGGGACTGACAGACAAAGTTGGAACAGTACTACAGAAATACTCCACAAAGACTGTATATAGTCTGCTCTCCAAGGTAGCACACAGTCTGCGCACCCCGAAGGATGTCATTCCTCAACAAACACCTGGCGTCTACAAGGTCGACTGCAGTTGTGGTAGTTCCTATATTGGACAGACCAAACGAACCATCGCTGAAAGGGTCAAGGAACATATCGCAGCTGTAAAAAACCGGCACATTAACAAGTCTGCCATAGCTGAGCATTTGTTGGAGTCTGGACCAAACCACTGGATTGAATTACATCAACCAAAGGTCTTATCTACCGATCGTCACTATTACTCCAGGATAGTACGTGAAGCGGTTGAAATCAAAAAGCATAAAAATTTCAACCGGGAGGATGGATACAGACTGTCTACAACTTGGAATCCAGTAATCAACAAATTTTCATTCCGCCGCAGTAACACAGCTCATCAGTGTGTTGACGTCGTAAGTGTTGTGGGTCAACGTACCGACAGTTCGGATAAAAATAAAAATAAAAAAACAAGTGAGGGTAGCTACCGAAACCCGCGCTTCACAAGGACGACGCTGAGATGACATCAGTCCTGCCGCCACCATGACTGTTGTAAGACAGCCGAAACGTCGGTAAATCACAGATATTTATACCTTAAATTAATGAAATACCTATCGCGAATAAGACCCGTTTTAATTAAATTGTACCGTGCTTCGGAGGGCACGTAAAGCTGTCGGTCCCGGTTCTTGTCTAAGGATAAGGATCGTTAGGCCATGTCGGAGGCCTACGGGCGGTCTGAAAACTCCGACACCAGAGTTGGCCACACACTCACACGAAAAGAAGAAGAAGAATTAAATTGTATGATGTATTCAAATCGCGAAAGTTTAAAATCTATTACATAATAATATATCAGGTAATATTGTACGACATTAATAATATAATAAACTAGCTTTTGCCCGCGGCTTCGCTCATGTTAAATTCGGGGTAACACAAAACTCCTTCATCGTTCGATAGAAATTTTCGTTTTAATTCTGTTCATAGGAACTAATAAGAAATATAACCGCAAGAAGTATTTAAAACATTTCATTAAACAGTATTTTTAGAGTTCCGTAGTAAAAAATGGCTAAACACGAAATCCTTATAGTCGCGCTATGTCTTTCAGTCTATCCGTATATCATAGCCACTTTATGCCGACACTATTCAGTTTACACATTTGAAAATTGGTAGGTAGATGTATTCTGTGAACCGCTTTACGACGTTATAGAAAATAAAAAATATTGAATGTTAAGGAGGGCTCCTCATACATGGAACTGATGTGGAAAATGGGTCGTTAAAAAATACTTTGATGATCCTAAAATTTGTTTCTCAAAGTCAATCGTTTGAAAGATATAGAACGGTTTCAAAGTGGTAAAATGGGTGTGTGTGTCCCTCTAACTTTTCTATTTAACCTTTTCTTTTAATCGTTATAAAAACTTCCAACAAAAATTGGTTTAAACGATATGTAGTCAGCAGTTATTGAAATAAAGCACATCTTAAAAACCGCAAATTTAGCTTTATCGTTTATACGAATACTACTAATAGTTAGTCGAAGATAATGGCTATGGTAAGTAGATACCGCCAGTACGGACTCCTTCATCGCAAATAGCTTTATAATGTTTCGACCTAGGTGTTACTTGTAGCCGTTTGCCATTACAAAGCTTTGGTGCATTAAGATTCCGCATTAACAGGACTGGAACACCAACGTGCAGTCTCAAGTTGCGTGAAGGTACTCCTGATAATTGTAAGGAGTTCTGAAACTCTATAGGGTACGATGAAACTTGGTCAGTATTCATGACATTATCTACCGAAAGGTGCTCAACAACATCACTTTGCATACAGTCAAATGTCAAAGCCATGATCCGATATATCTCTATACACACTTTCGCATTTATGAGTAGAGAATATTGGTTCAGCCGGTTTAGCGTGAAATTGGTACATACATACATACACATTTTCGTAGTTATACCTAATATTAGTAGAGATTAGCCAAGGCTGTTACAATAATTATTAGTTTATATAAGTAAGTGCACGAAGTAGTGATAGTGCACCATATGACAATGTATAATGTGACAGTACTGACAGATAGCACATGCGCAGCAGTCAATTCTTACGGCGCATGCGTCCTTAGGCGCATGCGTCCTTACTGTCAATAGGTAGGAGGTTTGTCCCTACAAACTTCGACCCTCTCTAAAATCCCTCCCAGATTACTTTTTGCATTTTATTGTATCCTATGTACTTTTCCTGGTTTTGAGCTACCTCCCCACCAATTTTCAGCCAAATCAGTTCAGCCGTTCTTGAGTTATAAATAGTGTAACTAACACGACTTTCTTTTATATATACAGATATCGTAAAATATATTTTATAAAACATTATTATATCTCGTAATCCTTTTATATCAAATAATTTGATTTAGCGTTTCTATGCTCTATTTTTCCAATCGAAATTAAATACTTTATTGATACCAACCATCCTTAGGGTTAATAAACGATTTCATATGTTTAGACTATAACTTGTTTCAAGGTTGAGACCTTTGTAAACCATTAGATCACGGAACACCTATTAGCACTTGTTTACTAGGTTTCTTGTAACCCTAAACACCGAAATAGGAGTCCCGCAAAGTTGGGTACTATTGACAGTAATTAGGCAACTTACAAAACTAGGAAAGAATAGCTTCGTGAAGAGACCAACTGAGTGCCATGCAGAGGGTATCAGGTTCAAACTCATGGCTTACACCACTGACTAAGTTATGTTCAATCAAACAAGTCGGCGCTAGACTAGTTTGAAAAAATCCCTTGGCTCGCTCATAGAGCCGAGGCACACTAGAAACGAATATTTTGGATACTAGTGTCAATGTGCGTGTAAAGTAGCACTTGAAGCGACGACGTCTTGCTGAGCGATTCTCGCCCTTATGGCGGTCTAGCGGGAAGTTGTTAGACTGTACATACATACATACATAGTCTCACGCCTATATCCCCGAAGAGGCGGAGGTATATTGCTACACCCACTTTTCGCCAGCTTTATTTTAGTCCCACGTAATAGAGGGCGAGCCTATTGCTGTACTGGGCACATTACCAGACCACGTGCTGCTACTGAGAATTTCCTAACGGATAAACCCAATAACACTTTGCCCAACCCAGGGATCGAACCCGAGACCTCCCAATCCCACGCGCACGTTTATGCCACGAGACCAATGAGACTAAGTTTTGTCTGTATAAAAAATTTATTTGTCACTCTCGCTGTACCTCTTATAGCACATTAAGTACGTTTTTGTCTCAGGACTAGAATCATGGTCTAAGCCATATAAGAGCCTTTCAAGCGGCTTATAAACTCTAACTAAAGAGTAAGCCACCCACTCACGGAGAGAAAAGATAGACAGGTACAAGCCCATAAATGCTTCTCGTGTCGAACATAATCACAGTAGAGCACTCAATACCTATAGCGAGGGTGATCAAGCGATCAGATCGCGTGTTGCGTGCGTTGCGTGCCGTGTTCTTACTTCAGCATCGCCTTACCTGAGTGCTTAATAAGTTTTGCGATAAATTCAAAATGGCTGGATGTGGCATCAAATCTTAAACGAAAATCAAACTAATTTTGGCTGTGGATCTCAATTATAGATTTCAGTTTCGCGCCAAGTTATTTTTTTGTACAACACATGTAGAAGCAGGCAAATGACCACTAGGACACGATTCGCCTGCCTTTTAAAGTCTCTATTCATACTTTAAAACACACACCAACAGACCTTATAATAATTATATTACGTTCCATGAATGCTTGTGTCTTTTTTAATATAAATCTAATCAGCAATACGAAATGCACTTCGTAATAAGTGTATTATGATGGCAGTTCTAAGAATTGTAATATAAAAATGTTTTAAAGTATACATATTTTTTAGTTCGCTAGAAATAATAAGTTTACTTGTAAGCGCTTCCAGTATTTCTAAATCTTGTACAAAAGCGCATTAAACGCTTCCTTTGTTAACACATAAAAGCAATTAAATGGTAAAAGAGCTCTTTCTCCGAAATAACTTTGTTATGGTACTAAAAAGAAAGATTTAATGACGGATATGCTTAGTATAAGTGTTATTATAAAAATAAGGTGTACAGGTTTATGTATAGAAGTTTATCGTTTGCCTTCAAGTTAGCTCTTTCTCCTGAAGAGGTTAAGATAACTATGATGACCACGATTCACTTGGCTACTATGACGTTAACGGACACAGCAGCGATTTTAGTGGCCAAGACCCGATCGCCTTTAGGGCCAAGAACACCCACACCTGCGTTAGCCCTTAAGAGGTGGATGAGACATACTTGTAATACACTCATTTCGCCATATCTTGGTACATTATCGTCATTTGATACTATTCGCAGCAGGCCCAAAAAGTTTTTGATAAAAACTGTTGTAAGTCCTTCATCTAGTCTAGTTCCCTAGTCAGTCAGGCCTATTTTGTTCAAAGATTTGTCGTATAGTCACTATGCGTATTAGGCTTATCTTTTACTATTTTTTTGAGATCACCTGTGATTATACATTTATTCATTCATAACATACACAACAAGTTTGACATTTATTGTTTGTATAATCTTTTAAGGTAGCCACTGCATGCACAAATTAAATGAGCTTAAGAATTAGTATTAATAGTAGCTTAAGAATAAGCCTAAAGGAATGTCGGTACATTAAATTTTAGAATTGAGAATAAACAGTAAGAGCGGTTTCACATTATTTTCGATCCGAATCCGATCCGAACCCGTGAAATTACGGTCCGGTGTAGTCGTAGAACTATTTCTATGGCACATTCGCACTAAATCTGACATCGATCGTCAAATTTAGTGAGTAATAAATTAAAATTTAAAGTGGTGCGTGATTTTTAGAACTTTATTTTCACGGGTGCAGATAATAATATTAAATTAATATTTTTAACCGACTTCAAACAAAAAAATAAAGAGGAGGTTCTCAATTCGGCCGATATATATATTTTTTTCGATACAATGTGCATGGCGAAATCGGTATGTTTGTTTTCGATGTTTTCGATGTACAGTCGCGGTCTGAAAGTGTTTACCACCTTAAAGCTTATAATTGCATGAACACATCAATGACACAAAGACGACGATATTGTACTAGGCAACCAATCTATGATAACATGCATTGCGTAGCAACTGGTGTCAAAAACGATTTATTATTCCACATTTATAATATACGTTCATTTGATTACAATCGTGTTATTTACACTGAAACTAAAATATTTGTAGTCTTCAAATAATGTAATTTTAAACTTGCTATTTACGATTTTGGTGTTTGTAATTAATAAGTTTATCAAATGACTTTTACATTGACAGATTATAATGAAAGGGATGGAGAAAATACGACATCCTGAATATAAAACCTTTTTGATAAAAATACAATATTTATATCGTCTAGCGTAAGACTGCCTCGTTTGTCTAGCGGTCTAATATTCATACTCTTTTTGTTTGGATGGATGCCTTACCCATGATTGAAAAGTAATAAGTACTCAGATATAGCATTTTAGACCTTGCTGAACCCAGCGTGACAAAGAATGTAATTTGAAAAGTGGTAAACATTTTTAGACCGCGACCGTACATCGATTTCGCCAAGGTTTCTGAACCAATTTACGTGATTCTTTTTTTGTTTGATGCGGAATAGTTTTGAATTGGTCCCATAACAATTTTATTCATGTAAGCCCAGTAGTTTTTATTTTATGAGCATTTTTTTATTTACTTTCACCTATCCCGATGTCTGAAATATATATAATGCCCGCTGTACACATGGGCCCAACCTGCTGGCCCAGCGTATTGGCCCAATGTGTAGTGAGCTACTTGGCGCTATGTTGGCATAATTGGTGTAGTTCAGGGCCGTTCCGACTCAATCCAGCGCCTGTGTGCGAAATCCATGAAGCGCCTGTTAGGTGGCATGGCATCCGGAAGTTTGGCGGATGACCTTTTTTTTTTATAGTCGCGTACCGCCAACGCCGCCGCCCCGTCCTACGCCATTGCGCCTGTGTGCGAAATCTGTGAAGCGCCTTTTATGGCATCCTTTTTCGAAAATAACTGTTATAATTAACGCATATGTCGGCGCGCGGCGCCCCTGTCACCCTGGCGCCTGAGTGCGCCGCGCACATTGCACATAGGGACGGTTCGGCCCTGGTGTAGTTGGCGCCGACGTTGGCCGGCCAACCGAATAGTGTCTGTTTTTTGTGCACACATCAAACGATCTTAGCGCGCTCCGCCAACAGCGTTTACACGTTGGCGCCTTTTTCATTTCGTTGTCGCTCTTCAGCGGAGACAGTATGTACTGTTGCGCGTGAATGATATTTACGTTCCCAAGTTCCTATGACGATGGCGGCGGCGTAGGGAGCAATGAGGTTTTACAATTTATAGAAATTGTACCGAAATTGAACAATAATATATATAATTTTACTAAATTAAATTAATAAAAAACAACATAATGTTTTTTATTAATTTTTATTTTTATTAAATTAACCCTAGATTACTAACCTTCGTCGATTCGACTACGCGGGTTTGTTTGAATCGTGCTAACTTTTGCGCGCGCGATCGCACTGCCTCCACACTTTAGCTAATCTAAGTCAACCCGTTGCCCCCCCGACTGACGGTAGTGTTTTGAATGGGGGGGCACCGTGAGCGCCGTTCCAGCAACCATGCCTCGTCGTATCGACGAAGGTTAGTATTAACGTAACATTTTGTCTTATTTAGTTGGTGAACTTTTGCATTTTTTTCGTTTTGTTTATTTATTTTATTTGCGAAAATAATGCGACTGATGTACCTCCTACCTAAAATAGGAAAATATAAGCCTTGTGTCCCTCCGCAAAGCAAAGGATGACTAAAAGTAGTTAGCACAAACTTGACGTTTGTCACAAATGTATAACTTGATAGATTTTTACAAACATTTTTGTTTCGTTATTTTATTTCATTCGTTATTTCTGATATTTGAAAATTATTTTTCACATTTACTTTAAAATAATACTTTAAAATAATACTTTGAAAAAATCTTTTAAAATATTACCATTGTTAATTTGCAATAAAACCTACGATCTCATTTATAAGGCAGATTTTTTATTAATTATTAAGAAGAATATAATAAATTTATAATGAAAATAAAAAATATGCATGTTTAATTCAAATAAAACCCATTATCCCCTTTATTAAATACCGTAGTCGAAAGTACGAAGCTTAGTAATAAGTGTCGAAAAATAAGGTTAGTGATCTAGGGTTAAAAACGAAGTAAGTTGGAAAACATATTTTTATTAGGTACCACATTGTTATCTTCTAGACTTGGTAGTTGGGGTAGGTTATTTAACAAAAAATCCTATTATTAATAATACGCTACCTATTTTATATTTCAGGTTAATGAAGCATGGAGCCGTATGGCGGATAAAATTGAATATTAATTTTATCCGCCATACGGCTCCACGCTACTATTAACGAAATGAAAAAGAAAAAAAAAAACTATAATGACAACATTTAGAATGCATCACATTCTACTTTAGTACAGATGTACGCGCACGTAATAATTAAACGCACTGTATAAATAAATAGCCGTGGCTGTAAGTGCTTCTACGTCCATCTTTGTCTAAGCACCAATGCAGAATGATCCGTCAGCCAATGTAAATAGCAATCTTGCCGTCATATCATGTTGGCCCAACATGCTGGGCCAGCTAGTTGGGCCAATGTGTACAGGGGCTTTAACATTGTCGGCCGGTGTCATGTCAAACTGTCATCACTACAGTCATCAAGGACTACTGACATGTACACGACAAACTGGCCGGTCGTCAAACATAATAATTAGCAAAAAGGTTTGAAGATTATTTCATTATTGGGAAATGACAGTTTTAAGTAAGATGACCTAAACCATTAATATACAGGGTGTCACAAGACCCATCACCAAGCCGAAGTCTAGTCGTTGTGGACATCATGCCAAGTCATACTAATCAAAAATAAAACCTGGGAAACGATTCTTTTTTTGAGTTTTCACATTTTTTAAACTGCAATGGGGCATCTAAAGAACATATTGGCGGGGTAAATGCATCGATTTTGTACCTAACCAGAGGACGCCAGCAGCTACGCCTGCATTTTTTTTAATTTACCCGTTTTGGCCGATCCCGTGGGTATTTCGAGAAATCCCTTCTTAGTGCACCTCCACGGTCCTCAAGGAACATACACGCCAAATTTCAGCTTCCTGCGCCCAATAGTATCGGCTGCAGCGTGTCTGTCAGTCAGTCAGTAACGCAAGGATTTTATATATTAAGGTTAGAAAAAATCCATAATAATTTTGAGCCTCAATATCTCCTGAACCAGTAATTTCCCAGGTATGGTGCCGAAATAAAAAATGTTCATAGTGATTGGTACAACATGGTATTTCAGTTTTCGTTAAGGGTCTTTTTACATCCTGTATATAGTCTAAGACCTAAACACTCTGTCAAGTGTTCGCTAAATTCGCCATTAACTGATAACAAGGCGATGGCCATGCGGATAATACATCCGCTTTACGTTCGGAAGGCGTGGGTTCAGATCCCAGTCATAACAGTTATGTGGATTTTGGTTTTTATGAAATTTGGAAAATGTTTATGAATATTTGGCAAACATTAAAAAAAAATGAGGAGATCCGCAGTAGAACCAAAGTCACCGACATAGCTCTCCGGATACATCGTATTGCTGGATTTTGTTTTTATCTCTAAGACGGTTAAAACATTGTTATAATTATTTTATTATTATTGGCCATTCATTTTATTATTTTACGGTTTTGGGGATGACTTATATTTTAGGAAACGATAGTGTACTGCGCAAGATCTTGATTTATAATTTGTTAAAACTACATAATATTGTCGATCTTATACCCGCCCTTATATCGCTAGTAATCTATATCATGACCGCTTAGTCCTAAGCTTATTCATGACTCGATACGCATCATTGCTTGACGACATTCTATAACACAGTTGAGACACCACGTCTGTAGGTTTCCTATAAGGCACGTTTGGGATTTTTGCATACTCACTGATCAATTTAGTAGTTTGTGACAGTATCATTGAAATAAATTTCACAAACGCTTGAGAGCCAAATTAAAGAAAGGTTGAATTCATAAAAAGATTGCCACCGTGTTCCAGTAGATAGCGTATTTACCTGCTGATCGGGTTCCTGCTCCCCGGGTTAGATTCCCGGGTCGGGCAAAAATGTTTGAGATTTTTCTCTCTGTCTCAGCAGCACGGAGTCTGGCAAAGTGCCCGGTAACGGCAATAGGCTCGCCAGCTATTTCGACGGACTTATAAATTACATGATTATGGCAAAATATGGGTGTAATATTACACCTCTGCCTACCCCTTGGAGGGACACAGGCGTGAGTGTATGAAAAAATATAATAAAATAATAAATATCATAATCGTCCTAGTGTTATCCCGGTTGCATCCAAAACTTACACGCCTTGGGGCCCGCTTACTGGTCTGACTAGATATGACAGAATATCAACTTTTCCACAGAGTGACTGCCGTCTGGCCTCCACAACCCAAAGGGATAGCGATATCCTATGGTTTAGACCAGTATCAGTTTATTTGTGGGTACTGACTCCTCGTAGTACTATCAAAGATCTTCATGATAGCCGGGACCGACGGTTTAAAGTGCTCTCCGACGCACGGGGCAAGCGATAATTAACAATTTAATACGCATATAACTTCGAAAAGTCATTGGTGCGCGCCGTGGATTCGAACCCGATAGGTAACTTCTGCATGGCAGTCTATAGGTCAATAATAAAGTAATAAAAATATAAATTCATAAAAATGTGAAATACTAGAGTAAGCAAAAGGCTATTAAAGTTTCAATGGACTAGCGAAAAGAATCTAAGAAGTAAAAATATAGCGAGACAATGCACCTTTGAATAGAAATTACGAATAGCCACGTGGAAAATATAAAATGTATTGCTCTGAGAATCACTGATTTTAAAATATATATCTGGATCAGATTGAATGCAAAGATTGTTGGATCGGATATTGTGGTATTATGACTAGCAGCGGACTAACTAATATTGAGAATATCTATCCTCCCTTTCCCTCTATCTTCTAAATCGTATAATTTAGGTATGTGTAAAATATCCTAAATAGTGACATTTATAATGAACTTTCAATGAAAATTATAACAACCAATGTGACTTTACTAATTAACGAATAATAGACAATAGGCTAGTTGACGAAAAAAAATTTATAAGTCCGTCCCTAAGATTATTAAAAAATAAGCGATACGTATTTTTATTTGTAAATTAAACCAAAAATTACCAAGATATAGCTCATTAAAGTTACGTAGAACGTCACGCCATGCTGCATTTTTTCGCACTAGGTGACGTCACACGTAACTTTAATGGGCTATATCTTTGTTATTTTTTACTTAATCGAAAATAGAAAAATACGAGTCCAATATTTTTTTATAATCTAAAATACGGACTAAATAAAATGTAATTATTTTGACCCTGGAAACTACCTTATTAAATTAAATTTCTACTTGCAAGCGTTAAAATGACTATTTGCTTGAGTTCTGCAATAGGTTACTGTGTAAGGGGCACAACGGAACCCTACATTTTGTGCGTGGACTGACATGTACTTGGCCGGTTTTTCGTGATAGCGTTGTTAATCTTAAGATTCACGACATTTTTATTTGTCCATTTTATTATCCTGCCAAAACACTCAGCGCGAACACGTGTGAACGTAGGGTAACTGAATTTACAAACGGCCTACACAGACTTCTGAAACAGCACAAATAAAACAGCCAATTTAATATTTGCCCAGCTTAACTTCGTAAGGGTATGTCAATAGGGCATGTGTTGTAACAATGGACAAGTTGGGCTCCAAGTGTCCCAAATAAACATCGATCTTGTGTGCTATTTATCTTGGAGTGAGCTACAAACACTGTTTTGTTGGGGACTGCAGACGGACGAGTTTTGGTGGTTGTTCTGAATATCTTTATGTAGTAAAATCTTGCTGATTTCAGCATGAATCGGCTCCACCAGCGAAGTACTATATTCTCACAGAATATTGTCACATATAATATCTACAATACAGAGAGATATGTCAGGATCGTTCCAAATGGAGTTCCGCCGTTAGTCTCTGCCTACCCCTCCGGGAAACAGGCGTGAGTCTATGTAGTATCTACACTACTGCGTTTCGTTCAGTGGTTGAGACTCCCGGAGTTCCCATCCGCTTTTCTTTCTTCCGCATCGTCCTCTTTATTAGGACAGAGGTCACATCAATCTATCGACACAGAATTTCGTGCATAATATCCAACACATGAACAACAAAAACAACAAAAGAAGGTCTTTTTGCACTGCTAAACGTATTGTGACAGGACGTAAACGTGTAACGCTGTCGCCTGCGAGAGTTATGTTTGACCACAGCCAAAAATGTTTTTTTTTACAAAAGATAAGTCTTATAAAACTGTTACATGGCTGTTTTTAGAAACTCAATATTGTTTCTCCTTAACATCAAAAACTTTGTAGCTCGTCTAACGAACCCAAGGCAACTTAAACTGGAGCACGCAAGCTATCAAACAAGAGCCACCGACCAACAACACTCAGTCACTCCATCAACTCAAGAAGTTTCTTTGTCGCGCGGTAATAACATGGCGCATGTAATTGTGTTGAAAATCTTGCGTGTATGTTGTTTAGAAATATAAACTCGCCTTGTAACGCAAGATGGACTTAGGAACGTATTGCAAAAATGAGGGGAAATTTAGGTTGTTTTGTATGTAACAGGTTGTAACGTAATACTACACGTATTGCGTTATAATATCTCGCAGGCGCTTAACGCCAGCTTAGCCAGACATCGTTCGCAATATTACCAAATATGGTCATATTCACTAGCCAAAGGCAGTTGTGAGTCATAGATTTATGCCTATATAAGATGGGTGCGCGTCGTAGAATGGTCACTTTCCCTAGACATCGGAACGCTGCCGCTACACCTCGCGATTATTCTACATTCTACTTCCTATCTACTGTCCCGCTGGGGGTAAGCATATTCTAGTTGTCTGTGTGCCTATATGTTCTGTCTGTAGTATCTGTGTCTCCTAAGCATAACAGCCGATCTAGGGACCGCCTGTTCCTGACCGGTTGTTGTGTATTCTCTATGCTGTTTCCAGTTCACCCTACGGGCTACGTTCACCCTACGAGCTCACTGCACCTGACGTTCTTCCTACGGGCTGACGTTCTTCCTACGGGCTACAAGCCACGAGCTGCTGGCGCCGTGCCGCTACTAGCCAGCTGCCACCCAAGCCTCCGTTCCTGCCTACGAGCTCCTACAGCCAGGCCACGGACGCCTGAGCCTGACCGCTCGACCCACATCGGCTGCACCGCCTGAGACCCGCTCAGCCTGAACATCGACCACAGAGCTGCCTGCGCAGCGCACCTTGGCCAGCTCATCGGCGACCCTTCGAGCAGCTACCCTGCGAGCGTCGGAGAGCAGCAGGAGTCTACACTCCAGCCAGCTCAGGCCAGTGCTTATCTAGTTCGGTCATACTGTATGTAAGCGGTAGTGAGACATAATAAAGAACCTGTACAGCCTAGCAGTGTTTCTCTCGAACCCCGACATCCTACCTGAGACCCTCCGTCTCAGTGGCGCCCAACTCTATTTGTCTCACTTCCAATTACTGCAGTTGTTCTTGTTTAGGAGGTCAGTCCTTGTAAACGAGGAGGTGCAGACATCAGCGAACTGGTACGTAATATCTAACTTGTGTGTATCTGTGTATTGCTGTCTATCTTTAATTTCTATTCTTGTATACCTATTATGTGTTATCTTACTATTGTCTAATTCAAATTTCAACTACCGATTCCCTACGTAACTGTTCGCAATTTGAAATAACCGTTTTTTATTTTTGCAAGTCACTATCTATTGTCTACATTTTTACACCGAATCGTCGTAGTTTCTTTGTAAAGCAGAACTATTGCACACGGAGGGCTGTAATATACTTACGTTCTTTTCTATCATACTTATTTTATATCATCATGAGCACTAACCCTATCAAGTACTTTCTACTTAATAAGAATGAATTGGCCTACGAGGTCGCTATTCGCGGAGAGGAGCCGGCTACCTCTGTTTTAGGTTTACGGAAGCAGCTACCTAAACTACTCGAGCTGATTCCGAATGACGAAATCCTAGAGTCAGGCCTAGACATAGCAGACGACTTCAAGGGAGCTAGCCTGTCAGTTACCGATTTAGATTCGCGAATCTCTTCCCTTAAGGAATTATACGACCACAACTTGGCGAAGCGAACTACGGCTTTGCACAACCAGGTCTACCACAGATTGGGCAGATTAGACAAATCCGAACCTAAATACGGCAAGAAAATATCCGACCTGACTGAACGCTTTCGGATGCTGTCGGCAGAGCTATCTAAGATAGAACACTCGAATGTTCCGTCGGCGGAAGTCGGAGTCACGATGACTTGCACGGATTCTTCCCTGCACAGGCAGCGTCGACTCCGGTAACTGTCCACTGTGAGCATTTGAGGGTTGGCGAACTATGCACGTAGGGTGAATATATTCACCCTACGGGCTACGTTCACCCTACGAGCTCACTGCACCTGACGTTCTTCCTACGGGCTACAAGCCACGAGCTGCTGGCGCCGTGCCGCTACTAGCCAGCTGCCACCCAAGCCTCCGTTCCTGCCTACGATCTCCTACAGCCAGGCCACGGACGCCTGAGCCTGACCGCTCGACCCACATCGGCTGCACCGCCTGAGACCCGCTCAGCCTGAACATCGACCACAGAGCTGCCTGCGCAGCGCACCTTGGCCAGCTCATCGGCGACCCTTCGAGCAGCTACCCTGCGAGCGTCGGAGAGCAGCAGGAGTCTACACTCCAGCCAGCTCAGGCCAGTGCTTACCTAGTTCGGTCATACTGTATGTAAGCGGGTAGTGAGACATAATAAAGAACCTGTTCAGCCTAGCAGTGTTTCTCTCGAACCCCAACATCCTACCTGAGACCCCCCGTCTCAGTGGCCCCACGTTGGGCGCCACTGAGACGGAGGATCTCAGGTATGATGTCGGGTTCGAGAGAAACACTGCTAGGCTGAACAGGTTCTTTACCTACAGACAGAACATATAGGCACACAGACAACTAGAATATGCTTACCCCCAGCGGGACAGTAGATAGGAAGTAGAATGTAGAATAATCGCGAGGTGTAGCGGCAGCGTTCCGATGTCTAGGGAAAGTGACCATTCTACAACGCGCACCCCATCT